>JAUTXW010001837.1:0-352500 GCA_030620095.1 Kuschelorhynchus macadamiae
CATATATATATATATATATATATATATATATATATATATATATATATATATATATATATATATATATATATATATATATATATATATATATATATATATATATATATATATATATATATATATATATATATATATATATATATATATATATATATATATATATATATATATATATATATATATATATATATATATATATATATATATATATATATATATATATATATATATATATATATATATATATATATATATATATATATATATATATATATATATATATATATATATATATATATATATATATATATATATATATATATATATATATATATATATATATATATATATATATATATATATATATATATATATATATATATATATATATATATATATATATATATATATATATATATATATATATATATATATATATATATATATATATATATATATATATATATATATATATATATATATATATATATATATATATAATATATATAGATATGTAGAAGAATCATATGTGTACCTTTCTACTGAAATTAATTTGTTTATAAATATCGCCTTTTTTGATTGCTCTGTGTTACATATTGACGTACAACGAAAAAATGGTACCTACTTTGAAGGATCAGCTTTAATTTAAATAATCTTTATCTGTTTGTCAGTTTTAACATATATAGCTGTATGTATTCATTAAAAATTAACAGCTAGATAACTAAGAAATGGCGACATTTCCCGGTATACTTAACGAATACAATGGTGAAATCAAATGAAAAAAATTGGAATTGAGTTAAAATTTTAGAAATGTTTCACGATGTTATATACGACTCTAAAAATATGTTGTTCAAATAATGTGGAATTTAGTTTCTTTTTTATTTAAACATGCAATAATGTCACAATAATATTTTTTCCAAAAACGTAATAATCTGCTATGATTAAAAAATTTTAAATGAATGATAATGAATAAAAATGAAAAGTATTACTTTATTTGCATTTGCTAATAATTCCTAATTACAGTAAAAAAGTTATTAATCAGTAAAAAAAATTGAAAATATGTTGTACAGCGTGTAACAAAAAAAAGAAAACGGGGAAATATGCCCTGTGCCGCTTACTTCAAATGAATGATAAGTGCACTTAGGTATGAAATTATGCCGGATCCAATGGCGAGTTCGGCATTGCTACTAAGTTTGCCGTTTTTCTGTTATAAAAGGATTTTTTTTTAATGAAACACCCTATATATTTTTTTAAAATGTGCGTAAAATTCTCAATAATTTTATTAAGAGCACTTTTTATGAAAGTTAACAGTTTTGACGAAAATAAGGCAATAATATCCATTTAATGTATTACGTTTTATTAAAATACCTGCGCACAAAAGGTTACCTGATATGTTTGACAATGCTAGTTTTGTTGATTTACAAAAATGGATCGCTTAACCGAAACCTTAAAAATTGAAATTTTAATTATACTGGATTATGGGGATAGAATGCGAAACCTGCAAGATATTTTAATGACAAATATCGTAACAGAGATAAAATAACTAAATATACCGTAAGAAAAGTTAGCAAAAAATTTCGTGAAACTGGAAAAGTAAAAGATGGTGTACGTTCTGGGTGACTGGAAAGTACAATAATCAACATCTTGCTACCAAAATACTACCAAGAAAAAACAGCGTCTCAACTTTAAAAGCAGGAAACAATACAATACAAAAAGAAATACCTAATACAACAAACAATAAATTAACGAAACTAAGTAAGGTGTCTAAAAGGTTATCCATTTACTTCCTGACAGTAGACCAAATACTGTGGGAAAATATTTATTCTTTATTCGATTTCTATTCGGTTCTTTAAATCCTCGAGGTCATTGGGCTTAGTTTTATACATCACATTTTTAAGGTGTCCACACAAAAAGTACTCGAGGCGGCAAGACCAAGGTGGCCATTCTATTGCATCCTACGTCCAATTCATCTTCCAAAAAAACATTGTCTACTTATTCCCAAACATTCCGAGCAAAATGCGCATGCACCATCCTGCTGAAAACCATATTTCTTCATTACCTAAAAAAAGCAAGTTTAAATCTTAATACAGCAGGTCAAGTAAGGAACTTCGGTTATTCGAAAATAGTTCTGCAATAGCTGGGACAATTTCGGTTTTTAAAAGATTCCAATATCTTTCTCCTGTTAACGTCTCTTTCATGAAGAGGGGACCGATTATTTTTGCACCTATCATAACACACCAAACCTTGGGGAAATTGGGTATGATTTTCACGTATTTAAATGTGAATTTTCTCTAGCCGAAAATTAACAATTATGTCTGTTAAGTTGTCCATTCAAAAAAAACGTTGCTTCGCCAGAAAAAATAATTTAATTGACAAAATTTAGATTGGTATTGCAACGTTCCATCATGGTTTCACAAAATTACAAGCGCCTATCGTGATCATCCTCACGATGAACCAAAGTTATTTTTTATGGATGAAACTTTTCAGTTTTTCGAAGTCGGTCTACGGACGTGTGTCAGACATCATTTTCTCTTCCTAATGTTCTGGTAGAAAGATGCCAATTTTTTTCTAAACTGATTAAAACATTCAGGGCCTTTGTCGTCCTATTAGTTGCCTTTTTAGATCTGCCAGAATGTACAGCATATTTGACCTTTCCAGTTTCACGAAATTTTTTGTTAATTTTACTTTAAGTAGATTTACGTATTGGATTTCTATTAGTATATTTGTCATTAAAAATGTTACAAACATATTGCAGGTTTCGCATTCTATCCCCATAACCCAATCTAATTAAAATTTCAGTTAGTTGGATTTCAGTTAAACGATCCACTTTTGTAAATCAACAAAACTAACATTGTCAAACATATCCAGTAACCTTTTTGTGTGCAGGTATTTTAATAAAATGAATTACATCAAATTATGTATAGTAGACCCTTATTTTCGCAAAAACTATTGGCTTTCAAAAAATGTGCTCTTAATAAAAAGTACGGAGAATTTTACGCAGATCTTCAAAAAGTAATATAATATAGGGTGCTCCATTAAAAAAACTCTTTTATAACAGAAAAACGGCCAACTTTGCAGCAATGCTGAACTCGCCATTGCATCCGGCATAATTTCATACCTAAGTGTACATATTTTCGTTAAATTCAGGTAAGCAGTAGGTACCTTTTATATAAAAAAAACAATTAATGTTTGTACTACTAAAGTTGTATCTCTACGTGTTTGTTTTTTTTATTGTTATTTTTTCTTAATTTTCGAATATCACATTTATAAAATACGTATATCTTAGAATGATGATATTGCAATATATAACAGAAACGTTGCTCAATGAAAAATAAGAACATGCTTATATTTATGATCTTATTTTGGAACTGTTGTTAAAAAGACCGGGAACTAGATGATCTATCAACCAAGTCCTAATATTCTTCACACGTTCAGTTTGTTAATAATTTACGAAAATTACATTTTTGATATTTTGCCTAGTTAACCCTCAAATAAATTACCCTTATCATGTATTTCGTTTGACAAAAAGTCCAGTGAAAATAAATAACACATAACGTACAAACTTCAAATTGTAGTAGAATAATAAATGGCCAAAACCTGATTAGTCCCTTTAAAGGTTTATATTAATTTGTATTATTTTAGAGCTTCTAATAATGAGGTTACAAAAATTTTGCACAAATATTATCAAATTCGGCATTTTATCACATACTTACTCCTCTATAAGAAATATTAAGTATGAGTACATTAAGTAAAGCAAAATATAAAACAATATTATTTCATAACAAGCGGTTTGCCCCTAAAAACGTACATTTAGGATGGAAACAAAACATTTCACTCTTATTTATTATGTTTGTTTTTAAACAAAACAAAGGAAAATACATTCTGTGCCGCAATATTTGCTTTAAATTACCGGTCTAATTGAAAGCATTTCGGGCCAAACAAACTTATGAATTTTCACCGGTGTACGCTTAATTCGCCGTTGAAAATCAATTAAAATATAATATTGGCTGGCTGTGCCCTTAGGCTACCAAATTTTATTCGTCATGAATACTAAATACACATCAGTGAATCCAATATTCAATTTAGTGTTTTAAAATTCAATATCGCTGAAGGGGACACAAAAGAATAAAAAAATTCAGGAACAACAGGAAACAAAAAAAAACATTTTTTGGTAAAAATCGCACTTTCGCGTATATGCCTTTTCTTTAATATATTCTTTCAATAACAAAATGTATAAAAATCTACATTTAGGAAAAATAATAGATTAAATTATTTCGAGAAAAGTTTTCGGCTACCCTGATATAATTTACATATTATACTGCTGCTTTATTTTTTTCTAGCGGCGGTACGGCACAAAAAATACATTTTTTTATATTATTCTCACTTGTCATTCGTATGCAGTATATTGTACATAGTACATACAGTTCTTTCTTTCTTCTTTATTCATTATATTCATAACAAAAAGACCAAAAGGGGACAAAAAGTTTACTGGTCAATCATTCAGGTCATTTTGCATAAAGCGTGTGGTCTGAACGACGAGACCTCTAAATTTTTAACGAAGCAGAATGGTAAAAAATGTGCTGATTTTATTGAAAATGTTTAATCACGAGGTGACGGAATGAATAAGTGAAAGGGGAAAAGTTACAATCAGGAAAATATTGTCTGCACCCTAGCCGACTAAATTGAGAAAAAGGGAGATATAAAAACGGAGAATTTGAATTGGTGGATAAATAAGCGATTTCAATTCTTATGTTTTGATAAATGACAAAAATGGTAAGGACAATTTATGCATGTCATGAGACAAATAAATTAGAGAATAAAGAATTTGTTTTGCTCTCGAAATAAAATATTACATTTTATTTCGAATTACATAAAAATGTAAATTAATATGTATTAGTTAAGCAGACATGATAGTGAAGCCTGGTATGTCCGCGGATACAGGTGACAAGAGGACAAAACAACTAAAAATATAATTTTTCGAAAACAAAGTAATCAACTAATGACAATGAGTCTAATTTTACTTGTGTTCTTCGAAAGTAAATTGCTATTCCATGTAATGGATACTTTTTTTAAAAAACGAATTTTGTTATTCTGTATTCTTAGGGTAATTTTAAGTAGGTACAAGGCCTCAACAGCTTCTGAACTTAGGTTTAGAAAGCTGACATAAAGGCCTTTAATCTCAAAATAATATGAATTGAGAAACACAAAATGTAAAAATGTAAAAATTATCTACTTTGTATTTTGAGATTAATAAACGTCTTATTATTATTATTATTATTATTATTATTCTGATAGGACCTTTTGGACGTCGCTACGCTTATAGCTTTTTTTCAAAAGAAACGCACAAAAGTCGTCTTCTGTATGAGTAATTTTTCACAAAAAACGCTGGGACACGTGAAGTGGTTTAAATGGTTGTTCATCTTTTTCTACTATTTTCAGCCTCCTCCTGCAACGCTTTAATTTGTAGGCAACTCAACTTTATTTTCAAATAGCAACCTAGGTCATGTGGGGACTTCTAAAACTGAATCTGATATTAGCAACAAATTAGGGGTATGCTCATTTCGTTACAGTAAAACAAGTCCACATAAGTTTTTAATTAAAATTTACTATTAAAGTAGATCTTTATGGGTATTGCGGAACGACCTTGGTTACCATCAATTATTGGACCCCATTAACCTATCTAGTGACTTCGGAAAATTTAATTGAATTATCTTAAAAGGATTGATTGAGCGATAGTGGATTATTGTCCCATACGTTAAGAAGCAACTTTCTATTATCACAGATTTTTACATTGCAAAATGCAGATAAAAATGTACCCAGATTTTGAAATTCTAGGACAGTTTTTTCTTGCGTTTGGTTGTTTATTTGGCAAATACCTACACACACAAAATAATAAATTCAGTTAATCTTTCAGTTTAATCATTAAGTTGTAAGCAAGTGTTAGTATTTTGGAACTTTGACATTTTTAAATTATGGTGCTCTCAGAAAGGCAGCGTATTGAAATTTTCATATTGTTGGACTGTGGAGACAAAATACGGAGCCAGTATAGAGTTTGTGTGTTGTTCAATGAAGTATATCAAGAATACAATTACGCAGTCAGGTGTGAGTAAGATATTTTACAAATTTGAAAAGCATGGAACAGTTAGAGATTTACCTTGAACGGGCCGACCACCCGCTTCAACTGAAGACAAAGAAACTTGATATACTCCTATCAGTACAAGAAAGTCCAAATTCTACATATTAGTTGAAGAATGTGGAGCACGTTAGCGCTGAATAACGATGTCAGTAGAACTCCTGTACAACGATTATTAAAGAGCCAGAAGTATCACCTGTATAAAGTGCATGTTTGTACAGGAAATTACGACGATATTTCTGTGAAAAAATTATGGGAACATACGATGAAAATAACATATTTTTTCAAAGTATTATTTTCTCTGATGAGGCTACATTTTGTTTAAATGGAATAATCAATAGATATAATTTTTGATTTTGGTTTAATGTCAATGTATGGACTGGCATAATAAATAGTCATATTTTAGGATCATATTTCTTTGAGGAAAATGTTACTGCTGAGGGTTACATAGATTTTCTTTCATTCAGTTTAATATCTGCATTAGCAGTAATGTTTCCTAACGAGGGTGATTCATTCATTCTCTATGAAAGAATATGGTTTCAACAAGATTTCGCACCACCGCATTTTGATATAAATGTTTGAAGGTACATGGACCTATTGGATGGCCACCAAGGTCTCCAGACCTTACCCCATTGGATTTCTTTCTATCGGGGTATTTGTAGGAGAGAGTATTTAAAAATAGACCAAACAGCGTTGAGGACCCAGTCCCAGCGTTTTGTGAAAAATTACACACAGAAGATATGAATTTTGTGCATTTCTTTTGAAAAACCTTGTATATTTAGCATTATCATATTTGTAAACTAGGTGCAACTGTTATATTTCAAAAAGTTAGGAATAGTTTAAATGCTTGAAAGAGGAAAACTAAATTTCTCATTTATGTGACAGAATAAGTCAAACCTGCTTTCAATTAAGAACTATATATTTTTTTAAACTGCGTAAAATATTAAATCTTCTTAAAATAATTTAGGTTGATACTGTTAAGTGGCCTCATACTTAACAAAACCGCAAAAATTACAAAACTAGAATTTAACTTATTGCAAATATCCCAACACGAATTTTAAATCGCTCAACGGGATCATCATCATGAACCTTTCACTCCAAATCTGGATATGCTACATAACTCATACCTACAACGTATCCGGCATAATACTATTTTTGATTGTGTTGCTTAAAACACAATTTTCTTATGTATATAAAACTACAAAAAGCAGAGTCTCTTGTATTTTGTATTATTTCTTTACTTACCCGTATATATTATTACTATAATTTTAATTTTTTTGATTATAAACCTCAATTTTTATCGGGGGGGCTGTACTATGTTTGCCAAAACAGATTTTTTTATCTTATGTGACCTAATAGCAAAAAGGTTTCGTTTAAATGTTATTTATTTTCTCATTACCAGTGACGAATAAAAATTAATTATAAACTGAATGAGATATTTAATTAAATGTCTCCAAAATTAATATTTCAGTCAGGTAGTTGAAATATTTCCTCTTGTTAATTAGCATTTAAAAATTTGCAGTTCGGTCACGTGTCGCCGGGCTGAAGTTCGTTTATCTAGCAAAAAATTTGCGAATTAGCTTTCCAGCTTTTCTTTGGCTTACAGAAAGCATGTAAAACAATTAACGACTTGAGAATTTGCCAAATCTATTTGTTTTTCTACAACTGTAATCAACGTTAATAAGTATGAGAAGAGTTTTTCTACTTGCTTTGGATTGGCGTGTTCTGAGTGGCAATTTTACATTTCCTTGTCAGATAATCTACCAACATCTCAGAAGTACATTTTCACGCATACCATCTTCATATTCAAAATATTCTGCTAATCGCATATATTTAATTACATACCCCAAGAAACAATTTAATCTTTATGAAAGTTGTCAGGGTACTGATAAAAACTTTTCGTACACATTCTCATAAAACCTTTTTAAGTTTAAACATTCTTCAGGAGACTGTTAAGTACGTTTTAAAGCTTAAATCTTAAGAAATCCTTAAGTACATTTTTTAAATAAGTCATAAAGCCAATGTTCTTAAGCGGTCTAGCCTTATCGACTTCTTCCAGGCATTAATAAAACCATTCTTTATTCCTACCCTTTCTTCAACTTACCCTTTTATGTAGTTTTAATGTATTTTAAGTAGTTTTAATGTATTTAAAAGTTAGCTAGTGGAACTCAAAAACTCTTAAGGGTGATTTGTGAAAACCAATATTGCGGAGAAGAAAAGGTAACTTTTATTAACAAGGGAAAAATGGTAGATCCTAATATATGAATGCTCTTAGTGACATGTTGTGACATTTGTATCACATTTTTTTTCACGCATCAAAATTTATTGTAAATATCGATATTTTAGGATTGTAAAACACGAACGCATCCAAAATAAGTGCTGAAATGGAAAATTAGTTGAAATGTTGAAAGTTTTGATTTTACAGCAATAATGTTTTTATCAAAATGAATATGTAATTTAGCGGAGAGAAGTTCAAAAGTCATTTGCGTAACTTCTTTTAACAATATTTACTTTTATTTTTATAAATAAAACGGCGATATTTTTTTTAAGACTATTTCGTTTTAACCTCTGTTTTAACATTTACTATCATCAGACTGTATTCCTTCATCCAGTATAAATGTACTTTATCTATCCCATAATAACCTCGTCTTAAAACCTATTACTCTCGTTTGAGACATAAAATTTTGCCCACGAATGATTTAACATTTTACTTTGCAAAGTCGCAGTTGCTAAGCTAGTAAAATTGAAGGGACGTATTGAGTTAGTGTGAATAAACATGTATATTATTTAAAGTGTATGTAAGTAATTTTTCTTTCCTTTTGAAATTTCCGCTTTTGTTTATATTTAAATATGATTTAAAAAAACTTATTTTACAGGAAAAAAATTATCCGTGAATTGGCTGAAACCTAGATCGCGGTATACAATCGTGAACTTAAAATAATTATAAAGCCGGAAACCTAAATTAATTAAATACACGGCTAACAAGTTTTGTGATTAAGATCTTGAATGTTTATCCGAGCAAACCTATTATTAATAAAATATTTATGAAGTGTGTTTAGGTGATCATTTTCTATAAAAGGTATGTTGATTTAGACATCTTAAAACCCATACGAATAACAAACTTATGAAGTTTATTTACAAGATATATATATATATATATATATATATCCTAAGACTTGATACAATTATAAGAATATTTATGAGTTCTCTCTAGTATACGCATAAATACAATAAATGCCACGGTATAAAAAATCTTAAAAACCGTCAGATTTAATAGCATGTTCAAGGAACATAAGGTTTAAGGGGGTGTTTATGTAGAAGCTTATTAAGTTAGATTAAGAAAAAAAGCACTTATGAGCTAAGTAGTTTTAGCATAAATGTCTTATAGATATCATAAAGACATTTTTGTAAAGGCCGTTTTACATGCTGCAATTCTTCTTTGCGATATGCAATAGTCTTGAACAAAGGTATGCGCAGTTTGTCAAAAGGTACAAATGTGTGATCACTGCGCATGCTTTTGTTCAAGACTATTGCAACTTGCAAGAAAGAATTGCAGCATGTAAAACGACCTTAAGTAAGTATTGATTTGAAGTAAAATTTTCTATTTCCGGAATACATAAAACTGATTTTAAACAAGCTTAAATCCAAAATGATTTTATCGGGTTTCTTGTGACCACTTCTAATAGAAAGTAATAAGGTTCCTATAGTTTCAAGATATAATATTAGTCTACAACAAATGTTAACTAATTTTTTTATGCCAAATAGGATTAATTAGGAAAATTTTACTGCTACAGGGTAATTTTATTTCGATATGTCTAGAGTTATGGGTACTTATAGATAGCTATCATAGTTATATAGATAGTGATCGATAGCTATATTTTTAAATTTATCTATCGATAATTATCGGTAACTAAAATAAAAAGTTACAAAATTTGCACAGAAATATGCTGCTGAATTGAATGTGTCTTTTTAAGAATCACTTTCTATATGTTAAAAAAAAATAACATGATTTACATTAAAATGTCCGGATTGAATTGCTCTGATATGCGGTATTTCATATGAGATTTGAAATGCCATATCTTTTCAAAACCTAATACAGTTACTTTTCCAGTTAATAACAAATTATTTTATAACTAATTTATATAACCTGTAGACTCTTGTAAAGGGCCGATTAGATAATCGACTTTTACATTTTTCCCGCTTATTATCAATAAAAACTTTGTACATTTAGCTTTGATATCAGTGTTCATTACCATAAATTTAAATGTCGAACGACTCCGGAAAAAAGTATTATTTTTCACGACCCAAATGATTCGATTAACTAATTAAGAACAAAATTGGTCGCTGATAAGAGCATTGAATAAATTACTAATCCCTGGTCTACACTTCCCCTTTGAAAATAAAAAAAATCCGGCGTTAAAGTCGATAAGAAACCCTTCGTTATGGTGACAAAGAAGTTTACCAACACCATAGATGCCGGAAAAGAAGGATCGTTCCTTTACCCCTTGAATATAAAAAACCGTTATTATTCTCCTTTGAAACAAAAGCAAGGGTAAATGTAGGCATTTTGGTGTAAAAACTGGGATAATAAAAAGTAACGATCCTGATTTAAATGACTTTTATTTTAAACCGCTAATTTGAAGCATAAAGAAAAAGTTTAAACAGTCTGTATTACAAGCATTTTCTCGCAATCTATACATTTATATATATATATATATATATATATATATATATATATATATATATATATATATATATATATATATATATATATATATATATATATATATATATATATATATATATATATATATATATATATATATATATATATATATATATATATATATATATATATATATATATATATATATATATATATATATATATATATATATATATATATATATATATATATATATATATATATATATATATATATATATATATATATATATATATATATATATATATATATATATATATATATATATATATATATATATATATATATATATATATATATATATATATATATATATATATATATATATATATATATATATATATATATATATATATATATATATATATATATATATATATATATATAAATAGAAAGTTTAACGGCCATTCGGACAAATAATTCTGCCTTTGATAAGCTAATTCAGGTATAGGTTCCAAATCTCATGGACCATTATACCGACAAGCCTTTAAGCATTTTTCATCATCTCTACCGGCACAATTGACGTTTGTTGTTGTTGGCGAAACGACGGCGCCAAAGGATGAAAATCCATGATATCGGCTTTTTAGACCAAAGTTTCAATAAGAACATTATTTATTTACTTTTTTTGGATGTTCATTCTTTGGCGCCGTCGCGTTTCGTCAACAATAGTTGGTATCGCACGGCAAACAGAAAATTGAAAGCCTTCGCATATCGCGCTTGTTTTTAACTTTTACATTACTACTAGAGGTTCAAATAACAAGCCTCACACTTATACCCATAGACGACGCTTCTTTACTCTTTGGGTTAATTTCTTACTGCCTTAACTTTTCATCGTATATAGTCAAACTGCCGTTGAATATTTTTCATTATCTCTACCATATGGCTGCATTAGCCTGATGAGCCCCAAAAGGGCGAAACGTCGTCAATTGTGCCGGTAGAGATGATGAAAAATGCTTAAAGGCTTGTCAGTATAATGGTCCATGAGATTTGGACCTTATACCTGAATTAGCTTATCAAAGGCAGAATTATTTGTCCGAATGGCCGTTAAACTTCCTATATATATATATATATATATATATATATATATATATATATATATATATATATATATATACAGTGTGGAAAAAAGTATGGACTACCCCCAATAATTTGGTAGTCTGTAGGTTTTATGAAAAATGCTCGACCACGCTAATTTAGTTTTTAGTAGTTGTTTCACATGCCATATGTTGCCATTTAAAAAAATATCGATTACGTCATATTTTTGACAGATCTCAATAAAAAAACAAATCAAATTTTTCAGAATGTAAATTACTACTACTAATTAATTAGTAGTAGTAATTTACATTCTTTTTTTATTGAGATCTGTCAAGAATATGACGTAATCGATATTTTTTTTAAATGGCAACATATGGCATGTGAAACATCATTTGATAGCTCCTGTTTCGCTCAGTATGTTCCTAGATTTTAGTGCGATTCTGTTGTGCCATTTCAAAATGGCAACCGTTCAATTGTGCGTGGAAAAAAGTATGGGCTACCCCTAATAATTTGGTAGACTTCAGGATTTATGGAAAATGCTCGGATATGACAATTTAGTTTTTTAGTTTCCCACATTCTGATAAAATGTATTTATTTTTTATCGACATCTGTCAAAAATATGAAAAATGTCAAATAATTGAGCAAGCGCCATTTTTAAACGGCACCACCGAATGGGCCTAAAATCTAGGAACATAGTGAGTGAAACCAGAGTTTTCAAATGATGTATCACATGTCATATGTTGTAATTAAAAAAATGTCGATTACGTCATATTTTTGACAGATGTCGATAAAAAAAACTAATAAATTTTATCAGAATGGGGGGAGTATCGACATTACTTATAAACTGGGAATGATAGCAAATTTTATCTAAGTTATTTTACAAAATTGGGAAAAGTATTGCTACCCAAATTATTTAAATTTTACCATGCCTTTCTTAAGAATATCAAAAAAAAAACCGTTTTTGAGGCTCTGAAATTTAAAAAAAACTTACCTAAATATATAATCATTAGTTTGGACAGAAAACTTGAACCATTTGGTCACCAGAAGGCGTTTAATAGACCCTTGTTTTTGACTACCCAAAAACGAGGTTTAAAAACTAAAAAAACAAAAAAAGTAATTCTCAAACTTCGATCCCGCCCATTTCTAATAGGGTTCATGAGAGAAGTTAAAATCGATATTCAATTTTTTCAACAGTTATCGTGTATTATAGGAAGTTCTAAAAACTCAAAAAAAAAAACATGTTTTATTTCATTAATAGGCGAAAAACCAAAAATGGTATTATATGAAAGAAAGTACGATTTGACACTACGACGAATACGGTAGTTTGAAAATGGCAAGGACTATTATAACACTCGTCGAGTGTTATAACAAGACCCCTTACTCAATGCTTACATTATACGACACAGAAACGCAATATCTAGTATAATGGTCCACTGCATTGCATTAAAGAAGCCAAATGCATTTTGATCAAAAGACCGCTAGTGCCCTAGTGAAGTACGGTATCGCAAAAAGAAAAAAGATAAAAAAAACTAGAAAAATAATCCTTTCTAATATAAATCAGTCTCAGTATTGCAGTTAATATTCATACATGGTTATTCTCAAACCTATCCGTATACGCAGTTTCCCGGGTTTTCATATAAAATGCCTTTCTCTTTTAGGGTACTTTACCTAACAGCCCTAGAATACAAATTAACATTAATTCGAATTATTAGGTGCATGGCTTCATATTAAGAGTCCTTCAGTTTAACCCGGTAATCGCTATGGGCACAAATATTTGGTTGCCTATGAATCCAGTATGACAAAGCATCCATGTGAAATGAAAAATTAATCGACGATCAAACTGGATGCAGTTATTGCCTGTGGTTTTAAACCATCCAGGTCAGTTGTTGAGTAATTATATGAACTTGATATGTGACAGTGTCATGGTGAATAATAAACCTCCGTTATATAGGATTGAAAGTGCTATTTGTAGAAGTTAAATTAGATCTATTTACTGAATATAGAGGGCTGTTATTTAATGCAATTTCATTCTACATCCCTAAAATGATTAATTGTTCAAATTGCCACTAATATATATTTCAAAAACTTAACTATAGTTTCGCCAACACTGGGACTTCTTGAGATGTTAAAGTTAACCCGTAACACGGGGGTAAAATCGACCCATTGATAGTTCTAATTTGTGTCTCAAATATTATGAACGTAGTCTGGCACCTTGGCACCTTTCCGTCGATCAAAATCGAGTTTGCAGTTTGAAATTTGTAATGGTGCCGCGAAAAATTTAATTTTGATCGTAATTTTTAAATGTTCGACGAGATCGAAAAGACTTAACTGTCTGTGTCATGGGGATAATTATCTTTGCAAATCGGAATGGACGTTTTTTAAAGCTTTTCTGATACTTTTGTTATTTTTTAAATTGATTTGCCTTTTCTTTTACAAATTTTGTACAAAAAAAATATTTGACTGGTTTTTTAATAAGGCGTTACTAATTGTAAACTATTTTAAAAGAACTTTTTGGCTTGTATGTTTGTCGTGCTAAAGGCTGTGTCCACTACCTCAATAAAATATTGCTTTTCCTATTGAGTAATTATATATTAAGCTTTAAATAGCTAGACACAAACTCATCCTTTAATATAACCAACCTAGTACATTAAACCAAAGATTCTAAAACACTAATTTAAAATAAAAACAATAATCAAACCGGCGAAACCTTTAACAATCCCCTCCAAACAGGAACATTTTTCATCGTTCCAATGTGCTCGACCGACCCTTTAAAAGCAAAATCATTAAAAATGATTGAACCCAAATCCAAGCAATGAATGATATAAATAAAACCTGTCGGACTTCGTCGAGAATTTTCAACTAGTTGTACTAAAAGATGCTGCATAACGAAGCGTTGCCATCTTATTCATCTTATTAGATTTATTTAGGGTTATTTCTCGATTATCCTTTGAGATACGTTAAGGTCAAATGGATATTCAGGTATTTTTGAAGGTAGTAGTAATAATATATGTATTTATTAAAATAACTTTAAAAACTTATATTTAGTTAAAGAAAAAAGACTTTTTCAACAAATATGGTTAGATATTCGACACGTTGTGGAACCAAACAAAATAAAGAAAATGCAAGTCCGACAGAAATTGCTTAGTATAATTAAAACTACATGACACCGGACTAAAGGAAAAAAATGTTGCCCTTAGTAAAATAATGGATTGTAGAAAAAGCAAAAAGCGAAGGAGCTTTTTGCTTTTTTGTGAGTTGTGAGGATAATTAAAAAGCGAAGGAGCTTTTTGCTTTTTTGTCAACAGTACAGGGTGGTACTGTAACGGACGTCGGCTGTAGCTCGGGAATCGTTAATGACAGAACTTAAGGAAACAAATATTTATAGGTAAATCGAGCAGGAGAAATTGCCGTAAATTATTTTCAAGTTCCATAGTTGGCCGCTAGGGGTCATAACAGAAACATACAAGTGTAAATGCCAATTTTCTCTTAAATTTCCATAATTGAGATATATTCAAAATACAAGCATTGTATTTCTAAACCCATTACGCACTTTTTTGCTTCAGACCATTTTTGTCTATTTTCAAAAATAAAATGGTGGGCGAAGGTCAAACATTTTTACTTTCAAATGTAGATATCTCGTCTTGGAAAAACCGATTTTATTTAACTTGGTGTCGAAAAAAGTGCTTTATTTGGTCTACACGTGGAGCCATAAACTGTACCGTAATGACTTTGTTAGTGGTCACTAGATGGCGTTGTTTCGGAATTCTCCAAATAATGCTGATTTTCTCAAAAAAAATCAAATTATACTCTATGACTTTTATATCACAATTTATTTAATAGCTATAAAGGGCATTGAATAGTGAAATAAAAAATGCAGGTCCGCATTTAAATTAAGAAAGCTGATGATGATCTCTCGAATCCGAAACGTCAGATTGGAAAATTAGCCTTGCCATTTTGTAGAGGAGAAAAAGTGACAATAATAAAGTGGAAATTATTTTCATCTCTCATTTCAATTACTCCAAAAGTTTTAGCAAAACCAAGAAAACTGGAAAAAAATAGGACTCCAATAGAAACTTTAGCAATCTTGCATAACTGTAAAGAACGAAACTTAATAAAGGAACAAAACAAAAAATACTAAAACTCACTATCATAATCGCATAAGCTTCGTAATAAAATAGCTAAAGCTAGGGCCAGGCAGGGTAAGACTCGGTTTGGGCAAAAAGATTAAACCGAGTTCTACCTTGCTTCAGTGAAACAACAAAGAAAACGACGAAATGAACTAACAACTAACAATAAATGAATTTATATGCGACTCGACCTACTACAAGAAACGATATGTTGGACCGTATTAGGAGTTCCATCCAAAGTATCTTTATAGCAGACGTGGAGGCTGCAGTCAGTGAACACAGGAAAGATTGCAAGTTTGTATTGACAATGACGACCGGCATTTTGAGCATTTGCGAAAGTAGTTTTCAGTAATTGTAAATATATTAGTCTGTCATTAACGCTTCCTGAGCTACAGCCGACGTCCTCTATTATTGGACCTCCCTGTACATATTATACAGACTGGAATATTTAACTGGAATAAATTCTATAATTTAGAAATTGTTCGAAATTTGGTATCTTTTGGTAGCACAGATTAGATCTTGACGTCATCTCTGTAAGAATGGTAATGTATATTTTTTATGTGTCCCATCTTACAATATTTGTTTAAATTGGTGTAAAAATCTAAACGCATTATACACTCAGGTGCAAAAAATTCGATCCATACGAATTTTTTAATAAAACATAAAGATCTTTGGATATTAAACTTTAAAATAAGTTATAGATTGAAAAATACGTATTGAATATCAATAAAACGCATAGTTTACAGAAAATAAATCTTTATTTTATATAGCCATTCGCTATAATACAGAAAATTAAAAAAATAATCAAAACTTCTTAAATAAAAAATTGTAATACAAAAAAATGTGGTGTATGCAGTGATACTTAATACCTAGTGTTTCCTCCTCGGGCCCTTATAACAACTTGAAGACGGCGTGGCATCGAGGTAATCAAGCTCTGAATGTCAGTTTGGTCCAATTCTCTCCATATTTCCTGAACAGCCGCACCAAGCTCAGCCAAGTTGTTTGGACGAGGTAGTCGTGCTCGATATTGCTTTCCTATTATGTCCCAAAGATGCTCAATTGCATTGAGATCAGGACTGCAAGCTGGCCAATTCATACGGACAATTCCCACCTCTTCTAAATAGTCATTGACGATCCTAGCACGGTGCGGACGCGCATTATCGTCCATGAAAATAAAATTGGGTCCGATGAACGGGGCAAAAGGTATCACATGCTCATCAAGAATGGTCGTTATGTATCTTTCACCCGTCATAGAACCGCCATCCACGATAGCTAGGTCAGTACGAGCTTCGAAACTTATACCACCCCAAACCATGACTGATCCTCCTCGATAGCTTATTCTTTCGGCAATATTGCACTGAGCAAATCGCTCTCCTTGCCTCCGCCAAACTCTTTCGCGGCCGTCTGGTGACCTCAAGGTAAACCTGGACTCATCTGAGAACAATACACTTCGCCAATCTGCGTCATTCCAGTTTTCGTGTTCTCTTGCAAAGGCAAGTCTATTTCTGCGATGTTCTACGGATAATAGTGGACATAGGGCTGGTCTTCTGGATGCTAAATGAGCTTCAGCAAGTCGACGCCGAACTGTCCACCTGCTTACATCCACATTTCTCACTTCATTCAGACGATTGGCCGATTGAACTGATGTGTCATGCCGATTTCTCAAACATGAAGTTACCAAAAATCGGTCATCTCGTTCGGATGTTGCCCTTCTACGACCGGAACCTGGCCGCCTTGTGAAATTGCCGGTTTCATTGAATCGCTGAACTGCTCTTTGAACCGCCGAACGACTAACACCTAACACATTAGCTGCATAATACTGGCTACGACCATCTTGAACTAAAGCCACCGCTCTAGCTGCATCCGTCGGAGTTAAGAACATTTTATTGCAATTAGAATTAAGAATGCAACGCCTTTTGACACTACAAGATAACTATGGTAACCCGGGTTAAAATAAATGCAACCAACAAGGATTTATATTTTCGCTTATCGGAGGAATTTTAACAAATAAAAACATAAATTCCTATTTGCGATGAGAAATGCAGAACTAATATAAACATTTTGGTTTATTTGGGATATACGAGGGCATACCTGAAGATACATATGCCATATAATAACTTGAGAGTCGAAATACTTAAAATAAATGAGAAAAAAGAAATGGATCGAATTTTTTGCACTTGAGTGTATATGACATATTTCATATACTTCAATTTAACTATTTTCCAAAAAAATAGCTAAATTACCTTTTGGCTATTTTGTACTCTCTATCCATCAAAAGCTTGAACTTAGAATGAAACCACTTGCACTTTTCTATCCTCACTCTGTTCCACTAGGTGATATCAACTTTCGGTTTATCCGGAAATGTGAAAATTTGAGACGTTCGTTAAGGGAAAAGAATGCAAAATTAAAAATGTTAATTATAACCAAATTAAAAATGTTAATTATAACCAAATTAAAAATGTTAATTATAACCCGTCTCCAACCCTTGAAGCCTAACTTCCTAGACTGAATTTTTATTACTAACCATCAATGTATAAAAATATTTCCAAACTTCTCTGTTATGGTAGTACCTAGCTGAAGATTAATTAAAAAACACTTATACTAAAACTAAATAATAATAATAATAAATAAAATAATAACAGACAATTTTATTATTAACCAAGTAGGACAACAAAATGTACAATATTTTTTAAATGATTATAATGAAATAATTTATAAGGGTTAACTAAGGGCATTTTTAAATTTAGACAAATGTTATTAATAGAGTAACACCAAGTATTCTCAGTTATGAGAATACATACTCAGAAATGAGAATATATTCTCAGAACTGAGAATATATAATGTATTCTACATATATTGTAAATTCTGATGTCTTATGTGCTTTTATTTCGTCATAAGCAAAATCTGTTTTATGTTTTGATTTTTTACAGTTTTTGGATAATGACACTGGACATTGTTATCTGTGTTTGAAGGAGGACTGGGAAATGGGTCGAAATGCTACAATCTGAAAAATAGTTATTTGACTATAAAGAGCTATTATAATTATTTAAGGACCCATTTATGCTGTTCTATATATATATATATATATATATATATATATATATATATATATATATATATATATATATATATATATATATATATATATATATGTATATGTATATGTATATGTATATATATATATATATATATATATATATATGTATATGTATATGTATATGTATATGTATATATATATATATATATATATATATATATATATATATATATATATATATATATATATATATATATATATATATATATATATATATATATATATATATATATATATATATATATATATATATATATATATATATATATATATATATATATATATATATATATATATATATATATATATATATATATATATATATATATATATATATATATATATATATATATATATATATATATATATATATATATATATATATATATATATATATGAAGTGTTGAGTAAAGGCAAAGTAAATAAAGTTATGGAGTTAAATTGTATGACGCTTTTAGATTCTAATATGCGAACCAGCATATTTCGCTGCTACACGCTTCTAAATTTTAAATTAATAGGACATTTTTCGCATTGTTAAATCCATTGTATTACTACATTCCACACTGGAATTATCTAGGGAATAGCGTTGTTCGAGCTCCAAATTTATTTAGGATGCTCTAATTATAATACCTACTATATTACTTTATTATTAATATGTCTTGTTCTATTCTAATTTCGCAATGGTTAGTGCCCGTTTTGGCCTTTAATTTCAAATGTTGGTTTGAGCTTAATAAATAATATAAAGGGATTAAATGAAATTCCCTTTGGTGTTTCGAGAAGCGCGTTTATTTCGACTAAATACTGTGTTAATAAACTTTTAGTTCTCAGGGCTTTTACAAATAATATCTGCAGGACTAATAATGGGTATGTTAGCATACCTTGAGTTTTACGATAGTAATCTTGCCTCCAGAGATTCTAAAACAATTTTTTGACTCTATTTAATGTTTTTATCTTCTTTTTAAAAGTTATTTTCCTCGTAAGTAATTTAATTTACGGAACTCTAAAAATACATTGCAAACATTTTGTACTCGTAAGATTGTAATACAGAAACTATAGAGAAAAATAGACAAAAAATCGGTAAATTTCCTTTACCATGAACTTTCCTCGTTATGATTCTTTCCTTTTATTAGGAATAGAGAAGTGTGACCCAATTTAGTTAAGTACATAGTCATTTAATGTCACATATATATACTGTCTTTACAAACATTTTTATTTAGCGCCATTTTGTTCCATCATATTGGATTTTACCAGTTTCTGCAGATGTCACACTTGATTTTTGGGCATAATTTAAAATAAATTCAATAAGTAGTTTTTACATTGACACACATCGCCTTTTGATACGACATGTTGAATTCGTGCCAGTTTTTCTCTATATTATATTTAATTGTTTGCAAAATTTAAAGTCAATTGATTAAAATTTTTTACTTCACTTTAAATTTTTGTTTGGCCGCCATTTTCTTTCGCAGCCGCTCACACTTAATGCTTGCACAAAATTTGAAATCAATCTAATAAGTAGTTTTTTCAGGCTGATTTTTAATATTTTATTAAGCCGCCATTTTTTTGCTGCCTTATATTCATACCAAAATGTTACCAGTTCATTTCTATGTAACACATGATTTTTGAGCAAAAGTTGAGGTAAATTGGATAATTACTGTTTTACTATTTTTTTTATCGTTTCACTAGGCCGCCATCTTGTTCCAGCATACTGAATTTTTACCAAAATATTACCAGGTCATCCTTGTATGATCCCTAATTTTTGCCTAAAATTTGAAGTCAAGTTGCTTTTAAGCTATGCCGCGATCTGACAGACAGACCGACAAAGCGACGGATGGACCGACAGAACTGATAAAACATATTTTTTGGCATTTAGGAACGCTAAAATGTGAACACATGTAAAATCTGTGATTTTTTCGAGATTACAAACACTCTATTTGGCAGCCATTTTGTTCCACCATCTTGAATTAGTACCATAATTTTACTAGTTCATCTCAATATCACAATTAGTGGTAGCACACAATTTGAAATCAGTTAATTAAGTAGTTTTTCAGACTGAATTTTTAAATAATTTATTAAGCCGCTATTTTGTTCTGCGATCTTTGATTCGTACCAGTTGATTTCTACATGATTTTCGTGTAAAATTTGAGATACATTGGATGAGCAGTAATAATTTTTTTAACATTTCACTAGTCCGTCATTTTGTTTTGCCATATTGGATTTTTAGCAAAATGTTACCAGGTCATATCCATGTGAACCATAATTTTTGACCAAAATTTGAAGTCAATCGGATAAATAGTTTATTAGCTATGCCGCCTACAGGCAGACCGACAGACAGACCGACGGAATTGAGAAAACACATTTTTCGGCATCTAGGGACCTTGAAACATGAAGATCTGAAAAAATCTCGGAAGGTAATATTTTCACCATTACAATACTTCCCTTTTACGAGGGAAGTAATAAATATTTTGTAATATTTATGTTACTTGAATGTATATTTTATATAAATATCAGAGTAAAATAATTAAAACCTTTACCTTTTGGCCTTTCTTTTAAATAACGTAATAAACTTTAAGACCTTAGTATTCTAGCCAAAGGTTTTTTATCACTTTGATGCGGGGGCCTTTCCTTATATTTTTTTTCCTTAATGCGGTTGAACATTTTCTACCAACAGAATAGAATAGAATATAATAGAATAGAATACGATATATTGCCAGAAAATCATCCATTTCGTACACAGGGTCGTCAAGAAATTACAATAAAATTTATACTCAATAAATAAAAACAATAAACACTCTCAAAAGCCTTACAATAATCAGTGAAAATCACCAAAAGACAACAAAAATCCTAATAAAATAAATATAATTTTGCTATATTATTTCCTTCATTCATTCAACTCCTTTTAATTTATAAACTCCGAAGTAGAATAAAAAGCCTTGTCCAGGAGAAATTATTTTACAAATGTTTTAAATATTCTACCTTGATAGTGTTTATTTAAACCGTTGTGACAGTCTGTTAATATTGTTAATACACGCAGTTGTATATAGTAGAAGAAAGTCTAGTAAAATGCAAATTAGCTTCATCTAGCCTTTCATACTAACAAACATTATCTTGAATACACAACAGATATCATCTCAATATATGTATATATGTATATATGTATATATGTATGTGTTGATTTTTACTTTCAGTCTCTATTCGGACGCGAGAAAGAAAGCTTCGAAAATGCCAAATGTGATTTTGGCGAAACGTCAGCAAAACTGTTCTTTTCAGAACGACAGTAGTGAACGGATGTACACCCGGAATGAAAACACATTGTATATATGTATATATATATATATATATATATATATATATATATATATATATATATTGTGTGTGTGTGTGTGTTTGTACACGGGACTGTTATTTTCTCTAAACAGAGTTCTACAGCTCTCTAGTGGTTTAGGATTGAATATTAGTCTTAATATCCTCTTTTGGGCCACGAATATATGATCACTACCCTTGTGACCCCCAGGATACCATATTATTAGATAAATGGCTGAAAACCATTCGTAATACACTGTTAAAATACCCGCTTCATCAAGTGAATTTTTAAGATTTAAAATAGCAAAATATGCTGAGTTTAGTTTGCAGCAGATATGGTCAATGTGTTTTTAAAACGATAAAGAAAGTTATTATATATTCCCAAAAACTTTGTACCTTCAGAGAATTTTATTTTTGCGTCTTTTTCCAAATTTAAGGAAAGAAGGTTCCGGATACATGTATAGAATAACAACGGGCCTAATCCTGAACCCCGTGGGACTCCAAGTTTAATTGACTTAGATACCGACAAGTTATTTCCACACTTAACTTTTATCTTATCTATCCGATAGGTACGATTCAGTCCATAGCAACAGATTACCACGAATGCCCATATTAAAAAGTTTTGATACAAGTATAGTCTTAAGACTTGGAGTTTTTTCTATGTTTGTTATTTCTTAATTTTATCGAAAGCTATAGATAGATCAAAGAATATGCAAAATTTAAAAAACTCCTAGATGCAGACTTAGTTGATTTGCTGGACAAGAATCCATGCTGGCATTTGCTAACGATATTGTATTTCAACAAAAAGGTAGTTATTCTGGAACGTATAATTTTTTCGACAATTTTTGAATATTGAATTAGTCTTAATTTTTAATATTTTCGTTACGGTTAATATTGGAGTTGTAATTGCTGTCTTCAGATTTAATTTTTTGTTTGAAAAATTAAATTCTCTTAGGTCTTAAAAAATTTAATTTTTTTAAGACTCACATCTAATTACTATTTGTTCAGTCACCGTAATTCTCTTAAGGAAACAAAGGCTATTAAGTTGATTTTTTATATCAGCCAATTCACTATTGTACCATCCATGGATAATCTTGCCATTTTTGCGTGTTGGAAAAGAGCGATAAGGACAACATACATACATACGGAGCAAAAGTCGCTTCCTTCTCGATTTTTTTTTGCGTTAGAACACACCGATATGCCTCATTTTATTAAATGGATCATTGTACATACGAAATCACAAAATATTACTTTTTTTTGCGGTCTCAACTTTTTTTATTTACAAAAAACTGGAAAAATTATTATTTTTTTAAAATCGTGTTTTTTTATGTTTTCCCTCGTATAACTTCTTACCTAAATAAGCTATCGAGACGATTTTTTTTTGACTTAAAGCAGACAGTTTGGCGCTTCTTCCCAAGTAAAACATAATAGCTGTTATTTATTTTAAATATGGCTAAAACATCGATGAACTTGAAACTTTAGAAATTATGTAAACAATGTATGTTTTCACTAATGGAAAAAAAATTTTGTTTTTGGAAATTTTATTTAACATGCAGCGAATAAAGCAAAATCGTTAGTGTAGCTTTCATACTTTAGGTGCTACCATTTTTTAAAGTGCGCGAAATTTAAAACTTTGGTTATTCTCAACGGCGAATATGAAGCGGCCGGTCTTTTGTACCAGAGCGACGCGTTATAAAATGCAGGACTAAACCAGTGTTTGCAACATTACTATCGAAAGATGAATCCATGGATGTTGAAGGCAAATTTATTTTTTTATTGTATAAAAACAAAAACAGAAACATTAGAAACTTAAATTAAGATATCTTTTAACAACAACTTCGAACAAGCCTGCTTGTGAACTTCCGCCGACAGTAGATGCTTTTGAACTGCATCTAAAAAGGTATACTTATATCTCATTTTAGCACTTAACAAAGATTATTAATATTTGATTTTTGTAGGTGTATTTATCAATTAAAAGTTTGGTATTAGAGTAATTTACGAGAACCTGTACATGAAAATCCTTCAAACTATGGATGGGTTTTCAAAGATGATATATGGATACCACAGTTAACTGTCAAAGACATAGTGCCAGCAGACCTAAGAACACTGTTATCCATAAAATGCTCATGCAAAAATTGCAACAGTAGTAAATGTGTCTGCGTAAAACAAGGTTTAAAATGCATGACAGAATGAAAATGCAAATTGTGCAGTAATAGTTTAAGTTTTGTTAACGATTTATCAGAATCGGAAAATGGAGAAGCCTAATATATGTATGTATGAATTTTTCATTATTTTTTGCAGCCTAGTATATAAAATTCTCAATAACTTAGTGACGCTTGTATAGCTATGATATTAAGTAAATAAACACTGCCTCGTCTCGTCCTGGGTGCTCCGATCCGATTATATTTGTCGCTCTGGATTAGCCGACTAATGAGCAAATTTTTAAATTTCGCGCGATTCAAAAAATCGTAGCGCCTAAACTATACAGGTGACATTAACGATTCTTCTTCCAAAAATTTTTTTTTAATATTTTGTCTACATTTTCTTCACTGCATGTTATAAGAACTTCCCAAAAACAAAAAAAAAATCTATTAGTGAAAACTTGCCTGCATAATTTTTGAACTTCCAAAGTTATTGACGTTTTACCCATATTCAAAATAAAAAACAGCTATCATGTTTAATATGAAAAGAAGCACCAAAGTGTCTGCTTTGAGTGAAAAAGAAATTGTCTCGATAGCTTAATTAGGTAAAAATATATTACAAGGGAAATATAAAAAAACACGATTTTAAAAAAATTTAAATTTTCACAGTTTATTGTAAATAAAAAAAGTCGAAACAGGGAAGAAAGGTCATATTTTTAGGTTTCAAGTGTAGTATGATGTGGCTAACAATACCCAATAGGTTTGAACGTGTTCTAAGCTCATTAAAAAAAACGACACAAAATTTTAAATTTCGCGCACTTTAAGAAATCGTAGCACCAAAGTATGAAAGCTACACTAACGATTTTGTTACTAAAAACTTTTTTGATATTTTATCTACATTTTATTTGCTGTATATTATATAAAATTTCCAAAAACAAATTTTTTTTTCGATTAGTGAAAACTTGTTTACATAGTTTCTAAAATTTCAAATCCATCGATGTTCTAGCCATATTTAAAATAAATTGTAGCTATCATGTTTTACATGGTAAGAAGCACCAAAATGTCTGCTTTGAGTGAAAAAAAAAATCGTCTCGATGGCTTAATTAGGTGAGAAGTTATACGAGGGGAAACATAAAAAAATAATAATTTTTCCAGTTTTTTGTAAATAAAAAAAGTCGAGACCGCAAAAAAAAGTAATATTTTGTGATTTCATATGTACAATGATCCATTTAATAAAATGAGGTATATATCGGTGTGTTCTAACGCAAAAAATAATCGAGAAGGAAGCGACTTTTGCCCCACTAATGTTAATCTCCTCCTTAGAAGGTCGAACACCAAAGTTAGACTTACATATAAATATAAATACAATATAAATTTGTGGCCAAAGAGGTCACTAATATGGGCGTCAACAATTTGACATGTATAACAATCAGGGGGAATATTAGTAACAAAATAATCAATCTCGCTTATGCTAGCATTTCCAAGAGAGTTAGTAAATATTCTTGTTGGGCCTTTAGTCGCCTGGATAAACCGGCAAGACTTAAAGGCATCAAACAAGCTTTTTTTGATATACACGTTTCCTTTAAATCGTCTATATTTAAGTCTCCACACAAAACCACATTTTCAGATCGTCACACGCAATAATCAATTGAATTGAATATTATATTTAAAAACAGATTTATATCTCCCTGAGGCGGACGGTAACAGTGACTAATTTATATTAAGTGCGATAACGCCTGTTTCGCTATGATTCTCAACAGAAACATCCTCAATGGGTATAATACTTTCAACGTTCTTACTCATGTGCTTTTTGACTAGAATCATTGATCCCCCATGCCTACCCTGAATTCTACCAAAAAAAAACGACAATATACTGTAACCCGCCATAACTACATCAGAAATGGAAGAATTTTTAATCCAATTCTCTGTCAAATACATGATGTCGACACCCTCGTTAAGTGCTAGAAGCTCAATTTCATCTAATTTGTTTGTTAAACATTGTATATTAATATGATACAGAATATAGTTTATATAAGAACTATTTATTTCAACCGGTTTTATTTTTTAATACTCCTCTAGATTTAGTTGCGATAGGCGAGGGTATAAAAAAGCTTTAACATTATGTTTTAATTGAGGATTTAATGACTTTTAATTTAATATTTTGATAGACAACTCAAGACAATCTAAATTTTTTCTTCTGTCTACAAAAGTAAAAGAAAACGCAATTTATATATATGTTATTACATGACTAAGTGCGGAACTAAATTTATTTTACTATTCCTAATAAAAGGAAATGCTTATAATGAGGGAAGTTCCGGGTGAGGAAAACTTGCCGATTTTTTAAAGTTAGATTTACTAAACGTAATACGAGACCTGCCCAATGTAGTTTTTTATCCGTACAACGAAGTTGTAGCCATACAAATATTACTTGCTTTACTTTCTTATGCAAACACAGTTATATCTCGTACCAGCCTTAAAGTGTTAAACCAACCACATATATAGATTTATGTCTTGTTGTCCCCATACGGGAACTGCAACTCTGTCCGACGGAAAATGCTAAAACTTACAATTCCGATAACTAGATACACGGCACCAAGTTCGGTAACGAGCAATATATGCAAATCAGTGCCATTATACTTCCACTGTCTGAATATACATGTTTTAAAAACATTTTACAGTGTCGTTTTTTGCTGTTGTTTTGCACTTAAAAAGATATTACGAAGAACTCTTCAACTAATTAAGGCTAAGCCAGGTTTTAATTGTTGGAAATTTCTCCTTTTAAATATGAAAATGGAGAATTCGCAAATTTTCCTTTTTCTATGGCCATTTTAACGTCCCGTAGTAGACTTTAGTGCATTCTTGTATTAAACATAATATTTGTAATAAAAATAATAGATTAAACAAATACAGAACGCTTAAGTAATGAAAACAATCTTATAATAATTAAAAATCTAAAGATATTTCAAATGCTTTTAAAAACCACTAGAGTATTCTGGGATCCTTGGAATAATAAATAAATAAATAATAAAATTAAATCTCAGACCAATTATTCCAATCGAATTGCCAATCTGGAGAACGCAATATTTGAACAGCTTTTAAATTTAAAATATCCAATTTTTTATTTGAAAAATTATTCGTGAAAAACAATATGATCTCAGGAACGGTAAATCAACATTGACATCAAACATAGAAAGGGCAAATCAGCAGCCATCTTGACATTAAACAATTATGATGCTCTTGACTCAAGTGGCCCCTGCATGCGCCTGTTTGTGGCTCTTTCAAAGGCAAGTACATGGCATATCATTAAAAGCTTCTTGAAAAGCTGCAAGAATATGGACTAGAATGGAATGCTTTTAACATGGTTAGAACTAAATTCGCCGACAGAAAGCAACATGTGAACATTACCGGTGTACTTAGTAATGAAATAATTGTGGAATTTAAAGTAGTATAGGGCAGTGTTATTGATCTCATTCTGTATATAAACGATGTTTCAATTAAAAACAAAAATCACACAGCTTTGCAGATGACACCCTTCTTTTGTCAGACAAACACCCAGCAATCTTTAAAAATGATCATAACCTATGATGGTATAGCTTCATAGTTAACACAATTAACTAAATCTAAATTAGGAGAAAATGAAATAAAATATGTATCAATTACGCCTTATAAAAATTATCTCCCAAGTTTGGGTTCTTTAGAAATATACAAAAGCAACATAAGTCAAACCACTTCCAAAAAATAATTTGAAATAGGAATGGATGGTCATGTTAAGTGAGTTTTGCAAATTAAAAATACCATTAATAAATTAAGTTCATTTACCTGAGGTACACGTCAATTAAAAAAATGTTATGTGTTACTGGTCCAAATCCACCTTTCTTACGGTATAATAGGTTGAGGAGGAGTATCAAAGTATCATCTTAAAAATTAAAGTTCAATTTGAAAATGATTTATTCAAATTATTTTTGAAAAATATAATATTTAAATAGAATAAAAAGGGCAATATTAGAACATGAAAACTATAAAAACACACACTGACACAAATGCAAAGACTGGGGCCAGTTTGCATAAAAAATGACACATTTAGGTCAGGAAGTCGAGAACTGCATTATATTAAAAAAATAGAAACATTTGCAGAAAGCCATTTTCTAAAAAAGTGTGAGAGGTCCTTTATATGTACAGTGTAATAACAATAGTAGCAAGTAAGATCATTAGATCGCACAGAAATATCTTTGAGATCCGTTAATATAAACATGAGGTTTTTTTATGTAGCACTACCTTAAGGCTGCACTTTGAATAAAATAGACTTGGAGTGTAATAGTCCCTAACTTATCTATTTATAATAGTCCCTAACTTATCTATTTCCTTTGTTCGTCCGTTCTTATACTGTAATAAATTTTTATTGAAAACAGGAACTTTTAAGAACTTGTGATATGTATAAATTGTCAGGAATAAAAAAAAATATAATAAAAAAATAGTCCACGAGTCAGAATTTTAACTTACATGTAAATTTCCAGTATCGGATAATATATAGGAATACATTTTTGACGTTCAGATCCGTTAAAATTGAGTATTATATCCATATTATAAATAAAAAAACAGTATCATTCCAAGAAGGGAAAACAAAGAAACTCAGATCGAATACACGAGTCCCGCATAAGTAAAAGGAAACAGAGAGCTTTTTAAAAAAACAACTTGTCTTCCGTCAACAAGAAATTCGTATCTCTGAATCCGTTTAGGCCTCCGATCTAAAATTTTTACTAATTTCAGTCAAAATAAAAACCAATATTTATCAAAGTTCGAACGACCTAGCGGTTGTAGGTCCGGTGTCATTAATCGAGAAGTGCAGGCAATAGGTTAGAACTGTGAAAATAAAAAAAGGTTTAGTTCAAGATTTTGCTCCTCCCATAAAAAGAAACTCGACAAGCGAAGAGCGGCTTGGTGAAAAAAATGTGACATTTCCACAAAACGTTTCGTCTCGGACAAAAACGAAATTAATGATTTAAACTTCCCGTCGAAAGGATTTTTTTTAAAGTTCCCATTGCTTTGGGTATATACCGCCAAGTGTGTACTAAAAACATACCAATCCATCCATCTTCCTACAGCGGTTTTAAAAGAGCAACGTTTCGAAAATTAAAAAAAAAACACTTTTTAAGCGACATTTCGACCAATTTTTTGGGTGATATAAATAGACCAAATCTATTATAACAATGACGAGGCGTAGTGTGTGTTGTGCTGATGGTACAAAGTTAGTTTAAGATTACTTATGTTTTATATCTGTGTTGGTTTCATGCTAAGAAATGATTTGGTTTTTTAAATATTTTACCAATCTAACAGAAGACAAAGTCAACCATAGTTTGTTCAATTACAATATGCGGCAATTATCTTAGACTAAATTATACCTCAAAGAAAACATCTAGAATATTAACTTCCTCTGTAACCAACTCTCATAAATATCATATCAAAAATAGTCCAAAAAGTATTTAGTAGATACTTTTCTAGACCCTCAACAGCAGTAACTAGATACTGCATATTCTTTCTCTAATTTAAGATATTTAAAAGTATTTTACATACTCCAAAAGGTTTTTGAGATTGCCAAAAAAATAATATGGGTCAAAAAATTTAATATAAAGCTTCAGTTTTTTAATATAAAATGCATCGCATGCATTTTCTAAACCAAAAAAATATGTTTTCTAGAGAAAACGCCTTTAAAATTTGACATTTTGAGTAAATTAAACTCCTTTAACAGCCAAACGGTTAAACTTAGTACAAGTTTACTTTCACTTACCTGTCTCATTTTTTACGATTTATCATATCACATTAGCTTCTGGGTAACCCGGAAATGTTAATTATTTTATTATAAATTAGGTTAATATTGATATTATGAATTAGGTCTTTAAAAATTAAAGTATGAAAGTGGAAATTGTATTACTTTAAGTTTGGCCGTTAGAGGGCAAAATAACAATTTTGAGACGGTTTTTTTTTTTCGCAAATAGTTGAAATTATTTTAGGGTTAGGGAATGGAAAAAATGTGTAAAATTCTTAGGAAACTCGAAATGCAATAATAACACCCTGAAGCCGGTTCTAAGAAATTAGTTTTATTAAACTATTTAGACATTTCGGATTATTTTCGAAATAGAGAAATATAGAGGCGTTAGGCCCGTTTTCACTTCTAATCGAATACTTAATTAGGAATAGGGTAGCTTTCATTTCCGTACAGCACGTTAATAAATAATAAGGGCCCCAGATAAAATAAACCGTGGGTATGATCGTACAATCAAACAATATTTTTTGGCCACAATTATTGACATAAATCATGTTTTCAGACGTATTTTCCCTGATATAAATATTTTATTGTTGTTGTATCACTGAGAATTTTTTAAGATTATTGTAAATGTTATGTATATCCCGCCTACTCTCTCAACATATGAGGAGTTATTTGGGGATCATATTTTCTTGCCTGATTTAAATATTGATTTCGATATTCTATTTTTAGGTTATTTTAATATCCGGGAGTACTGTACGAATATATGCAAGTGATATCGAGTGTAGCTCAAAGTTGCAAGCCGTTAATAGTTTCCAAAATTTTTATAATTTTAGGCAATTGCATACAATTAAAAATTATAATAATAGGCTTCTTGATTTAGTTTTTGTTCAATCTAAAATTGTGTTGTGTATCTAAATCTGATGCGCAAATGATATCCGTTAGCTTACATCACCCCGCTTTATTAAGTCCTTTTCCGTTTTACATTCACAAATAAAATAAGTATAAACTGAAAGAAAATTTTGAATAGTTTTAAAAAAAGCCAAATTTCTTAGAATGTGTCAACTTCTGTGTGATCACGATTGGTCATTCCTTAACGAGAAACTTAACGCTAATAATGCTGTCGCAGCATTTTTATAAGCACTTAGGTATTATTTTAGAGAGACTGCTCTTCTAATTAAACAACAACGTGGTTCTGTATCTAGTAGGCATATAGTAACAAATCTTTGTACTATTGCAGATTACATCTCTGATTTATATACTCATGCTGTGGTTATTTATACGGATTTTCCTAAAGCGTTCGATCTTCTTGATCTTGGTATTCTACTTAATAAATTATCCAGTTTTGGTTTCTCGGCTCGATTTGCACAGTATCGTGATCACGCGTCGAGTGTACTTCAGGGATCTGTCCTGGGTTTTTTATTTATTAACATATTGATAAATGGCATTGTGATTGGTATGAATAAGAACTACTCACTTAATGCTGTCGATTTAGAAATACTAGGCACAATTAATGACCTTGATGATTACCTAAACTTGAGATTGATGTTGTAAAACTTAGTTAATGGTGTGAAAAAAACAAACTGCCCCTTAATATCAATAAAATGTAATATTTCATCATTCAGTAGAAGTAGAACCTCTATGCAGTATGTTTATCGTATAGACGGTGTTGTTCTGAGACGGGTGGAACACTTTAGAGACTTTGGAGTCATATTTGATAGCAAGTTTTCATCTATTCATCACATTGAAGATACTGTTGTTAAAGTCTGATCGAAATTTAGGATTTCTTTACGATCTATTCAGGAGTTTAAATCACCTGAAACCTTATGTTCGCTTTTTTATTCTCTAATTCGTAGTAGAAGTAGTAGTAGCAGCTGCGCGGTGGTAATTTGCGTTAGTCAGATCTCAGGGGATAATCAAAGTTCACATTTTAAGTAAATAATAACATTTCTGCTCCTAAAATCTACTTCTTCAGGTTAAATTTTACTTACCCGCTAGACCAACTCGTTCGTCACCATCATTATATCTATCAACACCTGGAACAAACATTCTAAAATTCTCACCATTGTAATCTAATGCTCACTTCACAATCGCTTGAAAGATTATTTGGATATATCCAATTATGGATATATCCAAATTGTACTAGATTACAATCCAGTGCAATTGTAAAAAATGTAAATCTGTTTATTTTAATTATTTATAATTAAATGTGTTAGACATTTTTTGTCTGTATATTTTAACATTGCTGCGTACCTCGCCAAATAATAGGGGCTATAAATAACTAAATATGTAAGTAAACTATGGTACTTTTATTGGGTTATGTGTGTCATACCTAATTAATATTAACTGCATCATTGACAAATTATCTCCTAATTCCCACGATTGACAGTTTATATATTTAGGAAAATAAATAAGTTTCAAATAGCTAGAATTAACGATTCAAACATACACACGTACTTAAAATTACTGCAAACAGTCATTCGTAAATCAATCCTGTCGTAGGATATTACCCTGCGGCACATGTTATTCTTATATAGAGTTATTTATATGACAGATGATAATAAAAGCTGTCACATCACCGGCGATTATAGATGTCGATATACAAATCCCGTAACATAGCTTTATTGGTAAATAATGTCCAATAGCTGAACCGAAAAGCAAATATTAGTTTAGGTCCCGAATTTATACTATGACATTGCGACCGCTGAAAAATGTCGGGGTCAGCAAATATTGTGCTTTGGTAGATTGAACGAATAATCTTCTTAAGGCTATTTATACTTTGAACAAAGAAAATCATTTACGATATTTTTTTCGACTTTACTTAAATTCAGGCTTAATATTCATAATTTTATTTTTACGAACGTGCTGTTGGGCTATATAAGGTTGTTTGTTAATATAGAACCTCTAGCCTTCATCGATAATGGCGGTCTACAAACACATTCATTTAAAATAATTTTTATTTTAATTAAATTATTTATTCCAGAAATTACTAGGTTATAAACAACCAGCAAATCTATTAATAATAATAAAAAATTAAGGGAAACAGTTTATTCTTTCACTTAACCTATAATTTTACTTATCTATGAAGAATCATATATGTCCTACTTTCCCGGCTAGTTGCTGGTCCTCAGTACCTCACAAGGTTAAACCACAAAAGTTGTGAGTTCCGCTCCCTCTCGAAGGCAGAATTGTTTCAACATTCTACCCGTCAAAGTACTATTTACTCACATGTCGACGCCGAAAGTAATTATTTCATTTGCTAGATTATTCTGATATAGAATAATTTTTTTTTTATAATTTCACGGAAGTATTTTAGGTGCCCTCGTGAGATACGTCAACAATGTCTTTAGACCGTTCTTCTTAAAAACTGGAACTTGGATACATCAGATTTTGGAAAAAAAAACAGTAAGAAAGTTTTGAATTTTTTCCTAAATGTGTTTTTTTTTATAATAATTTTGCTCACATTTTTTTTAAGAAAAAAGTAACAAAAAAGTTATGGCAAATTAACGGAGGTGATATTAACGGATGATAGATTTTTTATAAAAGTTGCCATTTCGTAAGGATAATATGAAAGTCGACTATTTGTTACATATGTGTGCTAAAATCAGTTCTTCAGTTAGAAGTAAGTCATAACATGTTCTAACAAAAGAGCATCGTTAGCTGGTTTTCATATACAGTGCTCACAATTATATGTGGAACGACTATTTCTTTGTCAGTTTTCAAACACATCTATAACTTTCCTATTTTTTATATTTTGGTTTCAATTTTGGATATACTTGGATATACCCTAAAATGCTAATCTTCGAAAATTTTGCGACGTATGTTTGGAAGCAGTGTTTGCATGCGGATGCTAAAGTCGACGTCGTAAAATTTACGAATGTTTAGTTTTTACGAGATTTTCAAAGGTGATCGTTTTGCAAGAGTTTTGGGACTTATTAGATATAAATGTCAAAAAGGTAGGACGATATGAGGCTCTTTCGGTAAAGTGAGTTAAAAGCTATTTGTAAAAATATCAATATGAACTTTGAAGATCATGCAGCTAGTAGTGGAGGAAGTTGTAGTGAGGAAGAAGATAATCTGGGGGTTGAAGAATTCGCAGACTTAGGAAGTGAATATCTTCGATGAAAAAAGGGAATGTTTCCAAAGCCCAAAAAAGGAAACGTAAGTGTTCAAAATATCGCCTGGGGGATAAAGTTAAGAAAATAAATAACGATATTACTGGTGCCAGTATTAGAGGGGAGAAAATTGATATTCTTTAAAACCAACAGACTGAGGTTTAGGAAAAAAAATCATACGGATTTCAAACGAATGAAATGCATTCAATAGATCAAAAGCAAAAGGCGGTCATAGATGGAATAGATTTCCACAATAATAAGTGAGAATTCCTAAGAGAAACTTGGTTGATATAATTCTTAGACATATCGAAGTTGTTGTAGATATGATCCCTTTAGACGTGTCCAAAATTTTCATTTCGGATAATATTATGGCTATAATAGTAGAACATACAAATACCATAATAAATCTGAAGGCTCAGAAATATAAGAAAATCAGCTACTATTTCCTCCGTCACCGCAGATGAGTTATTTGTTCTAATTGGGCTTTTAATTTTTCTGCTACAATGAAAAATCATCATTTGTCATCATTATTCCTTTTTAATAATAGAAAGTGTGGAACCATCTATAAGGCATGAACATAGAAATGTTGAAGTATGTGCTAAATTTTTTGAGATTCAATATCAAAGCCACTAGAAAGAAAAGAAAAACAAATGACCTTTTTGCAGCTATCCGAGATATTTGGGATATATTTATGGAAATTCTTACAGTGCCCCTTCAAGGGGTCGGCAGATTATGATACCTTGCTGATGCGGGGGTGATGATCCCGGGGCCCTAGTTCGTTTGTGATATCTAGCACCGTTCCAATCTACGTAACCCTTTGCTTTATAGTGGAAATTGACCAATATGAAACAAAGATTACCGCACAGGGAGTCGAAAACCCAGTGCCGGTTGGTGTTGCGGGTGTTGTAAAACAATTACTGGAGATCATGCTGAGTAATCCATAAAAATAAAAGATATAGAAGTGATATAGATAGCAACGACTGTGAACCTAGTTTTAATTTCCAGAAAAGTTTAACCGAAAAAATTTTCGTAGTAAAACCCATTGAAGGATCTATTCAAACAATGTCACCATTCACAACATATAAGTCATTAATAGTAAAAATTAACAAATTCCAAAATTAAGAGACGGAAGCCCTTTGATTGAACTTGTTAACCCAGACCAAGCCCCAAAACTATTCGAAAGTAAATTAATAGGTAGTTTGCCAGTAACCGTTACACCACACCCCAAATTAAACACTACTAAAGGAATACTCAATTGTCCTGACTTAAACAACTCCTCAAGAGATGAAATAATCAATAATTTAACGGAACAAAAAGCAGTAGACGTAACTAGACTCAAGAAAAAATAAATGGTGATTGCTTGACACTAACGTTTACATAATATCATTTAAGTCAAACAAGATCCCTAGGTTCTTTACGTAGGCTTTAACAGGTGTAAGGCCAGACCTTATATCCCTAACCCCATGATGTGTCATCGATGCCAAAAATCCGGACATCTTTCTCAATATTGCAAACCTGACCCAATTACAGCCAATCCCTCTTCGACCAATATATATCCCACGAAACCCTCCTTCCACTTCTCTTGGCCCCTCTACCCCAATCGCCCTCCCTCCGCACTTACCCATAGCACCAATCCCAAAACCATTATTTACCTCATCCATAACGCACATACCCAGAATCAAAACCTCATACCCACAACACGCTAAAAATAATTCCAATTCCATCACGCATTGCACCATAAACTCCAAAACAGACCATTATAAAAAACCCGTAATAAAAAGATGCCAATCTAACTATTCAACAAAATCTATCAATTCTTCAACATGATGCAATTCGGATTTTGTTTTGTTAGATACCTCTACAACAGAGAAGTCAAGTCCTACGATGGTTAACAGCAGTAGTAGATATAATGAAAACAAAAAGACAACCCCTAATCTTCTCTGCACCTCCTAATTAAATGTCTCAACTAATTGTACAATGGAATATTAATGGCCCAAAAGCACATCAACAAGAACTACAGCTATTAACCAAAAATATGAAACCATATTTTTTACTCATACAAGAAAGAAACTTAAAAATTAATGAGAGCTACAAACTAAATATCTATAATATCATTAGAAAGGATAGAGATACTCCCAATAGAGCCTCGGGGAGCTTTGCTATCATAATCAAAGACAACATATATTTTTAGATGTACACTTGGACACTAATTTACTCTTAGTAACATTTACTTATTTCCCTCAACTTCATTTAGTAAAAATGACATTAGAATGTGATCACCCAACTACCTTCACCATTTATCGTAATGGAACATTGAAACAGTCACAATATTGAATGGGGCTCTTCATATACCGGTAGAGAAGGTAAAATCGTATCCGAGATTATGGGAGAACTTAATCTACAATATTACATTCATATCATTAGCCTCGGGAACTTCATCATGCATAGACATTTCCATTTGCAGTTCAACGGAGCATATTAGATGATACTCATGACAGCGATCATATCCCAATAACTCTAGAATACAATCTACAAAATCAAACTACTGCTCATTCAGATAAACACAATCACAAAAAACACACTTGGAAACTCTTTACGCTATATCTGATAATATTGATTTAGCGATTAGTAATTTTACCAACGCTATTAATCACGCGATAGAAGCTACTACCCCCAAAGTCAAGCACACTAACAGTAAACCATGAGTCCCATGGTAGAACGACAATTACAAAAAAAAACTAAATAAGTTCAAAAACAACCCCAATACTTTCTACTTCATCGAGTATAAAAAAGCAAAAGAATACGCAAGAAAAACTATTAGGCTTGCTAGAGACAGTTCCTATAGACCATTTACAAACGGAATCAATCCCAATACTACCATCCAGGAAATTTGGAAGAACATTAGGAAACTAAAAGGAATCCCTCATACACCTATAACTATGCTAAAAGAAAACGACAGGGTCATTACTGATCACAAGAAACTAATTGAAACTATTGCCAAATACTTCCACGTCTCATTTAGTCGATATAATAGATATGAAGATGAAGCAATTACGATCTCCGGCCTCGATGGAAATTATAATCATATAACATCTAACCTACCACTTACCTATAAAGAACTTCTATCAGCGATGGATAAATGTAGAGATACAGCCCCGGGCGTAGATAGAATTAGAATACCACACATTAAAATCTTGACCACTGCTGGCCCAAATCAATTAATTTAATTTTAATTAATTATTTAACAGCATATAGAATGCAAGTTATATCCCTGACACCTGGAAAATATCAATACTTGTACCTGTCCAGAAAGCTCAAAAAACAAAGATTCGCAACTAGCAGCTATAGGCCGGTGGTGGTGGTCATCTATGTAAGCTGCTGGAGCAAATGGTAAATAATAGCTCGACATATATTCTTACAAAATATAACTTAATAAACAAAACCCAAGTAGCTTTTCAAAAAAATATTCAACATTTGACCATGTAATTGTCTTCGAAACAGACATAAATGACGGATTTAAAAAGAACAAATACCCAACAGTAATTTTTCTAGACTTAACTAAAGCCTTTGACAACGTTCAGAGGTCATCCGTCATTCCATTAACTGGGTGGAATATTAAAAGTAACCTAGTAATATCCATTTCCACTTTTCTAAGCAATAGAAATATTCTGGTAAAAATAAATAATATCCTATCCTAACCATATCCACAACCTAATGGAGTACCACATGGTTCATCACCTAACCCTGTTCATAGTTGCAATGAACTCTATAGCAAAATATGTACCAGAAAACCTAAAAATTAGATTGTTTTTTGCAGATGACAGCAATTTTTCACTCATATAAAGAGTAGAAACGAAAAAATCATACAAAACTACCTGTAGGGCCTACTAACATGGGCTAATAGCAATGGTTTGGCCTTCTTCTCAGAAAAATCCGCGTGCGTTCATTTTTGCGAGAAAATAACTGTCCTTGGTTATGCACTGTCTCCATCAATAGTATACAAATCCCAGTTAAAGTATATCACAAATTCTTAGGGGTAGTATTTGATTTTTAGATAAGCTGGAACCCTCACATTACCCCAGTAAAATCAAATGTGCACTAGAATGAAACTCCTAAAATGTCTATCTAGCTCACATTAGTTGGGCACCACACAGAGTCAACTTATATATATATATATATATATATATATATATATATATATATATATATATATATATATATATATATATATATTGCGGAAATAAACTACGCAAGCCAATGTTACATATCTGCTCCCAAATCATCTCATCAAAACTGGAGTCAATACGTAATAGCGGATTTAGGCTAGCTTTAGGGGCATTCCACACCAGCCCCACTCAAAGCATATATTATGCGGCTGAATATCCAAGCCTATACATTAGATGAGAAACACTACTATGCAGATACACTAACAACTTAAAATTCAAACCTAAGCTAACACTCTACAAAAAATTCTTTCCCATATATCAAATCCCGGACATAACTCATATAAAATACAAAGGATCCTGTCATATATTCCATAGCATTAACCAAAGATTATCCTTCAACTCTGCCCCTGTACTACAAGCAAACACTAACGTATTCCTACCCTGGACCATTTTTCCTTTTCAAATAGATTTAAGCATGTTAGCAACCCCAAAAAGTCAAAATAATAACCAATATCTGAACAAATTATTTCTGGAAATCAAAAACAATAAATATTTGGAACACAAATTTATTTATACGGACGGGTCAGAAAGAAAATGTTGGAACCGCATTCATAAGTTGCCAGACTACAAACTGCCCCCTGTAACAGGAGTTCTTACAGCTGAACTAATAGCCATCTCGAAAGCAGTCGACTATATAGACAGCAACCACTCAAAGTGGGTCATTCCAGCTGACTCTATGAGCTCCCTTTAAACAATTCAATCTCACTAACCCAAACACCCTATTGGAAAATACATATAATAACCAAACCAAACCAAACCAAAAAAATAAATCCAAAATCATATTCCATCACACTGTCAAATACCGGGAAATGAAAAAGCTGATACATTAGCAAGGGAATCATACAAATCACCCAATTTCCTTAACTTTATTTTTTGGAAAGAGGACGACTTAAACATAACAACTAAAACTGCATTTGAAAACGTAAATCAATTAAGTTGGGATGTCTTACAAGAAAAAAATAAGCTTCATGACATTAAATAGATATTCTACCAAAAGAAAAATCCACAGGCCCACTCCCGAAAAAATCTATGCCTTATGCCAAGATTAAGCATAGGACATACAACACTAACACACGAATATAATAATATAATATAATAGTTGCAAAAAAGCCAAAAAAGATTTTTGTTTGTCAATTTAAACGCAACAAATAACCTGAACACATTTAAAAATAACACGAATATCTGCTAGAAAAGGATAATCCACCTGAATCTGAAGGATGTAATGAGCCACTAACTATAAAACATGCACTAAGTATGCTCATATAAGACAGCAAATTAATATAACAGGGAATATGCAAGCTAATCTACAATACAACAACATAAATACAAATATTAACTTACTGAACTAATGAATAAAATATAAATTAGGTTGGACACTAAAAAACCCGAGTGGTTGATGTGTCCTTAATTCATATAATATACAACTGCGGCTTTCCGGGGAAAAGGAAATTATATGTGTACCAGCAAAATACGGCATACAAATCTTCATGGTTTGTGACGTGTCTACAAAATATATGCTGAATGCAGTTCCATACCAGGGCAAGAAAACAAATAGCGAAGACTTACCTTTAGCCGAGTACTTTGTGAAGTCCCTATTGCAGTCTCTCCAGTGATCCTTTCGCAATATAACTATGGAGGTTCACATTTGGGCGGCTGGCTGATGAACTATTTAAAGACCTATATAAAACTTTTCTGTTGGGGACTATTTGACCAAATAAGAGAGAAATTCCACCCGAAATGCACTCGCTGAAAAACAGAAACGTTGGAAGCTCAGAATTTTACTTTGATAAAGAAGTATGGTATTATCATATGAAGCAAAAACCAACAAAGACAAAATGGCTTACTGCGAATATTGCAATAATTGGCAGTAATCCTTCTTTTTCTTGAAGGACGTATGGAACATGTTGCTCGAGATCCAGCTTCTGGTACTGGTCTTCCTCCCTTCATGGAGCGTCGTACTTTGGAGTAACTTTTGTCCTCTGCACTTATACCACTGATGGTTGTAGATAACAGTGGTTGCTCCTTCATTAGGTCAAATGGTCAATGACCTCCCAATAAATATTTCCAAACAGAAACAAATAAATAAAATAATACATAATTTATATTTTTTCATTTTTTTTTTAAATTTGGAGATTCCCTCTATTATTCGAAGCGTATAAACTCGTTGACCGTTCTCTCAATTCCGCGACACACTATCGATGCCTGGCACCGCGATCTCCAGAGAGGTTTCGTTTCATTTGAAATCGATCACGGCTGGCGAACCGCGTTGACCTCGTAGTTATAACCGGAGGCGAGCTTTTCCCGATCAAATTCGCATAGGGGCGCATAGGTAATATACGGCTTACGAAAAGTTGGGGCAACAGCCACGCCGAGGAAGCTTAAATATTTTTGTCAGTTGATGTGTTTAATGTAGATCGTGTGATAGACAGGTTGTGGTTACGAATGCGTCTTTTTATAGATTTTATTTTGAAGACTTTACATTTTGTTTGTTGATTTTATGGTTTAAATTAACGTTTTAAAGAAAGGTAGCCACATTGTTTTAGAATATTAAGACTTTATAATCCGTTTTCAATTATTTTGGCGAGCTGAACTTTGAGAAACGACTCGAATGTAAGACCGGTAGGCGACCTTTGCCGAAATTTAAAATTCAGCAAACAAGTAAAGACAAAAACAGAGAAGTAAATCGTTATTTTCGTAAAAATATGTACGATTTACGTGCCTGGACATGCGGTTGCGAAGTAACAAAAGCATTTTATTGTTTCGTGTGTCTGATTTTTTCAAATGACTCTTTGTGGTTTATATGTATTGACCCCCCTGAAAAGTTGACCACGAGCCGCTACTGGTAGATAACACAATTTATAGATTCTATATTCGACATTCTATAGAATATATACACCGGTCATCTTCTGATTTTACGTGAAGTGGATATTCCGGAACATATTTGGTCAAATGTGACCAGTGCACACATTTCCAGTTTTCCTGATTTCTTCCCTGAAATACTTTTGGCTTCATGCATGGTCGAAAGCGACATGACGTCTAATCTAATCTAAAATAGATGTTTATAGATTAAAATGCAAGAAATTATTTTATATATATTTTATATTTTATTATACATTACTTAAGAAGTTACAGGTAACGGATAGTGAGACCTTTATTACACTTAATTATTACAATTACTAATAATAAATAGAAAACACAAATATAAAATGTTTAGTATTTGGACTAAAACTAACCTAGATGTTTATAAAAATGTGCAAGTTTCGTCAAAATATAACGCGATACTTCAAAATGCCCGTTTAAGAGATTCACCCCTTTTATAAAAATTTCTATCCTTACCTCGTACTGTTTTTACCACTTGCATTCACATATGAAAATACCGTAATTTGTTACCTATATTAACTAAAAAAAACCAGAATTTATCTTTTATGAAACAAAATGAATCCATATTTTCCTTGCCTTAAAATCATCGCTATTGGTAACTAGTATTATGGACATTTCCCCATGCGGGAAATTTCACAACGAAGGCTAAAATACGTACAGGACGGCTTATTGGATTAGGGTCCGATGGGTAAATCGGCAGGCTAAATGTTTTATCAAATTTAGGCCGCTTGTTATTACGACAACTAAATAACGAGGTGCAATTGGTGTGCCTGAATTTGAAACAATGGTGGGATTAGAATTAAATATATATAGAGTACAGTGCGATTGAACCAGTATTTTTTAACATTATCTAAAAGTTCTGTACCTTAACGATCTAAAAATACATTTTATATTTATTGTATGTATTAAAGCATAATAAAGTACTTATGGATAAATAGGGAACTACGTCTAAAAATAAGATTCTCAAAATATAATACCTCAAAAATAAATATAACTTTATAGATATTGACATATCTTTTATTTGACATTTTTTTGTAACAATTATAGCAAATCAAGTACAACAAGTAAGTTAAAATATAAATAGCACATTCATAGATACCTATACAACTTGAGAAACAAACAGCAATTAAATTTAAAATGAAATTAATTAATGGATTGTAATTTCAAACCGTTCAAATATTACGCGCAACGCGAGATATTTTTTAATTACAATTTTAAATGTATGCTTAAGAAGCTCTCTGATGTTTAGAGGTAAGACATTATATGATGAATGAAATTTAAGAAATTTTTTTATATATTTATTTAATTTGTCTCTGTTCGGTCTAATTGAATTTGCTGATCTTTTGTCATAATTATTCACATCCGAATTTTGCAAAAAAAATGATTTACATTCTTGTTAATTTCTGTCAACTGATACCTTATGTATAATCCCGGTAAAGTCAAGATTTTCAAACGTTTGACGTGAGGCCTAGTGTGGTCAATCCCACAATCGTCCGAATAGCTTTTTTGCATTTTAAAGATTTAAGTAGAAACACTCAAACCTCCCCATACAATTGCACCATAACAAATATGTGCATGAACAAGTGCGTAATAAATATTATATCTAGTGTTATTTTAAATATTTTTATCACAAAGGTTGCAGAAGATATTTTACTGCGTATAGATTCTATACAGGGGTCCAACTAAAATTATCGTCGAGTGTTAAACTGAAAATCTTAGTGTTTTTTGTTCAGTGATATCTTTATTTGTTGAAAAAATAACCTCTTGCGTTTTACTTGCATTTAACTTTAGAAAGTTATGCGAAAATCAATGATCAGCCTTAAGAGTCAATTGTTTGCTGTCGTGTTTTACATACGTTTTTATTATTACACAGTAAGGATGTATCATCCTCATAACAAATACATTTATAAGGGGATATGTATGACAATAGAACATTTATTTATATGATGATAAGAAGAGGCCCAAGGACGGATCACTGTTGCACTAGACTGTCTAAAATACCAAAGTCTGATATATCATCTCCGAGGCAAACACAATGGCTCCTTGACGAAAGGTAATATTCTAGAGGGGTCTCCCTCTAACGTCATATGCATATACTTTTTCAATGAGTAGATTGTGCGAAACACAGCCGAAGGCCTTGTTGAACGCCCCTCTTTAAAGACATAATGTGCCATATCCAGCAAATTACGTGACTCAAAAAAGTTAGCTATATTATCTTTAATGATAAATTTAAAAACCTTTTGCATTTTGAAATTTTGAAACCTTCCAAATTAGAATTTAATGAAGTAAAAAACAAAAAGCCAGATTATTTAGTCGGTTCAAAAATTTTGCTACTAAATTATTTTAGAGCTCTCGATGACATTACCAATGCGCAAGCAGAAAGAATACATCAAGCAGTTACCATTAAGCGACAGAAAAAGTTCGAAGGACTTCTGGATAGCCAAAGACCACTAAAACCGCCACAGGACACCGTTATAAATTCATCTTCCAAAATTCTTACTGAAGCTGAAAATTCCGTCCTCTCTAAAGATCAAAACTTCACCATTACAACAAAGGACATACCCGTAGAAGACATAGTGTCATCCGTTGAAGCGACAATTAGAAGACTTCCAGCAGAAGAAGCTGACGCAATGAGGTATGAAACAGCGAAGGTCATCAAAAATTCTAACCGCCAAATCAAATCTATCAGCTGCGGAAAGAACTGCGATAAAAACATTAAAACATTATTAAACACTGTCGTCATGGACAAAACAGATTACGTGAAGAAAATACAACTACTTTTGGACGACAACATCTACAGAGTAATCCAAGCAGACGCGGCCAACAAAATTGGAAAACGGATAACCAACCTCATAAATGCATCCAACCTACCAGCAGAGGAGAAGATGTTAAGGCCAAGCAGCTCAATGATCCCGCGGTTTAACGGGCTACCTAAAATACACAAGGTTATTGTACCACTTCGACCTATCGTCCGTGCAGTAGGATCTCCTACGTACAAAATTGGTAAATATCTTTCAAATATTCTTAATAATTTTACAGGAAAAACACATTCTTATATTACAAACTCTACGCATTTTGTAGAAAAACTTAAATCAATCCAATTAGATCCCAAAGGTATCTTAGTCAATTCAACTTCCATAATATCAGACTTATTTCACCATAACAGTATTGACAACTCACTTTTAGATCTAATAAAAGTATGTCTTACATTAACGTATTTTGTCTTTCAAGGAACTTTTTATGAGCAAACCTCAGGAGCAGCCATGGGATCTCCGCTGTCATCTGTGGTAGCCAATATTTTCATGGAAGCTTTTGAGGAGGAAGCCTTAGCGTCGTCTCCACTAAAACCAAAATAATGGTTCAGATATGTAGACGACACTTTTGTAATATGGTCTCATGGTCCAGAAAACCTCCCTGGGTTTCTTGATCATCTGAATCAACAACATGCTAATATAAAATTTACAATGGAAATTGAATTAGAAGGCACGATTCCCTTTCTAGATGTTCTTGTACAAAGGAAAGGGGATGGTTACTTAGGACATTCTGTATATAGAAAAGCAACGCATACGAACAGGTATTTAAATGCAAATTCCCATCATCATCCAGCACAAAAGCAATCAGTTATTAAATCGTTGCTTTACAGAGCCCTCGCGATTTGTGACCTAAATTCTTTACAATCGTAAATAGAGAAACTGACTCAGGCTTTAAGAGGGAATGGATATTGCACTGATGATATTCGAGGATCAATTAGAAAATATAATAATCCTACTACACGAAATGATAGTAATAAGGAATTGCCGAAAGGAAATGTAGTTCTTCCATTTGTACACGTAAGGTTACTTCGCCGTTCCAACATACGTACAATCTTTAACACACACAAGAAAATTGGACAATGTTTGCGATCGCCAAAGGACATTATTCCTTTTCAAACGGGAGAAGTATATGCAATTCCTTGTTCCTGTGGTGATGTCTATATTGGAGAAACTAATCGATCCATATCGACTAGGTTTAACGAACATGAACGATGTATCAGAAAGAAACAAATTGTACAATCTGATGTATCTGAACACCAACATTCTGCTAGACATGTCATTATTGTAAAAGAAACCAAAGTTCTTGCATCGGTTTAGGGATTCAATAAACGCAAAATTAGAGAACCTATTGAAATTTATAAGCATCCTAACAATTTTAATACGATCGTTACACCGAGTCACGCTTCGGTAAACACAGGTAGACTATAAATAGCCGGCCTGGGTCTCGTGAAGTGAAGATCCCTGAAGATGCCTCGTGCAATCGAAGGCCTAACGTCGGAAAGTGACTCCATTTTGACACGATCTAATCCCAAGAACCATGATTTCTTAAGCATAATATTTACTCCTAGAAAAAAATATTTTTAAAAGAACAAGTCATTTTGAAGGGACATTGTACCTGCCAGGTGATCAGGAATGTTATGCGTAGGTACAAGGGAGTCACACGTGACTTAGAGCTTGCATGCAGAAGAGTCTAGAGAGACCAATTCTCCTTTGCATTGTGCATGTGCAAATTATGTCTTTAGTGATGGTTTATGGTTTTATCAACGATCCTGGTGCTAACCTAATGGAACGGATTCACCTAACAGTATAGGTTTTGTTAAAAAAAATCCTTGTTTTAATATAGATACACTTTTTTACATCAGCTCAAAGAAAGGCCTGCTTAAAACGAATTAAGTAAAATGCAATACGATTAAACAGCTTATAGCCCACGATTTTTGAGTCATCCTGTATCTTGCGAGGTATGTTACAATGGCTAAAAAAGGCTTCTTGTAGGGACGATAACATTATACTAACAAAGGTTTACAAATCATTAAAAATGGCGTCATTCCAGCATTTTTTTTTCAATATGGTTGCTATGGGGCCACTCCGATACCATCCTCAATGGTTCCCGAAAATTTCATCCAAATTGGCCAAAGCATCCCGGAGTAATCGGTGTAAATACAAAAAAAAATCGCTACATTTCCTTTACCCGGAAGTTCCCTCGTAATGAATCTATCCTTTTATTAGGAATAGTGAAGTGTAACCCAATTTAGATCTGCAATTAGTCATTTAGTAACACATATAAGTATATTGGCTTTTCAAACATTTTTATTGGGCGCCCTCTTGTTCCACCCATTGGATTCGTACCAATATTTTACCAGTTTCTACTTATGCCACACTTGGTTTTTAGGCAGGCATAATTTTAAACAAATTGAATAAGTGGTTTTTACATTGATTTTTTTAAGGCTGCTATTTTGTTCCGTGTCATGTTGAATTCGTACCAGTTTATCTCTATATCACATATAATTTTTCTGCTCAATTTGAAGTCAACAAATAAAATAAAAAAATTATTTACTTTGATTTTTTTAAACATTTTATTTGGCCGTTATTGTGTTCCGCCATCTTGAATTCGTATCACAATTACACAAAATGCTTGCACACAATTTAAAATTAATCTAACAAGTAGTTTTTTCGGGCTAATGTTTTAAATATTTTGTTAAGCTGCCATCATGGATTCGTACCAGCTGATATATATATATATATATATATATATATATATATATATATATATATACATTTATATAATATATATATATATATATATATATATATATATATATATATATATATATATATATATATATATATATATATATATATATATATATATATATATATATATATATATATATATATATATATTATATATATATATATATATATATATATATATATATATATATATTTATATATATATATATATATATATATATATATATATATATATATATATATATATATATATATATATATATATATATATATATATATATATATATATATATATATATATATATATATATATATATATATATATATATATATATATATATATATATATATATATATATATATATATATATATATATATATATATATATATATATATATATATATATATATATATATATATATATATATATATAATGTGTTTCATTCCGGGTGTACATCCGTTCACTACTGTCGTTCTGCTGACGTTTCGCCAAAATCACATTTGGCATTTTCGAAGCTTTCTTTCTCGCATCCGAATAGAGACTGACTCAGTCATCATATTTTTTTCAATATTTGACCAGGCCGCCATTTTGGATTTTTACCAAAATTTTACCAGGTCGTGTCCATATGGTCCTTAATTTTTGACCAAAATTTGAGGTCAATCCGGCTAGTAGTTTTTAAGCTATGCCGCTAACTGACCGACAAACAGACTGGCGGAATTGAAAAAAACATGTTTTCTTGGCATCTAGGATCTAGAGACACTAAAACATGAAGATATATAAAATCTGGGAGGGCGATTTTTTCACGATTGTAAAATTTTTATTTTGCCGCCGCACAGTGTGGGAAATCGGTCTATAGTACGACATAGTTATTCAAGCATTGTTATAAAGTTTTTGTAAATTTCATATAATACGTAACAAGATTTTTTGCGAAAGAAAATATAAACAAGATGTCTGTCATTAAAATGGCTTCAGTTTTTACTAAAAATTTAATGTTAGCTTAAAAACACAATTGATGTCAAAATGCACGAATTATTGCTTTAAACTTATTATTAACTAATAGCTATATGAAGCATAAAAATTGAGATGTAAATTTTTTAGGTTCAATTAGATATAAAATAATGGTAGGTTAGGTATACAGGGTGTTAGAAATAATGTGGCGTTATAACTGTTAATTTAGTTTTATCACGATGTTGTATGTAAAGCTTCTACAGAGGGATCAAATATCGATATTTTTAAAATGGGTTTGCCATCTCGAATTTTAAAAAGATGACAGCTATAATACAAAATTCCGAAATTGTGTATCTTAGTCTTTGCAAAATGTTTACCGTTATTATACTCGGACGATTTTTTTACAAAGTTCTGGTGATATAAAAATCGTGCAGTTTTTTTGGTGCAGTCAGTAGTAATTAAGGAGCCATACTTAAAGCCATATAAATCTCGAATGGGCATCTATGAGTAGCTAATTTATTAGTTTTTGGTTAAAAGGGATCCTTCTTTATATTTTTTATATAAAAAATTAAACCAAATTTCGACAAACTTTTTTTGCATGCTCTACAAGTTAAAAAAGTACATAAATAAACTAATGCCTGACTAGACTTCTAATTTCTGAGATAAGGGCATTAATATTTAAAAAGTTTTGATACCGTAAATAGTTTGATAATAAACAGCATTTATTAGAATTAGAAAAACATTTGCTATGTTTAGTATCATATTTTCTGTTTTAAAAATCATGTATAGAAACATTAATTTCAGATTTAAAATATTGACTAACTTTAAGGCCTCCCCTCCGAGAATTATAATTACATTTTTTGTTTCTCAATTTCATTTTTCTATTAGTAACACTATCTTAATTATATTTTGCTAGAATGTGTTAAGAATATTTCAAAATTACATTTGGGACTTATGTCGTGCTAGACGGCCGATTTAACACACTGTGCGCCGTCTTCAATTCATTTCATTCATATAATTGTGCAAAATTTGAAATCAGGCTGATGTTTCAAATACTTTATTAGCACGCCATTTTGTTTCGCCATCTTGGATTCCTACTAAAATTTTTACAATTGATTCTTGCGCAAAAACCAATTCACCAATTGATTTTTGTGCAAAATTTCAGGTAAATTGGATAAGCGGTTTTTGATTAATATTTTTTTACATTTCGCTAGGCCGCCATTTTGTTTCGCCATGTTGAATTTTTACCAAAATATTACCATTTCATCCTTATATGACCCAAATCAATCGGATAAGTAGTTTTTTAGCTATACTGCGAACAAATAGATGAAATTGCCATCTAGGGACCCTGAAACGAGAAGATCTATAAAAACCTGGGAAGGTGATTTTTCACGATTGTAATACTTTCCTTTTATGAGGGAAGTAATACATAGGATTGAATTGATAACATCTTCATTTTTTTGAAGTCGGTTAAAAACAAATCATTTACATGTTTTTTTATTGTTAAAAACAGTTTCTGCAATTGAGATCCTGTTAATTCCTGTATCCATCAATGCTTTTTGAAGTGAGAAATAGAGAACAGAATTCTTGTCCTAAAATATAGACCAAAAATTTATCAAAATACTAACCCTGTAAATAACTGCATATAATAAAAACGCTTTTTATTTAACGAGTGTATCAGCGAAATAAATAGTATTTATATTAACAAATTTCAAACTATACGATTCTGTCATAAAAATAATGCAACAGATCAGCAAAATAAAAATGTAGATGATACAGTGTTATTATATTTATACATATATGAAAATATGGTGCGTTCCAATCACTATTCACGAACCGAACATCATATATAATGAATTACAATTAAAACAAATTTGTAAATATGTCTCATCTATACATTGTGAATGCTAACGGTAACATTCGCGGGAAGTGTTTATACGAACATAAATGTTTAACAAATATCACTAATTTATTATCTGGGTCCGGTCAATATTTGCATGACTAACCTAAATTAGCATAAAATAATATAATGTATTTATGTTCAACCCGTTTTGAGATCGTTTTCAAGATATCAATGCGGTAAAATGATATTTTATTTTATTGTCAACAGGGGAAGCAATTCCAACACTTGGACAGTTTATACCGTAAATAAACAGATAGTAGTATGTAAAGTATTTAAACCAGTAATAAATGAAGTTTTTAACCCTCAAGCATCAAATAACAAGAGTACAACTAAAATCACTAGTTCACTAAACTCGATCTCTCGGACTTGCATTGCCCTTATTATTTTAGTTTCGCAACGTTTCAAATGATAACTATCTACAATCGTTTTCAAGTGTAAAACAAAAGCTAACTTAATCGGGGTCTCCTTCGCTAATTCTGTTAGTGTTGCTAATTTATGTGTAAGAAATCTTTTGGTAGTTTAAATTTATAATTGGGTTTGGCTATAACATGTGACTTTTGGATTAAGCTGTTATTGGAGAGATTTGTTTTATTAAGGTATTTAACGTTCAGTTTGATAATAAAACTTCTCAAGGTATCCGTTTTAAAGTCCCTATGACTTATGGAGGATGTAACAAATCTAATTGTGTTAAGGGTTGTTCTTAGGGCTTGGTTTTGAACAGATTGTAGTCTTTTAGTTTGGTTTACGTAACGTATGCCCCAGGTGGGGCAGCCATATGATAGAATTGGACCAATATCTAGTTTGAAAAGCATGATTTTAATTTTATTGTTAAGCCTGGCTCTTTTTACCCAAAAAGTGGGTAGAGTAAACCATAAGCTCATTTGCTTTTTTAATTGAGTAAGTAGTGTTTTTTGATCATCTTAGGCTACCATCAAATATTATACGATTTGGTTTGATTTTGCCAATTAATTTCGGTGTTTTTGATTTTAATTTTAGATGGATTGAGGGGTTTAAATGTTTAAGTAAAAGGAACAGCTTGTATTTTAATCAGGTTTATAGTTATTTTCCAATTAGACATCCATTTTTGAATGCCATTTATGTGGGTTCGTAGTTCTTTAAGTAGCAAGTCCAGTCTTTTTTCAGAAGAGGTGACTGCAAACAAATAAAAGTCTGTCTGTTTGTTGTCGGGAATATCTGCTGTAAATAAGTTGAAAAGCAATGGTAAAAGAGGTGAGCCTTTGGGGACCCCTGCCTTAATTATTTTCCTAGCAGTAGAGGTGTATCCGTATAAGGACACTACAAATTCTCTGTCAACAAGACAGTATCTTAGAGTTATAATTAAATTACTTGTTATACCCTGTGTCAACATTTTAATTATTAAGCCGTTGTTCCAGGGTAAGCTCTCTTAACGTCTAGATGTATTGCGCCTGTGTTCTGTCTTCTATTAAATTATTTGAGAATGTCACTAGCTAATCTGCTAGTTTGATTGATAAGGTGAGGTTATGAAGCCGAATTGTTCTTCGGGAAAAATGTTCTTTTCCAGAACCTCATCCTGTAATTTGGTTAATATGGTCTTTTCGGCTACCTTACATATGTTAGAGAGAAGGCTTATATGTCTGCAACTTGCAGTTAAATTTGGTTTTTCACTGCGTTTTTTTATTAGAATAAATTGGCTCTTTTAACGGGAAGTGACCTAATTCAAGAATTTTATTTATTATTAGAAATAGTTCTGCAATGACTAGTTAACTCTAAACCTTCTGGCTTATATAATAATCGTGTAAGATGATGCGTGCAGTTCTGTTCTCGCCCCCTGATTACTTGAACCGTGCAGTTTTAGGTCAGTTTTAGTTAGAAGTTGCTTGCATTTGTTTGGAATATCGGCTATAGGCTTACTGAGATTGCCATGATTCCATTTTTGTTTTAGCCAGTGCTGCTCCCTATGCAGAATTTAAGTCTCCGACCACTGCATCCGGTGTTGGTTTGACGAGATGTATTCCACTAAGCCCGATTCTGACGTCTCTTCCTTTTGAGTAAGATTAAAATTCTCCTTGACTCTTATACCAAGAGGGCGTTTTATCTCTTCAATGTACGATTCTACACATTCACATTGGATTTGGTAAATGCAATCTTTTTTTCTTGTCGACATCCTTCTGCTTAGTTTTTGTCAGCAGGCTTCTTAACGTATTTCCCGATTTAAAAGCAATATTGAATTCTTCTGGCTATTCTTGGAATCTTATTAGATATTAATATAGGGTAGACTGAGAAATGGTGATGCTTCTTGTAGATCGGATAAGTCGCAGTATGATGATCATTTTATAATTTTGATATGGTAATGCTTATTAATCTTTCAGAGTAGCCATTCTGCAACAGCAACAGATTTTTTTATGTTTCAATTCCTGCCTCACGGTTTATCGTATTATTACGAGTTGTTAGAGCTCTATTGTAAAGCGTTCTTATGATGTTCTCTTTTGTTGCTGCAGAATGGTTAGAACCCTAGGTAAGATATTGTCCAGTGTGTGAATTTTCGATACACTGTAGTCCTTCCCTTTGCAGATCACTTAACGAGAACGTCAAGAAAAAGCGACGAAGAATTTTCCTCTTTCTCCATTGTAAACTTAATATATATTGTTATGCTATTTAAGGGACTGAAAAATTCTGTCGAATAATTGTCATTTGCATTCCAAATAATAAAAGTATCACCCACATACCGAAGCAAAAGTTTAGGCTTGATTTGAGCAGTATTTATTGCGTGCTCTTCGAACCACTCATATAAATATTGGCTACTACCGGAGAGAGGGATAACCCCCATCGGATGGCCGTTATGTTGTGAGTGAAACCTAACTTTCACTTAAAAGTAGGAGTTACCTCCAGAGGTACTGTCGTTAGTTCAAAGAGAGTTTCGTGATCCTTCAACTTTTACTACTGTGATGTCTATTAAAAAATAAAATGATAATAAAATAATGGTTCGAATTTTCAACAAATAAATTCTTCTTACGTTGTAAAAGTTGAATGATCTCTAACAATTATTTGGGTAAAATACTTGCTGGTGACATCTTCGAGCTATATAGGTACTATGTTGCATTGCAAATCACTGGCATAACGTAAGCAAAATAAATCTTTCTACACAGTGTGGTACAGAAGTCTAGAAACCTCCAAATATCTTGAGAATCACTCCTCTGATATTAATTAAACTTGGACCTGCTATGTATGGAAATGTGATAAAGCCTCGGAGATATGTGCAACACTGCCAAGTTTACCGTTTTTCAGTAATTGACAGGAATTTTGATTTTTTACATAGAATATCCTGTTTTTTCTTCTAATTTCCGATTCCTCTAATTATTCTGAAGCTGTTTTCTAAGATACATTTACTTCATAAATTTAATAGTTTTTGAATAAATGACCATCTTCAAAAAAAATTATTAGACCCTCAAAACACGGCGCGACCCTAATGTCAAGAAAAGTCACCGCAACTTTAGTCTGAAACTAGTTTCAAACAGTAAGCAGCACATGGTGCAACGCGCTTGCAAGAAATCGTTTTACGTTGGGTTGTGAGGAACATGTGAGTAACAGGCTTATTTATTTCGTAGTACGAAAAGTAACTGTACATTTTAAAGTATTTGAAAAGTACAGTTATTTGTATTCTTACTAGACCCATTGACATTCTCAGGTCTATTCTGAATACTATAATTTACCGGAATAATTTCATTCGGAAGAAGGTTATCTTCTCTAAATTATTTTTTTTTATTAATAATCATGCAACGCAGTTTCACGTGAAACCGGCACGACATGCAACTGATCAGAAACTCTGACATTTTAAACCAGTTGCACCGTTAGTAGTGGTTCGTATAAATACTTATCTCTGAAACTGTTTGGAAACTTTAAAGTAGTTTGGATCATAGTTTCGTTACATCAGGGTTTCTCTATGTGTTGTGGCCCTGATGTTAATTATTGTGCCCCTGAACGGGAACCAGTATGTAAATGCCAGTTGAGGTATTTAGTTTTTTCAACGTCAAATGTGAAATAATGGATTCATTATGTGAAACTCAAAAATAGAAACTCTGTTACGGTCTGATGACTGTAATTAGAGAGGTAGTTATCAAACTACATAAATAAAACAACTTAATAGTGAATAATCTGCAAGTTTATTGACTATATGAACCTTGATTGTGTTTTACCACTGTTATTTTAAAAATAGGCTTACTTTAACATATCCGTCATACAATCGTATAGACTACCTACTTTGTTATGTTTGGCCAAACTCTTATCTATATTCTTTACGTTACAAATTCTTCTTAAAAGTACTGGCTAATAAAGAAATTCATACGTAATTAAATCCCAAAAGCAAAGTTCCCAGATATAATTTATAACCCCTTTATAATTGAATATAATTTATACGTTAATTTTGATAATAGAAAATTCAATTATTTTATAATGTAATTTATGAAAAGATGTTTACACAATTTGTTGCTTTATGTTAATAAAGTGGCACAGTATTGCTCAGTCAGGACGATTTCTTTAAAAAATAACTGGTACTTATCTGAAAGTCGTAGATTCAGCCACCAATATTGCACGACAGAATCAGATGAGATATTTCTGTATTGTGTTCTTTGGGCGTTTTGCCTTTACTAGCTTATTGCCCTGACTTACACACGTGCATAGTGCATTGGAAACTTGACAAGGAAAATATACAGGAACAGGAAATTATATTGGAATTGACCTGAACTAAGCACTGGAACAATAGAACAATCGTGAATGGAACCCCTAGCTGGCTTCAGGAGCTAAAAAGAGAATCCAAAATTAGAAACTGGGTTCTTACATTTTTAAATCTTCGGACATCTTTCTCCCTGTTTTTTAATGTCGGAATATCCAATCTTTGGATAAAGATTTCTTGTATAAAACAATCCATTTTCTCAAAAATATGTACTTCAAATAAAGCTGCGAATATTTACCTTTATTTTCTGCTCTTTACTTTTCTTTGAATTGCTGTAGGTTTACGATGCTTATCGATTTTTAAGCTTGTTTGGTCTTCGACAACTTACGAATCAAAAAGCTCTTCTGTCCTTTTACAGCCAGTTTTATTGTTCACTACAGGAATTTATTTTTGTGTCTCAAAATGCGTTATTCTGATTCTGGCCAAAATTAGCCTCGTGTTTAAATTCCAATTATTGATTTTTACTAAGTCGGTTTCTATCTTCACTGGACGGAGCTTGCATTCTCTCCACAGAGATGGCGTCGTAAATTCTGGTTAGAAACGGTACTGCTTAACGGATCGTTAGCGTGGAACGTTGCAACTCTAATTTTATTGGATTATGGGCACCGAAGACGAACGTTGCAGCAAGTTTGCAAAATATTTAATAATAAATATCCTAACCGAAATCTTACTGTGTGCAAAATTTAAACAACAGCAGGACATTTGAAGAATGCCGCGATTTCTGGCCGTTCTAAAACAGCGAGAAATGGCGGTAAAGCTTTGGATATGTTAATTAGTTTGGAGGAGAACCTCCGTTTTTCCACAAGACAAATTAGCATCCGACATATTCGTGCATGGACTAACACATGCTGAGAAATTCCACCCCTATAAAATAACATTAGTGCAAGAACTTTCTGATGATGATTACGACTGGCGTTTAGAATTCTGTCTGACGATGACGGAACTTTGTCGGCATAATTTTGGTACGCTAGTAGATTTTGGGCCGCTGATCTTAAAATCGAAGTCACAATTTTCGGTGACGTTTCATTTCCAAGATATCCGCCATCAAAGTTCATTATCCTATGACATAGTTGTTGACTTTTTTCGTTTCCTTTAGTCAGCAATTTTGTATTAAGTTGACTCAAAAAAAAAACATCAAAATAATACATGTTTTTCATTCATAACGTTATATGACTCATAAATTACATTACAAAATGGTATCTGTCAATTGCTAAGATTGCCATATTTAATAGAAAATTCTTCTTCTCGTGTTTGACGTTTCAAATAACAAAATGCAGTAATTTTAATTAATTTTAAAATTCGACAAATTTTATCAAAGTAACAGTTTTAACACAGTTTATTATACATATTTTGCTAAATAGGTGGATTGGTACCGGGTAAGCACACTGTCGGTCGCCCAAGCGCGGGATCACTAGGTGGGTCGGTACCGGATTAGAACAAAGTAAGACGCAAAGTCATCATACTTAGAGTTTTGTTACTAAAATTTTTGTATAATAGTTTTAACAAATATGCCTTCGCGCTCCGGCGACTAACCGGGTTGCGATCTATCTATGAAACAAAGTATCCAAAATAATCTGTATCAGAAACTGCTACTTTGTAATTTGTCAAATATAAATTTTGAACATATTGCCTTTTCTTTTTGAATGTGACAGTGGTTGCCAACATCACAACATCAAACACAATAACAAGAAAAATTCCGTATTAAAAGTAGTAATTGACAGATACGATTTTATTGATGTGATTTTTAAGTAAAATAATGATAGGTCTGTTATGAGTTTGTATAAAATTGTGAAATCTGATAGCGAATATTTTGGAAACGAAACGTCCCCGCAAAATATTATTCGGACTCGCGATAGGTGACCCAAAATCTACTAGGGTACCAAAAATGGTTAAGATCGGCGAGGGTACGTTTAATTGCATAATTAACTTAAATTAGTGCATATGTCAACTTTTAAAATTATTGTACTCATTAATTATTATTATTGCTATTACTGTTTATAACCGACAAAACAATAAATACATTTTTCGTAAACTTGTGTTATCAGTTTTTAATTAAAGAAAAAGGATTTTTTTCTACCTTATTTATCTGTCGTATACATTTCATCATAAAATGCATCGGAAACAGCATACAATAACTTCTTCATAGTGTACAACAGTATCATATAAATCACACGCTCGCGTAACGAAAAAGACAGAAAATAGAAACTTATGTTTCCCCAGAGTAAAAATTTAAAAGTTATCACACTAAAATCCATAATGCGGAAAATGCCTTCACTCGAAGTACCTTCGCAAAATATATATGTTATGTGTCAATATTATTTATAACGTAATACACTGATATGCATCTGCAAAAGTGATACTGAATGTTCTTACATTTAAGGGGTAGGAAAATATTGTATGAAATATATTATTAATACTAATGAAATAATAAAAACCTAAAATAAACTTTTTAAAATAAACCTAAAACTCTCTAGGTTTGTCCTCAAAAAATACTTTAGCGCAAATGAACCTAGGTAAATTGACAAATAACAAGCAAATATATATATATATATATATATATATATATATATATATATATATATATATATATATATATATATATATATATATATATATATATATATATATATATATATATATATATATATATATATATATATATATATATATATATATATATATATATATATATATATATATATATATATATATATATATATATATATATATATATATATATATATATATGTGTTGATTTTTACTCCTTCACGGATGGAAAAATACAATGTGTTTTCATTCCGGGTGTACATCCGTTCACTACTGTCGTTCTGAAAAGAACAGTTTTGCTGACGTTCTGCTCTTTTCAGAACGACAGTAGTGAACGGATGTACACCCGGAATGAAAAACATATATATATATATATATATATATATATATATATATATATATATATATATATATATATATATATATATATATATATATATATATATATTTATATATATATTTTCAAAAATTTTGAAAATTTGACAGTTGACTAAACTCGATGGGAGCAATTCGACTAAAATAATTTCAAGATGGTTATACCGGAAGTAGATGCCAACTTTCTTCAAGTTTAGATATAACTATCAATATATCCTTATGAAAGCCTCTGTTATTTATTTCCGGTTGGTTTCCTTGTCGAAGGGGATATACTTTAGAGGGCTGTGCTGATATTTTTATAATAAATAAATACAGGGTAATCATACTGACAATAATTTACTTGTAAAAATCGTAAAGTGACTTTTTTCAAATAGAAACCCCATATTTTATAATTTTATCTTATTTTATATTTATATCTAATTAAAATAAGAGTGACTTTGTATGATATGTCTATTTTTTTATTGTAAAAATGCCATACAGCCATCTGTTATTAGTTGGCCATGACGAAGTGGCATGGCGAAAACAAAAACAATTGAGTTCTATAGAAATGTCATGTTTGTTGTCACTTGACAATTACCTACTAAAATAATTATTTATTATAAGTAATTATAATTATTAAATTAACAATTATGCCGGGGCGATTAAATTATACACACGAGAATTATTTGAATTTTTTTATTAGCTGTGGGGAATGTAACAAAATTTTTAACAAGAACATACCAGATATTTGCTGATAGATATCCAGATAAATAGAAATCGTCACCGAACAGTGTTAAACAAATGTTGGAAAATTTTATAAATTTTGATATAAAAGTTCATAATAGTCTAGTTTTACACAGGAACACAACTTATTTTTTCAATAAATGTTGAAAATCTCCACCTTGAGCTCCCAAACATTTTTTGCATCTCCAAATAAATCTCTCATAGGTGGCCGTAATTAAATCGGTAGATCATCGTTGTCACTGTATTAAAATAAACGATGTCTTTTATCGTTCCCCATATAAAATAGTCTCAGACAGTCAGATCGGGAGAACGACGAGGCCACAGGAAAGGTCTATTGTTGGAAATCCACTCACAAAATGTGGCTTGTAAAAAGTTGGTAATTGGAACGGTTCTGTGTGGTGGGGCATCATCGTGTTGGTAGAAAACTTGACTGTGTTCTGGCAAAGGTAAATTACTAAAATCTTCATATATCTTTTCCCTACGAAAGTTTATACACATAATTTTGAATAAGCATTGTATTAACAATAACTTACCATTCAAATTTTCTTCATAAAAATGTAGTTTTACTATTCCATCATTCCTTGCAGCCCAAAATACAATACATTGACAGGATTCTTGGAAGCTTCGCGATCTTACTACATGAGGATTTGAATCACTCCAAAAATTGGAATTGTGTTTGTTAAAAAGGCCATTTTTCGTAAATTTTGGTTCATCCAAATTATGTTGTCCAAAAATAGATGGACACCTTGTATCATGGTTAAAATAAATTCGCAAAACTATACTCTTTTTAGCAAATCAGGTTCTTTTAGATGTTAAACCAATGATATCAGATATGGGTGGAAGATATGTTTCAACAAAATCCAATGTACTGAGTTCTTCAAGATTCTTGATTGTCTTGCCACATACCTTAAAGATGTCACTGGATATGGCGCAAAATATCCCAGAATTGCAATCTCGACATTTTCATCAGCAAGAATGGGCTTCCTTTTATTAATTTTTGCCTTGACGGTTCCAATTTTTTTATAGTTTTCCAACATTTGTTAACACTGTTCGGCGACGGTTTCTTTATCTGGATGTCTATTAGGAAATATCTGGCATGTTCTTGTTAAAACTTTGTTAAACTTCCCGCAGATAATGAACAAAATCAAATAATCCTCGTGTGTATAATATAATTGCCTCGGCATGATTATCAATTTAATAATTCTAATTATTTATAATAATTAAAAACAACAACAAATATGACGTTTCTATAGTACTCAATTGGTTTTGTTTCCGCTACGCCTCCCCGTCATGGCCAACTAATAACAAAACTTAGAAGCCATATTGCATTTTTACAATAAAAATGTCAATATTTCGAAAACTCCAAATTTTTGGAATAGACAATCTCATACAAAGGCACCCTTATTGTAAGTGCTAAATAAGATACAATTATAAAAATTGGGTGTTTCCATTTGAAAAAAGTTAAGTAAGTTATTATTGTCAGTTTTTGATCACCATATATTTGTTTATTATAAACATATCAGCACAGCCCATTAAAGTAGGACAAGGAAACCAATGGCGAATAAATAATAGAAACTTTCATAAGGATATATTGATAGCTATGTCTAGACCTGCAAACATCATTTTTGATATAAAATTCAAAATACACAAACTTAGGTATAGGACATGTATATATACATATATCCTGAAATAAATACATGTATATAAGCAACATTTTATATCTTTATTTCTAATATATCACATAAATTGCACTTTTTCCGTATGTGCGTTCTAACAAAAAGTCAAAGCCTTTTAATTATGGCCCGTTACTCTCTATTGCTGCATTTTTGTGCAAAAGCAACCTTCTTTATCCCGTCCTTTGTTTGAAATGAACGGTAAAAACGATGCATATATTCAAACACTAACACCGATGATATTTCAATATTAACGCAAATCCTGTTTGTAAACTTCCTTGTTGCCATAACCAGGGCTATTCTAATGGAACTAAATGTTGGTTTTCATGCAGAAAATGCATACCGAAGATGGTGAAGCTTTTAGTGCTCTACTTTATTTTGTGCATAAATATTTTCTATGGGTGCTTACCTGTCCTATTGTGTTGTTACGTCCTGCCATTTTAAATATATTTTTCAAACACTGAGATTTCAGAGACATTAAAGTTGAACAGTAACGGATATCAAGCAGAGAAGAAACTTAGGTAGATCTGAAAATCATGAACTATGAAAATGATCCTCAGACCACATAAGACGGGAACATTTAATAATTCTTGGGGATAGAAAAGGGTATTTTTTTGTTTGATTTTATCATCTGAATTTAGTTTTTCTAGCAATAAAGGATTGAAAACCTGGATCTGCACTGAACAGTCAAAAAAAATTTACTGTTTGCCAGTAAAATTTCTTGACTTTCCCTTTGAAATACTTAGCCACTCAAAACAGCTTTCTTAAATTTGGTACTGTACTGGGTTTGTACTACTTTTTTGGAAGCCTGAGTAGAATAAATGTAATACCTTATCTGACAAGAAAACAGTTTTTTAAAGCAAACAGATCTTCAGTGAAAACGCGGAAAAGGAGTTTTGAAATCGTCAAATAAGATCTATATATATATATATATATATATATATATATATATATATATATATATATAAACACAAGAATATCTCGACCGTACGCTAAATCAGCTAGTTTGAATTCTCGGGTAAGCGGTCTGTGGTGTGTGTCAAACAAAAACAAAAAATCTCATTTATCCATCAATCCTCTATATTTCGCCATTGATTAATGGGTAACATTACAATACAATTTACTTTGGAAAGTGAAACAAATAATAGTGTTCCTTTTCTGGATACGTTGGTAATTAGATCAGACCGTAATAATGCTGTTATTCTGGATTGGTATCAAAAACCTACATCATCGGGGAGGTATATAAACTATTTTTCGAATCACCCAAAAAATCAAAAGTGGAACACATTGATAGCCATGAAAAACAGAATCACTCATATATCAGACCCACAATTTTTAAAGAAAAATTTAAGGATCCTTGTAAACTTGTTTTTAAATAACGGGTACCCGAGAGATGTAACGTTGAAACTGATTTATAATTCCAACATATTTGACGGTCCAACGGAGGATTACATACAGACAAATTTTAAATATAAAAAGCTACCTTATGTTGTTGGACTTACTGATAGCGTAATTAAGCATTTCAGTTCATGTGCCAATATAAAAGTGGCTAAATATAATACATTAAAAATTGGTCAATTATTGACAAAAACCAAAGACAAAACACCGTATATGCTAAATTACAATGTTGTATATAAAATCCCGTGTCTGGACTGTCAAAAATTCTACATAGGTCAAACTAGTCAAAGCTTAAAAAACCGTATTATTCAACACAAAAGCGATAGTAGAATAGATAAAAGATCGTGTGCTTTAGTACATCACTTTCAAAATCTGGGCCATAGATTTGACTTTAACAATACACAAATTTTAGAACGTGAAGGTAATTATAAAAAAAGAACATTTTTGGAAATGATACATATAAATAAGGATAAAGATAATTCTATAAATTTCAGATCAGATGTTGATCAGCTTAGTACCATTTATTGTAACAGTCTTGTTTAGCACCACTGTATTTCTATATACTTTAGTACTGTTGCTTTGTATTTTTGTTGAACCTGTTAGCGTGGTTGCAGGTTTATTGTTTAAACTGTATATTTTTACCTACCGACGCTCCCGCGTCGGGTATAAATTCTGTATTTTACGAACACCTAATGCATTTCGTTTTAAGCATCTACGATGTGAGTTAGCCAGGGGACCTTCAACACGCTTGTTTTGTGTTTTTTTTTTGTTACCAATGTTATTCAAATAAAATTTATTTAACGTTCTGTATGGCAACTCTGAATGTAAGTTTGTATCATTTTGATTGTACTGTTAATTCATTAGTGTTGTATTTTAGCTATTTACCTCCTGAAGAAGCCATTAATCAATGGCGAAATATAGAGGATTGATGGATAAATGAGATTTTTTGTTTTTGTTTGACACACACCACAGACCGCTTACCCGAGAATTCAAACTAGCTGATATATATATATATATATATATATATATATATATATATATATATATATATATATATATATATATATATATATATATATATATATATATATATATATATATATATATATATATATATATATATATATATATATATATATATATATATATATATATATATATATATATATATATATATATATATATATATATATATATATATATATATATATATATATATATATATATATATATATATATATATATATATATATACATATTTTTTTTTATATATATTTACATATATATATTTTTATATATATACATATATATATATATATATATATATATATATATATATATAAATTTAACATTACATGATATATCAAATACTCCTAGTAATGATTTGATTTTGAATTTGTAAATAATCGCATTGCAACATTCCAAAGCAAAATTTGATACTCCTCTATATAGTGTTTCTGTTATTTAAGAATATTTTTATAAGAAATATTTCAATATATTAAATTTTATTAAAAAATATCTTTATTAAAGTTCTATATTATATGATAAGCCATGATTCATCCTGTATATTATGTATATACTTGTTTTACATGTGACTCTTTATAGTCTAAACAGAGAGTTCGCCATTTAAGATCTTAAAAATGTCAATTTTTTGTGATTATACTCCATAATATGCCCTAAACCTATAGGAAGCTATTATATAAAACCTAAAACTCTATCACCCTGTAGCCCTATCGAACTGTTAGATTTGACAGAGCTATGCCAAGGCTAATTTTTCATAAGGATGGTGCGGAGTCTGCAAAGTCCAAAGTTGCCAACTGCTGGACGTAGACCTCCTTTAAATTTACCCATGCGTATGGTTGTATCGCTCGCATATAGTTAGAGGTTTTTCTTTTGATGTCGGCCGTTCACTTAGTTGGTGGACGCGCTCTATTTCTATAGGCCTGATCTCTGGGCCAGAATTTTTCTGATCCATCTGCTATATCTCACTCTCGCCACCAGTTCCATTTTAGATGGATAATTTTTTCAATGACTTCGGTGATTTTGGTCATTTGACGTATTCTTTGATAAGGACACTGTCGAGCGAAGAAAGATCCGACATTGAACTTTTTATAGCGAGTTGTGTAACTTTCAGTTTTCCGACTGATGTTTTCGTAAATAAGTCAATTTAAGAGTCTTTGCACCATACATCCACACCATAAGCACATGTTTATTATAGAAAGAAGCCTAAAACAATTTTCCTCTCCATCTCTGACCAAATTTAATTTCATGGTCAAGGAATTTATACGAAAAAACTTGTTCTTTTTCAGCGTCAGGTGTTAAAGGTATTGTTAATACTAGGTTTGTCATATTATTTTTATGACATGTCAATAATTAACCAGTTTATTGCGATTTGTTTTTAGTGTTGAGATCAGCTTTGCTCACACGGTCTGAAATTATTTAAAGCATTTTTTGCTCCACTCGTAGATTTTTTTCGACACCAATTTCAATAAAATCGGTTCAGCCAAAACAGAGATACCAAGACTTGGAAGTAAAAATGTTTGACTTTCCCCACTACTTTATTTTTAAAAATAGACAAAAATGATCTGAAGCAAAAAAGTGCGTAATTATCTGAAGCAAAAAAGTGCGTAATTGGTTGAAGAATATAATGGGTATATTTTCAACATACCCCAATTAGGGAAATTTAAGAGAAAATTGGCATTTATACTTTTATGTTACTGTTACGCCCTAGCAGCCAACTTTCGAACTTAAAAATAATTTACAGCAGTTTCTCTTGGCCGATTTACCCACAATTTTTTTCCTTAAGTTCTGTCGGTTCCCAAACTACATTCGCCGTTCTCTTCTATTAGACTACCCTGTAAAATATGTATGACAAAAAATCTAAAATAACATTTTAACATCCCGTATCTCGAAAACAAAGCATTTGCGAACTACTGTTTATATAAAGCTCGTTAGTTGTTTTTATGAGATAAATTATCTCTCAGAGTTTTTGGACATGCAATAATTTAAACCCTGAAGCTCGTGGGCCCTGAATTATCCTTAGCACATTTTAAAATTGTAACAACAAAAAACAGCCCATTAGTCCTATCTGCAAATACAAATTTTCGTGAACCCCCAAAAAGCAAAATACTAAACAAAACTTTTAAAAGGTTAAAATTGTTTTTACCAACAGCCTCACATCGAAATGTTCACACACTGACAGGATTTATTTAGTTTAGGAAGTTTAGAAAAAATTAACATGCGTTCCCAATGGCTTTTTTATTTTGTGTAGAATGCAAAAAAACAATGCATATTGGGAGATATTTCGGCCTATTATTTAGAGTTCGGAATTGTAGTTAAATTTTTTAAGGTTGTGTGAGGGAAAGTTTGATTTCAATATTTTTTGTTTGAGTAATGTATTCACATAGGCAATGGCACATATATATCGCTATAATTTGTTGTGCTTATATTCTCTCCTAACAGTGTTATTATTTCCCATGTATATTTCATTTAATAAAATTCTCATTTATTTATGGTAAAGCGGAGATCTGGTAAGCGAGTAAATTTCGTTATCAATTAAATAAATTCTGAATTTATCTCCCAGAGTAGATGGAAAAGCGATCTGATGGACTGTTTTTGACGGGTCCCTGAGGAAATGGAAAGGCTATCGTTTAGGATGCTATTGGATACATTGGCAACTTCATATATAAATTTATCATAAAAACATCATTTGAACCAGCAAGACTTGCGGAAATAAATAAAGGAAGGAGGTTCTCTAAATCATTAATCTGTATAATTTTATACCTTTTTGTGCTGACATTTTTGATCCGCGAGGGAATTTTTAAAGAAATTTATGTTGAAATATTTACTTCAGCTAATGTGCCAAAATTGACTTCTTCTTGATTCAAAAAATTAATTTGTCTATTTATTAAGATAACTTAGCTTAAATTTTGAGAACAATAACCAAAATTGATCTTCTTTCCCTTTAATTTGTAATCGTTTTTTTTAAATTTTTATACTTCAGCAATATAAATTATTTTTCTTATGTGAAATAGGTAATGATATAATAGTTAAGAAATCATGGTTCTTGGGATTAGACCGTGTCAAAATGGAATCACCTTCCGATGTTTCGCCTTCGATTGCACGAGTCATCTTCAGGGATGTTTATTTCACAAAATCGGAACACTGTAAAAATACCTGAAAATGCCTGGTGCTAAAGAAATGAAAAACGGGCAGCCTTCCTGTCATTTTGAAAATTGTTATAATACTACCAAGTAAAGTTTAGTCGTTCGTTTCTTCTTTAAATTTCAGTTTTACGTCTTGAGCAAAAAGGTTAATGTTGACAAGTGAGAAGTAGATATGTTGATAATTTACGGGAAATGTGATAAAAATGCTGCAGAAGCGAACGCGTATATCGTGAAGAATATGCTAATCGGCGTATACATCCTTCTCGCCAATACATTGTTTATTTAATAAAAAAAAAGCGCGAGGAGTCTGCCATACAACTAGACGATGACTTTATCTCAGCCAAGAAATGGAAATTAATGTTTTGGCATTTGTAAACCTGCCCCAACCGGCATCTACTACACAAATCGGTCATGAACTTGCTATTAGCCACTATTTAGCTTAACTCATTTTGAAGAAACACGGTTACCACTCACTTAAATATCAATTACATCAACACACATGTACAGGAGAGGTTTGGTGTGAATGTTTAGGTTGGGATATTAGGCACGCGTATTACTGGACCGATCTTTTTTCAATGACATTTAGCAGGCGAGCGATATCCTCCATCGAGAAAATTTTAGAAGGCCTACCTTTGGCAGAAGAGCAACGAGACGGTGTTCCACTTCACAATTCACAAATAGTGATCAATTATTTGCAGCAAAGGTTTGGACAACATTTTAACGCAAATAATGGACGGGAAGTTCCCTGGACCTGACACCACTCGACTTTTTTTTTGTGGGGTACAATCAAGTTTAGTTTATAACACGCCCATGGAAACTTCAGAAATATTACAAGACCGTATTCGACAAAGGATCTGCTAGTTTAATTATTGCACAGCTTCAGTTTAGTACTTGTTATTTATTTATTTTTTTTAATTAAAAGTTTTTATTTCCACTACTAATTTGACTTAATGTGGTTATAGTATTCGTTAGATTCGTATTGCCTTAAGGTGTAATATGAAAATGATATACTTCCATTTGAAAACTTCGAGTGATTTGGGAAAAGTTATTATGTTACAGGGTGGCTCACCCTGTAACAAATTAACGATAAAAAATCTCGATTTTATTTTTTATAGCTTATTTAAGCATGTGAGAGTAATTTAAGGCAGCCCTTGGCACAGTAGATTGAATAGTAAAAAATACAATACTTAGAAAAACGTTTAGATTCCGAAAATGTCAAATATTCAGGTTATTCTAATTAAAAAAAGGAAATTGGAGGCACAAACCGGGTAGTCGCACAAATATGTCAAATACGTAAAAAAAATTGTCATTCTAATAACCCAAGACACCTACCAAATTTCGTTTCGATTGGCTAGAACAGTAACAAAATGGCAACCGGACATCCGGTATTGGAGAATTATGTAAAATTTCTATATATTAGTATCTCTAGGTCTAGTTGTATACTGTAAATTAAAGAGTACTATATCAATAATTAACACTAGCTATTTGTTCTAAAGGAAGGCATAATTCCACTATATTATAAAGTGAAAAAATTGTGATCTATGCTGTTTAAATATAATGTTTATGTATATGCATATATAGATATATATATATATATATATATATATATATATATATATATATACATATATATATACAGGGTGATCAGTTAAGGGTAGCGAGCGGCCATATCTCATAAGATATTGGTCGTATAGATTTGAGAAAAAAAAAATCATAATAAAAGTCGCCAAGAGAAATTGCCGAAAATTATTTTCGACTTTGTCAAACGTCCGCTAGAGGGCGTAAGAACCAACACCAAGTAGAAAAATGGGGTTTTTATAGAATTTTGCCTAATGAAAATATATCGATGATATCATTTTCATATTTAGTGACCATTTCCCTACACTTTTTGTCTAAAATGTTTTGTTCTATATATCAAAATAAAGCGGTGGGGGAAGTTCAATTGTTTTTTCAAACAAACCAAGATGTCTCCAGTTTCTTTTGACCGATTTTAGCAAACTTAGGCTCATATGAAAGAGCATAATTTGCACTACGAAACGCTTATTTGGTTTTGAATTTTTGACTTTTGCTGGCGTCGCTAGATGGCGTTAACTGAATTAGTAGCATATTTTTTAGTTTTTTTCAAAAAAGACAAATGTAATGGTATATTCATTTTTACATATTTTAAAAGGGGATACATTTCTCTATAATTTAATAAAAATAATTTATCATCTACCTTTTTTTGAACCGTTGATATTGACCAAAATATTATTTTATTTTATTAAAAAATGGCACGCCACTGCTTTTTGTCAAAATAAAAATCATTTTCGTAATCACTTATTAGTTGCTAACAAAAAGAACCTCTTGACTTTTTTTCGTTAGACGAACGGTTTTGGATTGAAAAAATAAGATGTTTAACAATGAAAAATCTTAATAAAACTGTCCAACAACAGCAGGAGCAATAACACTAAAAACAAGAACATGGAACTTTAAAAATAAACGTTAAAAATAAATTAATAGTTTTGTCGTAAATGTTCAAAATGTTGTCCATTATTTTGAATGCACTGGTCCAATCTCTTCTGGGTGGAGTTGACAGCTGTCCCAATTTCCGCTCTTGGTATAATATTTATGGCGTTTTGAATTCGGACTATCATGTCTTCTCGAGTAGTTGGTCGAGTTTTATACACCAAATCCTTTATTCGGCCCCACAGATAAAAATCAAGGCAGGTTAAATCGGGGGACCGTGGTGGCCAGAAAAATAGACTGCCTCTACCAATCCAACGTTTAGGAAAATGCCTGTTCAAAAAATCTTGCACATTTCGTGAATAATGTGCCGGGCATCCGTCTTGTTGAAACCACATGTTTCTTCTTACTTGTAAAGGCACATTTTCTAAGAGTCCTGGTAAATCGTTAAATAAAAAGTTCAAATACATGTCACCGGTTAGATTCCCATTAAAGATGTGCGGACCGATAATAGCACCATTAATAACACCGCATCAGACGTTGACGCTCCATCGACCCTGCTGATAATCTTCACGTAACCAGTGTGGATTAGTGTCCGACCAGTAATGCACGTTATGAAGATTTACCCTGCCATTGTTGCAAAACGATGCTTCGTCTGTCCACAATATTTGTGACAAAATATTATGGTTTTCCCTAATGAAGTCTCTAAGCCAGTAGCAGTAATCGAGCCTACGTTCAAAGTCAGTGTCATTTAGGGCTTGATGAATCACGATGTGATATGGATGCATTTTAAAATCCATTAATATTTTTTGCACTGAGCCAAAGGATATTCCTAAATCTCTGGAGATCTCTCTTATGCTTAAATGGGGGTCTGCATGAATATAAGCCAACACATTTATAATGTTATCTTCTCTTCTTACTCTACGATTTCTTCTCAAAGTTGGAGTTGTTTGCACTTGGCCATGTTGCCTTAAACGTAAGGCTAAACGATGAAAAACCATTCTCGAATGGTGTCTTCGGAGAAGATGACGCACTGCATACTGCCTAGAAGCAATCGCCGCATTTTCAAAACATTGAAAATAAATTCTCAACATATCAAAGGCTTCTTCATTCGTAAAAGGCATGATTTGTTGTAAAAATACTTTTTACATAACATTAAATTAGATGTCAATAGTAGGAACTATCAAAATGAATATCAATGTGATTGACAATTTGGTGTTTTGTTTCTTAACGTAGATCATGGCCTGCTTCGCTTAAATGCGATGTTAAGTTTGATTTTTAATTTAATTTATGAAATAATAATAATTATTAATAATAAATTATGAACTAAAGCATTCTCTCGCTAATTAAATGATTATTAATGATAAAAATAATAGGTAATAATTTTATTATTGTGAGATGTAAAATTTAAAAATAATTTTGAACCTTATAGTTATCATTGTTAAACATCTTATTTTTTCAATCCAAAACCGTTCGTCTAACGAAAAAAGTCAAGAGGTTCTTTTTGTTAGCAACTAATAAGTGATTACGAAAATGATTTTTATTTTGATAAAAAGCAGTGGCGTGCCATTTTTTAATAAAATAAAATAATATTTTGGTCAATATCAACGGTTCAAAAAAAGGTAGATGATAAATTATTTTCATTAAATTATAGAGAAATGTATCCCCTTTTAAAATATGTAAAAATGAATATACCATTACATTTGTTTTTTTATGAAAAAAACTAAAAAATATGCTACTAATTCAGTTAACGCCATCTAGAGACGCCAGCAAAAGTCAAAAATTCAAAACCAAATAAGCGTTTTGTAGTGCAAATTATGCTCTTTCATATGAGCCTAAGTTTGCTAAAATCGGTCAAAAGAAACGGGAGACATATTGGTTTGTTTGAAAAAACAATTGAACTTCTCCCACCGCTTTATTTTGATATATAGAACAAAACATTTTAGACAAAAAGTGTAGGGAAATGGTCACTAAATATGAAAATGACATCATCGATATATTTTCATTAGGCAAAATTCTATAAAAACCCCATTTTTCTACTTGGTGTTGGTTGTTACGCCCTCTAGCGGACGTTTGACAAACTCGAAAATAATTTTCAGCAATTTCTCTTGGCGACTTTTATTACGATTTTTTTTTCTCAAATCTATACGACCAATATCTTATGAGATATGGCCGCTCGCTACCCTTAACTGATCACCCTATATATATATATATATATATATATATATATATATATATATATATATATATATATATATACATATAAACACATATATACTCGAATATTTGAAAATGTCCTTGTTTTTTAAACACCAAAACAAAAACTTCTATATTAATCAAAACACTGAATCTCATGAAGTAAAGATCCCTGAAGATGCCTCATGCAATCGAAGGCGAAACGTCGGAAGTGATTCCATTTTGACACGGTACAATCCAAATAACCATGATTTTCAATGAAGGTCAATTAAGAAGTGAAAGCTTTCGTTCGATATAATAGTGTTACAAAATTCAACCAGCTACAGCATCCTAAATTATACAATTATATTAAGCTATTTTAGGACAGGAGACTAGAGTCACTAGGGCTTCTTATTTGCATACAGCGTCAGTAAGTTTGACTTTATTGGAAGAAAGCGCAGAACAAATGGAGCAGCAGTAGATACCGTATATGTACTTCATATACCAAACAAGCATTGAGCTTTTTAAATGACTATTGCTTAATTATTGATATAGCACTGTTTATTTACGGTATACAAATAGACATAAAGATACTAATATATAGAAATTTTACATAATACTCCTATGCCGGATGTAATCGAGATTGCTTTCCGGCTGCCATTTTGTTATTTTTTTACCTGATGGAAACGAAATTTGGTAGATATCTTGAGTTACTAGAATGACAATTTTTAATGTATATGACATATTTGTGCGACTTCCGCTTCTGTAACAGAATAACTTTTCCGAAATTACTCGCAGTTTTCAAATTGAATTATATCATTTTTATACTACTGCTTAACGCAATACGAATCTAACGTATATTATAACCACATTCAAATTAGTAGTGGAAATAAGAACTTTTAATTAAAAAAAATAAATAAATAACAAGAAGTAAACACGAAACAAAAATCAACCATATTTTTCTAATGTCATGGTCAACGTTTATTGTTAAAAAAGATTTCCTCTTCAACATTTTGAAGCTGTTCAACAATTAAACTAGCAAATCCTTTGTCGTCGAATACGGTCTTGTAATATTTCTAAAGTTTCCGGTGGTGTGTTATAAACTAATACTTTGCACCCCACAAAAGAAAGTCGAGTTGTGTCAGGTCCGGGGGACGGGGAGATCCATTATTTGAGAGAAAATGTTGTCCAAACCTTTGCAGATTGATCACTATTTGTGCATTGTGGGGTAGAGCACAGTCTTGCTGAAAATAAATGTTTTGCTCTTCCGCCAAAGGTAGGCCTTCTAAAATTTTCTCGATGGAGGATATCGCTCGCCTGTTAAATGTCATTGAAAAAAGTTCGGTCCAGTAATACAGGTACCTGATATCCTCGCCCAAACATTCACACCAAACCTCTCTTGAAAATGGTGTTGATTTTCTGTTGACCAGTATCTGGTGTTTTGCTTATTGAACCTGCCATTGTTGTTAAACGAGGACTCACCTGAATACAATGTTGAAAGTGCCAAATTATTCCGATTATATTCGGTAAAAATCAGCTACATTAGTCCAATCTTCTTTGAAAATGGTCGACACAAAGGTGTTGATGTAATTGATATTTAAATGAGCGGTAACCGTGTTTCTTCAAAATGTGTTAAGCTGAATAGTGGCTAATACCAAGTCCATGACCGATTTGTCGTGTAGATGACGGGGGAGACCAGGTTTACAAATGACAAAATATTAATATCTATTTCTTGGCTGATGATAAAGTCATCGTCTTGTTGGATGGTAGGCTCCTCGCGCATTTTTTATATTATAAATAAACAATGTAATGGCGCGAAGGATATATACGCCGAATAGGATATTCTTCACGATATGCGCGTTTGGCTTCTGCAGCATTTTTATCACATTTCCCATGAATTTATCAACTTATCTTCTTGCTCACTTCTTGTCAATGTAACCTTTTTGCTTAAGATTTAAAAATGAAATTTTAAGATGAAACGAATAACCGAACTTTACTTGGTAGTATTATAACAATTTTCAAAATGAGAGGAAGGCTGTACGATTTTCATTTCTTTTGCTTTTGACTTCTATGGAAAACTTGATGTCTTGAAAGTTTTGAAAATGATATCGTGACCAAACTTTATATTATAACAATTTTGAAACCGACAAGATGGCTGACTGTTATTCATATGTTTTAATAATTCAGACTTCCATGGAAATATTGACGATTTAAGGTTTTGGTCTCTTCACCGCACACTATATTGAAAAGTAAAAATAGCTGTCAAAATTTCAAAATGGCGGATTGAGTTGATTTTTTAATACGATACTATAAAATAAAAAAAGGAAATTGAAGTCACTTCCGGTCAAAAAGGAAGTCGTACAAATCTGTCAAGTACATCAAAAATTGTCATTCTAATAACCCAAGGTACCTACCAAATTTGGTTTCGATCGGCTAAAAATAATAAAATGGCAGCCGGAAAACAATCTCGATGACACCCTGTATAGTGTTTTTGTTGTTTATAAATAGTTCCAATGTGTTAATTTGTATTAAAAAATAATCAATCGGTGATTTTGGTCGCTTGACGTATTTTTCGATTTGGGAACAAGTTCCGGGAGGAGATACACAGCTGTCACAGCTCTAGTTAAACCTATTTTTCTCTCCATCTGGCACTTCTGTTTATCCGTACGAAAACGAATTTCGTGTCCAAGGTATTTATAGGAGAAAACCTATTCATTATTAATGTAGGGTGCTAAGGGCTTTTGTTTTCGACTAACTAATACTTAAGTAAATTTACTGCAATTTGCTTTTTAGTGTTGACATTATCTCTGCAGCTTCGTTCGCACACTCTGAAATTATTACAGTGTCATCTGCAAAGCGGAGGTGATTTAATTTTTCGCCATCTATATTCATTCAAATGGCTATGGGACAGTCGGCAAGGGCTGTTTGCATTTTGTGTTGGCTGATATCTTAGTATGGAATGAACAAAATTTAATTTAAAATTCTTTAGGAATGTACAATACGTATAAGAAATATTAATATTTAATACCCTGTTTCTCGAAAACGAAGCAATTGTTTATATAAGTAAAATCTTTTTTCTAATTATCATAGAACGGTAGCTTTCACCCCTGTGGTCCTATTACTCTCCGACGTTTCGTCGTCGATTGCACGATGCATCTTCAGGGATCTTTACTCCACGAGATCTGAACACTGAATGTGCTCGGAGTGATTCAGACGGGCTTTTATTCTTGTACTCGCCGAACCGTAACCCTGTGTTAATATCAGTTTCCACGTGTGATGTAGACAGTATCCCTAATTAAGTTTTTTGTATGTTTAAAAATTTCAATAGATCCTCAAATTTTTTGTTTATAAAATCCTGGAAACGATGCTAGAATTTTGGTTTCTCTTACATTTTCAATATGACCAGTGGTATGCTGGTGTTTAGCTGGAGCAGGTTGAACAATTTATTTCTTTTTAATACTTCGTTCATATTCCTTAAGTCTAGTGGATATTGAGCACCCTGTTTCTTCCACATATACTTCTTAACAGATGCAAGGAACTTTATATACTCCTTCTATTTAAAAAGGTACAACATCTTCTGGGGATCGTATGCATTGTCCAATCTTCTTATGTGTATTGAAGATTGTACGTTTGTTGGACCGCTGAAGTAATCGTCCTATTTTGTCTGTAGTGCCATATATGTAGGAAAGAACAACACTACCTAACGGTGGCTCCTTATAATTCTCCTTTCGCGGAATTGGATTTATATAGCTTTTAACTGAACGCGTAATATCTTCACTGCAATAGCCATTGCCTCTTAGAACTTCGGCCAGTTTCGATGTTTTCGATGTTCGAGAATCTTGATCTGATATCGAAATGACTTTAAATACTTATAAGTTAGTAAGCGATTTCTTTTATGCTAGATGCTGGCGGGAATTTGCATTTAAGTATTTATTTGTTTGCGTCCGTTTTCGTCCTTCTTAACACAGGGTCGCGGTTCGGCTAGTATAAGTCGGGTATAAAAGTTCAGATTTCGTGGAGTAAAGATCCCTGAAGATGCCTCGTGCAATCGAAAACGAAACGTCAGATAGTAATTTTAATTTGACACGGTCTAATCCCGTAAACCATGATTTTTTAATCATTTAGTTATTTTTACAAAATAAATTATTGTTAAGTTTTTTGGACATGCATTAATTTAAACCCTGTAACTCGTGAGGTTCTGAATTATGCTTAGCATATCTTAAACACAAATAAAAATTTTCATGAACCTCCGAAAAGCATAAAACACTAACAAAACCTTTTAAAAGATTAAAATTGTTTTTAACAACAGGCTCTCATCGAAACGTTCGCACACATTGACAGGATTTATTTATTTTAGAAAATATACATGCTTTTCCAATGGCTTTTTTATTTTGTGTAGAATGCAAATAAACAATGCAGATTGGGAGACATTTAGGCCTATTATTTAGAGTTCGGAATTGTAATTAAATTTATTAACGATGTGTAATGGAAAGTTTGATTGCAATATTTTTTATTTGAATAATGTATTCACATAAGCAATGACATATATAGATCGCTATAATTTTTTATGCTTATAATTTGTGTTAACAGTGTTTATATTTTCCATGTATATATCATCTAATAAAATTCTATTTTGTTAATGCTAAAGCGGGGATATAGTAAGCGATCAGATTTCCGTACCAACTAAAATTTTTCTGCATTTCTCCTTACAGCAGATGGGAAAGCGATCTGATGGAATGTGTTTGGTAGGTAAAAATTTGATTAAAGCGCATAAATCACAGTTGTAAATTTATATATATATATTGGGAAAATAAATAACCAAATACTGGTTTATTTCACTTTTGGTTATAAAAATTGTACTATTTTGGCTAATTGAATTAAATTGATATTTTTGTATGTTTAATCTATGATATATATTGAAATATAAGATTAAATACTTTTATTATTTGATTTGGTAAATTTAAAATTGGTATAGCTTGAGCCGTTTCTTGTGATTCATTTTGTCATTGTTGATTTTACATACTGAAAAAGTGTTTTTAAAATTAGCTTGTTTCTTTTGAGAAATCTTGGTTCTTGGGATTAGACCGTGTCAAATTGGAACTACTATCCGACGTTTGACTTTCGATTGAACGAGGCATCTTCAGTCCACGAGGTCTGAACACTGAATGAGGTCGGATAGATTTAGGCGGTCTTTTATATCCGACTTGTGCTCGCCGATCCGTGATCCTGTGTTAAGATCGTTTTCCACGTGTGATGTAGACCGTATACACGTATCTCTATGGACAGGAAAAACTTCTCATATTTCTGGACCACCTTACTCAGCATCATAAAATACTAAATTCACAACGGAAATTGAATTTAATGGAACGATTCCCCTTCTTGATGTATTTGTTCAAAGGAAGGGAAATGGTACATTAGGACATTGTGTGTATAGAGAATCGACGCATACCAATAGATACTTGCAAAATAAATAAAATAAATGCAAATTCCCACCACCATCCAGCAAAAAAGAAATCGGATATTAACTCACTAGTATTTAGAGCCATTTCGATTTCCGATCAAGATTCTCTAGCATTTGTGCTAATAATAGTCAATTCAATTTTAAAACAGTATTTTCCAACTGATAAATTTAATTGGAAACTTTTCCAAAAGGGAACGAGACATCCAGAAAACCAATTCGAATAATTATTTCTGGTTTACCATGAATATCTTCCAAATTAAAATTTAAAGTAACAAAGCACCCGGTTAACAAATTTTCTGCATGAATCATCCAGAAATCGATCTTCTAAATACTAAATTAAAATATAAATGAAATCTTATCAGATACCTCCAAAACTTCCGGCTTCTCGTAGCAATGAATTGGCACTTAAGTTACAAATGTATAAAAATACGTCATTTAAAATTCAAATGCAGAGACAATAATTGTAAAAAAACGTTTAGGCAACATTTAATTTAAATTTAGGGCACAACTTCGTTCCTGATTTGGCGACGCGTACATTTTAATGTTAATATTGAGAAAGTTCGGAGATAAAGCTACATTATGCAAAAGCCAAGTGGAGGGAATGAAGAAAGAATAGTAAAGAACAAGAGGGTGATGAAAAGAGAACCTAATTTAATCATGCTAAAAACGGAGACGGTTTAATTTTTCCTTTGGTTGAGCATTCATTTTTAAAACTTTTTACTGTCCGCTTTTGTATTAAAAGTTTGTTCCATATTGGATTAAAACAATTTATTTGTCAACTTTGCCTGTAATATTATGCTTATAAAATGAGAGCACGACAATTAGTGGTTTCAGGGGAGCTCGTAAATTATGCTTTGCGTTATTGTGATTAAATGTTTTACTGCATTAGCGAATTTCAGGATTATTTCAACTATGACGTACCTTATTGGTTATATATTATTGCGCGCAGTGAAACTAGTGATGTAAAGCAACTAACTTATAGTTTGTTGTATTAATAAGGGCTCACTAAAAGTAAAGAGTGTTCAATATGTAAATGTTTGGTTACTTTCGGGCTCTCATTAAATCTAGGGCTTTCAATCCGTTAATACCGGATTTCGCACTACCGGTATTCCGACAAAATATTCCGGACAAAATATTCAACAGAAAATAATACCGGTAATTATTTCCGAAACCCGGATATTACGGTATCACTTCTCCGCAACGTTTGCCCACAATGTGGATGTATATTTTGCCGACCCAAGCTATGAAACGGTTATTAAACCAACTAAAAATGAGATAATACCATCCGTAATAACTTTAGTTCAACATTTAGGACACTCATTGGCCATGATACAACCACAAGAACAAAATATATTCAACTGCAGTTTTTCAAAGACAAAACATTAACGGTAGATCAGCCGCTACAGAAAGAAATTGATAGCTATCACATGCAAAGTTTTTGTTTAGGTTCTAATGAAGGCACAAATCTAAATTCAAGAATGTGAGCAGAAATGAGGCTACTGGGGCAGGACGAGGAAAGTATTTAAATCACAGTTTTAAATACTTACTGTTCGTTTGCCGTACCAATATTTAAGCGAACGGGCTTTTTTAGTAGCAGGGTATGTTTTCAGTAAACTACATCACCTCATATTGAAAGCAAGATCAAAGTATAAATGCTTTGGCTCTTTGAAGGTTACGCTTAAACAAACAAAAGTAATTATTTTGTTTGTGTATTTGTTATACTTTTTTATTTACAATTGTCTTTACTGTGATTTTATCTTAATATTTGGTTAAGAGCCAACATATTTTATGAATTGAGACCTAATAAGTATATATGAATGTTTTGGGTTTTGTTACTAAACAGTTTTTTTCTAGTTATCGTTTTTATTTATTATTGATAGATATTACTCTTACATTTTTGTCGATTAATAGCTGACAGAGATGCATATACATTGTTCGTTTAAAGTGTAATGTTTAGTTTTTAGTTTATACAAAATATGTACAGGGTGGAGAACGCTGCTTATAGTGGATCCGGGATAAGATTTTTCTAAAATCCTAAAATAGGTACCCAAAGATTTTTTATGGGCTTCGTTTTTGTCATGTAAACAAAAATTGCGGCCCCAAAGGGGGAGCGCAGTCCTAAGCAACTTTTTTTTCAAATTGGAAGAAACCTTTTGTGGCAACTTCTTTGAAAGCTTATTGAAAAGGGAATTTGCCATTAATATTTTTTTTGACATCTGTCAAACCATGTGTCAGAAATTTATTAAAAACCAATTTTTAAATATAAAAACCTTAATAATAACAATAAATCTGAAATCTTACCTTTCTAGTGTAAAAATTGTTGAAAATGTGCCCCATTAACTTGTTGGCATAGACCCAAACGATGGTAGAATTCTTCCCTTACCCGTTCCAAAACTTATGGCACGATTAGACGTATCTCTTCCCGAATCCTGACCTTCTAATGTCCCAAATTTTCCCAAAAAAAACTAGACTATACCTGAATGACTATTTCACACATTGCTCGCAGTAGCTAAAGTTTTTTTTAAACGCCACTGCATTTTTTTAAGGATTTACATACTTTATACGTCGGCTCCATAAAAAATGCATTAAACTTTAATAATTCTAAACACTGAAGCAACGCTGGCTTCAGTCAACGGCACCAGGATAGACTAGTTCCTTTAATTCTTTTGCAGCGGAACTGACGTCATTGCGGATGCATATGGCTGCTGGCCACAGCCTACTGGGATGTGTTGATGTACAGTAGTTTATGAGTGCAATGCGGGAACGGAGTAAGTATTAGTATCTTAAGATATAGCTCGATGGTGCAATGTAGAAAACAAAACCAGGATCGATCATAGTTGGCCGAGGGATATGCAATGACGTAACAGAAATAGACAATGTATGTTAAATGCAAGTAGTCCATCCTTTGAACGGCACCAGTAAAAGTTTTAAGTAGGCGGTAGTGCTTCGCAATTTGTATTGTCATAGTAACGAATTGTCAAAATGGCGATACAAACACTGTATAAACAGTGCTTAGTAAATAAATAAATAGATTACCTTTAATTTGTATATAATTTTTTTACGGAAAAAATGTAAAAATTTTATACACTTCTTTGATATAGCGCTCCGAACAAAGGTACTTTTTACATCATACGCTTTTAATATCGTTAATTGCGTTATGTGTAAAGTAATTTAAAATTTTTAAATCTTTGATTATTTTTTAAAGATGTTTTTAAATCAACGTTAAACATCGAAATACTGCTGATGATCGGGTATGGAGAAAGAAAACGAAGTCAAGAAGAAGTTGCTGCTTTGTTTCATGAATGTCATGTAAGACATGTTCCTCGAAAAAGAACCCCAAAAGTATCAGATGAGACTAAATTAGATATCCTTTTGAGTTATCAAGAAAACCCAATTACACCAGCAAGGCAATTATTTCGTGACCACAATATTGATCATAAAACAGTGTTAAAAATCACAAAATCTGCTGGCATAAAACTATTTCAAATGCAGCTAGTACAAGAGTTATTGGAGGATGATTTAGATAGAAGGGTAGAATTTTGCGAAGTCAGGATGGCCGCATTTTACAACCGACAAATTGAAATAGATTGGATACTTTTTTCTGAGGAAGCAACGTTTACTTTAGAGGGTCAAGTAAGTTTTAAGTTAAACAGAAATGTATTTATGTTTCAAAGAAATTTAACCCTTATTCTAGGCAATCATTGGGCAAAGTCTTTAACCTCTAAACCAGAGTTTCGTAAACTTTTTGTCCTGTAAACCATTTGACGACTTTTTTGCCCGCTTACTTAATATTAAATTGTACTAAACTGTGTAACGTCAAATGTGATTTTTCACAGCCGACAGTAGTAACACTCCTCACATTAAAAGGTTTTTTTTGTAGAACAGTTTGTTGCAAAAAAGTAATTGCAATTTTATATATTCCTTTAGTAAAACGACTGATTTGTATTTTTTTTTGTTTATTACAAAAACTAGGACAATATTAACTCATACATTGTGAACATTTTGATGGACGAAAAACAAAGCAAAAATTTTAGCTTTCTTAAAACCCAAATCAAACAAATATTTTTATTTTGACAAAATAAATCAAAGAAATTGGGTAAGGTACAATGTTATATATTCATGAATTGTTGCAATTATTGTAATTTTATCCCTATTTACGCCTCACGAACCCACAGATGCCTTTTTCGTTGTCAAGGACCCTATGCAAGACAAAATCGACCATTCGGTTCGATTTCGACCACTTTGGGAATCATAGGTCCAAACCTATTAAGTCCTATTAACTAACCTCCGTTTTAGCCTAATCGTCAAAATTGCAGGTATTATGCAGTCGAAAATCCTCATTAGATTGTTGAATGTCACTCACAGCGTAAAGAAAAAGTGAATATTTGGGTTGGAATAATAGGAGACAGAATAATTGGTCCATTCTTTTTTGAGGACAACTTAAATGGAGACCTCTATTTAAATTTTCTCCAAACATTTTTAATACCACAACTGCAAACAATATTCCCTAATAATAGAAATCTAGATCCAAGGATATTTTTTCTACAGGATGGAGCCCCTCCCCACTTTGCAAGAAATGTAAGAGAGTTCTTAAATGTTGCATTTGGAAATAGGTGGATAGGACGGCGAGAATTTATAGAGTGGCCGCCCCGATCCCCGGATATGACACCCTTAGAGTTTTTCTTATAAATCGATTTAAAAACAACGGTCTATGTAACCAGACCTGAAAATCTAGAAGATTTGAAGGCAAAAATTATAGCAGAGATGCGTTTAATCGCAGCAGAAGTTTTGGAACGGGTAAGGGAAGAATTCTACCATCGTTTGGGTCTGTGCCAACAAGTTAATGGGGCACATTTTCAACAATTTTTACACTAGAAAGGTAAGATTTCAGTTTTATTGTTATTTTTAATGTTGTTATAATTAAAAATTGGTTTTTAATAAATTTCTGACACATGGTTTGACAGATGTCAAAAAAAATATTAATGGCAAATTCCGTTTTCAATAAGCTTTCAAAAAAGTTGCCACAAAAGGTGTTTTCCAATTTGAAAAAAAAAAGTTGCGTAGGGCTGCGCCCCCCCCCCTTGAGGCCCCAGTTTTTGTTTACATGACAGAAACGAAGCCCATACAAAATCTTTGGTTACCTTTTTCAGGATTTTAGAGAAATCTTATTCCCGGATCCGCTATAAGTAGCGTTCCATTTAAAAGTCCCGCCCTGTATAAAACTTCTCTGATCTACAAATATGTTTTTTTTTGTCCCTGCTACTGTAAAATGACAATGTTATCAATAAATACATGAACCCACGAGTTTGTAGTTTTTTTTTTTATTTTAAATGATAGCCTATGGTATACAGAGAAGATTAAAAGTGAAAACATTTTTTTTCTTTTTTTTTTAACCAAAGAAATGGATTTATTCTTATTCTTCAGATATACTTCGTTAATGTTTCTAAATGACTAATCAAAATAATATTATTTCATACATGGAACGAGATTATCAATTCTTGAAGTCTTAAATGTCACATGCGACATATGCGGACAGGATTGCCATGTTACAAGCAGATTTTCAAACAATTTATTTTATTTACTTGACGAGTGCTACAGGCAGCCCTGGCTGCGATCTATAGCCTCCTCCATGTTAATTTTAGAAGTTACTCTTCTAAAAGTTTGTTTATTTTGGTAAGGTAAGGATTGGTTAGGTTTGCTATAAAAAAAAGCGCACAAAATTTTGGGTCCATATAAAACCATTATTAAAGCTATAAACCAAATCCAACGAGTTTTCACATTTAATCCGCTCTATATTCAATAGGCTACGATTTCAAATTAAAAAAAAAACTACAAAGTTCGTTAACGACAGAAGAACCCAATTTAGACCAACATTTTCACTGGAGTTACTGGTATTTACCTCACAGTGTCGTTCGTATTACTGGAATTAACAAAATTGCGACCTAAAAAATATTAAAAAAAATTTACTAAACAACTATTTATCCAATTTATTTCAAATTTTGCATGACGTCATAATAAAATGTTAAAAATATTACTTAAAATCTACTCATGCAATTTACCTCAAATTTTGCAGACAAGTTATCTGTGATATAGGGATAAACTGGTAAAATTTTGGTAGAAATCCAAGAAGGCGGAACAAAAAGGCGGCCTAATTAAATGTTAAAATGTCACTATAAAAAAAAACAAAATTGACACATATTGATATTTATATAATGTGTATTACTAAATAAGTATGTAAATAGGTACATTGGGCTAGTGGAATCGGTTATGTGGAAAGTTCCGGGTAAAAGCCAATTTACGTAAATGGAAGTATTGTAATCGCGAAAAAATCTTTACGTTTCAAGGTCCTTAGATGCCGTCCATCGGTCTGTCTGGCTGACTGTCCGCGGCATAGCTAAAAAAAATTACATACCCCATTGACTACCAGTTTTGCTCAAAACTTGATTTTGGTAACATTTTGGTGAAAATCCATTATGGCGAAACAAAATGGTGGCCTAGTGAAATTTTAAAGAAATTATTACCAAAAACGGTTTATCCCAGTTTACTACGAATTCAAGATGGGAAAATGGGGGCTTAATAAAATATTTAAAAATTCAGCTTGAAAATAAATAAATAAAACTAGATATTTTTTATAGCGAAATCATTTAAGTCAATCATAAATATTCGATTCATGAATAGGGCCCAAGTTCAGGCCATCACAGATGGATTTGCGTAACGGATAGAATAAGGTTATGACCATAACTTTTTTGTTCCAAATTGTGTATCTTAAAAACAAGCAAACAATTAAGTTTCCCTTATACATGGGGCTGCTGTCCGATGTGCTAGGTTAAACGAAATACCAAATTCAATTTGCATGTGCGAGGCGAGGGTACCATGCTTATCGCGATAAGTTTGGCGAGGCCTCTTTATGAACCCTTGCATTTACTGAAATGGATATATTTATACCCCACGAAGTGAGGCTATATGCGGTGTGCTGTGCGATGTGCTGTGCGCCGTTGTGGACACGCACTAATAATTCATTCTTAGGAAAAATATGTATATCAAACAAAGATAACAAATAATATGGTGTCTTGTATACTGCTTGTAATTGATTGATATCCTTATGGGACTATCATATGGCATTATGTGGGTGTTCGATTTGGACCATAAAAAAGGTGTATATTGGCGGCTTCTATTTTGAGTAATGAGTAAGAAGCGGCGCGGTGTTAACCTATTATAAAATAAATGGGCTTCTTATGTGTGTAATTTTAAAAAATCTTATCTTCTAAATAATGAAGAACGCAATCACGATCTAAACTATAAGGTAGTCATAAATAATTGTATAACATTGAGGTTAAATTTAATAGTAGACAAAAACATTCTTAGATAACGGTTTTTCTATAACGACATGAATATATAAAAATGACTAAACTATCAGAGCCGATACTGCTTGGAACCGCCAGAATAAAAAAAAAATTGCCTCCATCCCAGTTTCATCAGTAGTGTCTGTTTATAAAAAATTGTATTGGAGGAATACTGTATAGTGAATGTTTTAAATTTAAGAATTACTTGAACATTCTCACCCGTATTCACTAAAGAGGTTTAAATTTAGACCAGGTCTAACTTGACAGTTGTAGGTTTAAAGTGACATTTTTAACAATTGAACAAATAATTTTTCTACAATGTCAAAATTATAAAATGACAGTGACATAAGCGAAACGTAACTGACGAACTAAGAGTTTTAAGTACCATGGCAACTAAACCTGGACTATCTCTTAAACCTTTTTAAGTGAATACGGGGGTCTGTTTGTTTTTTGAAGAATATCTCGGTTGCCGCTTTCAAATTGTTGAAATAAAATATACTTAACACTACGTAAAAGGTCTTTTTCGAAAATGGCCTACACGAACAATAAATATAACTTATTTCCACGGTCAATCGAAAACGATTATACAAGATACATCTTGTATTAAAAAACGATTCGCCAGAACGCCTGGGTAAAATTTTAATTTTAATTTTATTTTGGTAAGTATTTTATCTTTAAAAACCTTTTCTAATTTTGTAGTACACTGTCTGCTTTAAAATTAGTCAGTGTTCTGTTGCGAAAATTAAACTTTTTTAAAATCATGAGAGTGCCACAAAAATTCAATCAGCTAGGGTCCCCGAAATCCACGATCCGCCACTGTAGCAAACTTTTTCCAATATGGCTCTTACAAGTAGAGATTAACTTGTCGGAACTCTCACGAGAGTTTGCTAAGTAGCCAAGAATGTTGTCAAAGTGGTTGGTGGATTAATTCCACTCTAGGATGGGGAAGCCAAACACCTCTAATACCTCGTGCATGTTGCACAAGGTGCTTATAAATTACGTGTCGTACATAACAGACGTTTATTAAATTACTAAACATTACAAACTAGTATAAATAGTTGATTTTCTTTATAAGGAGTCTTCTAAGCTCACTAGGAATTAATTATTAAAAAATAATAAAATAGATTTTCCGGCATAGTTATTTCAATATGTAGATTTTTCCTAAACAATAATGTAAAATTTAAAAAAAATCGTAATACTTGTGCTATTATTTCACAATTAGTTGCAATAGAAACTAATGTTCTGGATGTCGTATAAGTACAGTAAAGCAAATTCTGGCCAATTTAATCCAAAAAGTTTTCTCAATCTTACGGAAAGAAATGTTAAAAAATAAAAATGCCTAAAAAATCGGTAAATTCGCTTCTAGCCACAACTTCCATGGTACAGAATTCCCTACGTATATATAACGCATATAATTATTTAGTAATAACTTTATACAAATCCTATAAACCGTAATTCATTTCAGTGTTGTTTTTTGTTATTACCAAACAACTACATTGATTCATAAACTGTTTTATCTATATGTAGTGGAACTCTCTACCAGGAAAGTTGCAAGAGGAGTTTATCAATTTTTCTATTTGTTTTTATTTATTTTATGTTACTATTTATTTTTTATAACTTTATACACATAGTATTTGTCATTAATTATTTTCCCCCATAAAGAAAAGGTTTTATTCCAGGAAATGAATTTTTGCCGAATATTTAAATGATTTATTAGGTCGCCATTTTGTTTTCCCATTCACACCGAAAATTTTACTATGTATTCTTGATTCGCTTTTGATTACTGGGTAGCATTTTAAGTCCATTGGATAAGTAATTTTTTGGAACTAAATTTTTAAAAATTTCATTATCGGTCGTTTTTGAGCTTATCCGCGCACCGACAGACTGACAGAAATAGTACATGTTTTTCGGCATCTAGTGACCATAAACGCAAAGATCTGCAAAAACTCGGAGGGTGCTTTTTCACATTTCTTTTTATATAAAGTTTTGTTGTCAGTATGCTCTTCAGAATTTTCAGGCTTAAATCTAGTTTAAAATTTTAGACGTCCCTGCAAAAATAAACATGTAGTAAGGTCCACCGCATATAAAAAGTAGCTAAAATCCCGTTAACTAATATATTATACAAAAAGCGTCATTTACACATAGGTAATTATAACGAATCAGCAATACAAAATATCAAAAATTAAAATTATTAGTAATTGAAGTCCCTTAAAACCCTGCAAACTATATGAAAAATTATCCCTTCCTGTTCATTTTCACCCCTCCCCTTAACACATCACACTTACTGACCCTTAATAAGTGATTATATCAACGTTAATTAGCACCTCAAAATATAACCAATTCATTTTTGGTTTAATTACAATTGGTAGGCCAAATATTAAGGGAATATATTCAAGGATTTTAAAGTTATCGCGGAATTTCTCTCGCAGAAAAAAAACAAAATGGCACCGTTTCGCCATTATTTTGAAATATGCTCATTATGGAAACGCCCTAGCACTACTATGTGTACTTCTTGAAAAATTCGTCCGAATTGGTCAAGACTTCCCGGATTAATCAGTGTACGTAGAACTTCGATAACTAATATTATATTTACATAGGCGCCATCTAGGCATTTGCATAGAAAATTAGAATTACCAATTTTTAGAAATTAAAATAATTAATAAAATTGGACTTCCCTAAAAATTCCAAAAATTGTATGAACGATGTTTTCCCTTTCACCATCCGTCTCCGCCGATATCCGCTTTATTTATGGATAAAAAAAATATTTTGCGCCAAAAATATCTATTTTCAAGGTTTATTAAGATTTATAGTAACCAAAATAACCTTAGGAGAAAATAAAATCCCCCCTACATGGCCGAGAGATCAGGTAAGTTCAATGTCCTTTTTTTAGTTAATTATACATATATACCAAATTTTAAGGCAACATGTGCAATAAAACAATAATTAAATTCGTGCCTTCTGCCATTTTTATTGTTTTAACATGTGACACTACCCTGAACACTTTCTCAATAAATTTTTATATGAACAAAATAAAATCGACTTAGAAAAACACTAAAAGGAAAAACATAACTTTATTCCACCTTGGAAATTTGATTTTATGACATCGGCATCAAACCTAACCTCTTACTAAATACATCACAAAAGATATTTGTGTTGGTTACTAATGAGTCAATTGTAATGTTTATTTTCTGTTTTTATCAGACCCCGACTTCAAAAGTCAAATTTGCAAGATAGAATAAAATAATTTTTGCTTTTTAATATTTTTTTTTAAGTCATTTTTATTTTTTTAAATTTATTGAACGCTTCTTAGTTTTATTTATAAGAAGTTTTATTGGAAATTGTTCGAGGCCTAAACCTAGATTAAGAAAGTACTTAATGAAATAAACATTTACTGGTGTCATTGCACTTAAAATTTTACTAGAACAGTGACTAAAATCATATTAAAATTATTACTAAAATTAAACTTCATGTCCATAGAAAAGCCGACACTCGATATTTTTAAATTACCTCCCTCTTTACCCCTTTCACCCATATCCCATCTCCCAGTCATACACTTAACTTATTGACAAACATGTTTTTCGGATCAATTATAAAGTTATTTATTATGTTCCCCAAAATACGCCCAAATTACTATTCTTTGGTTAATTATACTCCAAACACTAATTTTAACGCATTGTGTTAACACATTTCAAAGTTATCGCGGAAACTCTCTTGCAAAAATATTCACTGCTGTGGTCATAGATAGTATACATAAAGCGTAAAACCTACAAAAGTTGTAAGATAGTAAAACTGAAAATTTTACGCTAGGAAAAAAAGAAATTATATAACTTGCATGGAATAAGCATTTGTCTGCGAGCGAATATTTACACATAGATACTGGTTAATAATAATTTCACGGATAAGATTCTCACATATTTTTAAATAATTATTATTAATGATCATATCTATACCTTTGTTCTACAATGTGCATTGAAAATATTTAACGAATTTTAAAATTCCAACACAAACTCTTAGTTCTCAGCACAGGACATAATTTCTGTATTGACATTTAAATTTCATAGCAAATATTATTTTTAGGTGTTTTGGGATTTAACCACAATTTTCTTTGTACAGTGAACTTTAAATGGATTCTTTATGCACTTTTATGAATAGATTTTTGGAATAGCAAAAATAAAAATAATTCTTTTCAATTTAAACGACAGGGACCTTTTAATTTTTATCTTTACTAAAATTCCTGGAATATTTACTCGATATTAAAATATTCTTTTAAATAATAAATTTCTAAGCATGCTGCTGAGATGTCAGGGCCGCCATGAAGTAGTTCCATGGTTGGTATAGTAATTGGACTATAAGACTTTAACTGCCTCCGAGACTGCCTCATATATTCACAAAAGCTGAGCCGGGTTATAATGCTTTATAAACGATATGTAAAATATTTAGAAAATGATATCATAAACTTGGGAACCGGAACATCGGGACCTGCGGGTTAATTTTATTATGTACTTATTAACAGGGGTACTTTTATATATTGACACTTACCTACAAAAGTTACTGTAAAAAACAGGGAAAAACTTAAATTTAAAATTTAAATACATATTTTCTTTCAGACAAGTCAACTGAAAGACAATCACATTGGAAAATTGAGAAACAGTGACAAGTTAATTTCTTTAAGTAAAAAAAAAGGAAGTCAAAATGCAAAATTAACCCTTAGTTTTTTTAGTCGTTTAAATCATTTTTTTTAGACATTTTATAATCCTTCATTCCATTTATCTTCAGAAATAAAAAGCATTCATAGAAAAGAATCAACCGAAATTAATGTTTAATATATCTATAATCCTAAAACCCTGACTGGCAAATATTCTTGTCCTTAATCAGACTCCAAATTAACATAGGATAGAATATCCCATCCATCAAAAATTAATCAGCTCCCTGTACATACCAAATACGATCGCGAGGAAAGATATTATAACATAATGCCGTATATCAGTCATAGATTACAATACTAACTGAACTTATGATAATTATTATTGTAATCCTAAAATCTAATCTTGGTTACCGTTGCAGGCAATCTGATATTCTAGAATTAACTCGTGAACTCAGCATCAAATACGTATTTTCAAAATAATGAAAAATATTTTAATAATATATGATTTACATAAACATTGGGCCTTCAGTAGCGCACGATATTAGGCGATCGTATAAACGTAGTGTGTGTTTCTGTATATAGTGTAAATAGTTGTTGTAAATAGTAGTGTCAAGTAAAAGGGTACCCCGTTCTGTAAATATTACGTCTGAATTACATCGCCTCTCACAAGTGTCTGACTCCGAAGAAGCCAAAACAAAAATCACAGTCTTGTTAGGAAAAAGAGCCAAAAACTGCACGACATGTGCCAATATTACTGAAGAGATCAAGAGGCACTATCACGGTAACGCCTTAGCCAATAAGCGACCAATTTCAGATCACTTTGAGGCAAAACATGCTTCCAAAGCTACCAACGTGTCTAATGTTACTATATCGAGCGATGGTGCTAACACTAGGACAGGCAAACAAGAATAGCAAAAAATGCAAGTCTGGACTTTCAGGCTTGCAAGTCAGTTATTCCCATTCAAGTTTTTCCTTTTGCGAGGCACATATACGTAGGGGGAACTCGAGGGTAGGGAAATAATTTGTGGAAGCCAGTGCGGACATACTTCATATTATAGCACCAAAATAAGTGCAAACCTTAAATTAAAGCACATAAAACAACTAACCAGAAACTTTCCTCTAATGCTGGAAAAGACCTACTTAAATTTCATAACGTGCGGAGAATTCAATGTGATTACAAAGGAGTTTTTCAATGCGAAATCATCAGCGCTTAAGGTACAATTTCACCATAAAGTACGCGAATATCTACTGGCTAAATACAAGTGATCCAAACCCCAAAAAAGAGGAAGGCTAGTTCGCCCGCACAACAAGAGAAGCAACAGATCATTTTAATCAATCGATTTTGCTGTTGCAGCAACCTGAAGACCGCGAAATGGTAATAGAAGAATTTCAGCCTGAACCACCACCGGTGGAGGTAGCCATACGGGCAAATCTAAGTAAAACACCTCACCCACTCTGCGGAAAAAAACTAAATAGAATAGAAATTCTGATTTTAGTTTTTCTTAACAGAATACAATATGCAGCAAAGTTTAAAATAAAACGAGACATTATATACGGTTTTAATTTGATGTTTAATATTCTTCCTAAACTTTTTTTAAATATACGAATAAAACTAAGAAATATAAATCTAAATACTAAATTATGTCTAAGATAGCATATTTCTTTCATAATTTCCTCAATATTTATCTCTCAAAACACCCTCTATATCAAAATAGTAATATTGATATAACTAAGTATTTTCTAATATCCTAATGTCTGCAACAAGGAAACTTTGGTGTTTTTAGTAGTTGCATTCGTTTTTTGACACTACTTTTCTTGATATTGTTTTTTAGATGGCAATATCCCCATATAGCAAACAAAATCGAGCTAAAATTTAACGAGGAACTCAAAAACGTGGCTAGATATAGGGTGTACTATTTAAAATAAGACAGTTGATACCTGATGCAAATAAACTATATGTTGTATGCTAATAATAAAAATAAATATATGCTAGTAATAAAAATAAAAAAAAACGTAAGTAAAGACAAGAAATTTTTTTTCCGATCTTTTATAATTTCTGAGGTAAGGAGCTAGAGAATATTATTCTGCCCCTCCTGTACAAACAATGAAGATTTGTTGTATGGCCTCCTCGATCTCCTGACTTAAGTCTGCTGAATTTTAGTTGGGCATCTGAAGAATTTGGTGTTTTTTATTAGCTAACACTAGGGTTTAATTCTTGTTAGGAATTATTACTATGGTCATTTACTGTATATATACCAAATAATTCTGGTACATTGTGGCGAATAATTCATTAGGCAAGATTGTAGTAGACGATTAACATGGAAAAACATAAACTCTGATTTTGATAAAGTTGATATTATTTTCTGAATTGTCAGTTAAAGCGATACCGAACTGATTTTAATAACGACTTTAAAATGAGTTTTAATGCACGCCACTTCCATTATGCATGATGACAATATAACACTAATAACACTTGTTAAAAAAGCAAAAAAATAAAATAATGTACACCTACCATGTAAACAGAAATAAGAGTTGATATAAAAATATGTTTAATCTCGGAAGAACTTAAAATATACAAAGATAACCGATAGTTTCATTTTTGTTTTCATTAGAAGAATAACTAAGAATGTCTTTTCTTAGTTTCACATCGTTCGTGTATTTTACATTGTTAATTCAGAAAAAAATATTGATTTAAGGAAAGTCAATAGCGTTTAATGTTTTCTATTAACAAGACCGTTTATATAGAAATGTATTTTAATGAATTTTCGAATTAACGAACAATATTATTTTAAAATTATTTTTTGACATTTTGGACTATACAAGTAGCCTATAAATTTTCTGTACTTAAATTATAGACATATTCCAAGACATCAATCAAATTTAGTATTTTTGTTTGTTTTTATTTTGTTGAAGATTAGTTACCTAATTGAATCTGCTTTTTAGGCTAAATTAAAACACAACAGCTCAAGATTGTGTTTTTGACATAATGGACACAAAAGGTTCATGTTATAACATATTTTACATGAACATACGTTATAAATTGACTCGAAAATACCGAAGTTAATTTAATGTAAATTGCGAAATAAACACAGGGATCTAATTTCAAAACAATTTCGTGTAAAACTCAACTGAGCTAACAAGTTCTTCCCGTTACGGTTTTAAATTATAAATTAATAGAGGATATAACTTTTTTACCTTGCTGTAATCCAGCGCGGTAAAAACTTTTAATGCAGAAACACCGCCGGGATGTCTTAAAAATTAATGCCCAACCAAAAGTAAAATTGAACTGTCTCCTTTCTTAGCCTTATTAAATTAGGTTCTGATCTCATCACCCTCTTGTTCCTTGCCGTTCCGTCTTCATTTCTCTAGTTGGTTTGACATAATGTGAATTTCACCCTCAAATGTTTAGATATTGATTAACATTAAGACATTTGAATTTGAGGATCGGAAACAGATTTTTAAATTGAATTTTTAGAAATTACATATTTTTAATTAAATTAAATTAAATAATAATTATTATTATAATTAAAAATTATAATAATATTAATAATAATCAAAAATACAATTTTTCATTTTTCGAATTTTAGACAAAATTTTTTACTTTTTTTATTTTAAATGCTTAGTGAGTGTGTAAATAAGTCAGTTGTTTAGAATATGTTTTTTTTTTAAAACTAGAGTATGTATTAAAAATGTGAAAATAGACTTATACAGGGTGTAGCTTCTTCCAGAATGCGGTCATTTTTGTTTCATATTCGACAGCACCTAAACCACTATCCAATTTTTATTAAAGGCTTTAGTACGCTAAAACAAAGAGTCATATTTTCCTGAATTTGTGACATGTTAATCAATATTAAATACAAATGAAATATTTTGTATCGAAAATGTTTGTAAATAGCTAACATTACAGTGGCTATGAATTTTAATGTGTGTTAAAGCTTTGCCACACTCTTTCTCTGTTTAATAGCAGAGAGTAGTATTCTGTAAGTTTACTAAAGTGAAATGAGAATAAACAAATAATAGTATCTCCGTAGCGGGTAATAAAAAGAAACGGTGGTAATGGTCAGTGGGCAAACACCGACTGCTCAGGAAGAATGGGTTCGGTTAAGGGCGCCAGCAGTTCCAAACCAGTCGTACTGCTAACTTCCTCAGGTGAATTATTAATTTAATTAAGTTAATTATTACCACTATTGGATATTACTAAAAGTTAATTAATCAAACTAATGTTAAAAACAAAAATAACATTTAATATCAAGTGATGTCAACTACTAATTCATGTATTGAAGTTAGTAAATACAATAATTAAGATGTCAAAAGTTAACAAACAAAAGTCACCAACCTTCTAGCCGTAATATAACAATCAGTTTTCTAAATAATTGGATATGAAATTTAAAGTGATTAAAAAAGTTTTGATTTCAACTAAAATACTCTACCAAAAATCATTAAACAAATATATAAATACCTAAATAAAATAAGAGTAGCTTAGCGATAGTTTTATGAACTTAAAGTTTCTAAAAGATAGGTAAGAAAGGTTTCTTGTTTTCAAACACTGTAAATAAACTAATTTCTATTACTGTCGAGTTGTCAGATAAGAAAACTGGTACCTACCAAATACTTAAAACGCCAAAACGTGATCACGTATTGCTGTTTCTTACAAGACTCTGTATTACAGCATACGTTATTTTAACTATGTTTTCTTTTTCAGCGCAATGACTACCTAGTTCAAATAGTAGCTCCAAATGGGAACAAAAATTTAAAAGTTTAAGTGGAAAGAAGACATATAAGACAATAACTACAATAATTCTTAGCTGTTTACACGTTGGCTTGAAAGCAGTAGCAATGAACTGAAACTAGCAGGAGACCATAACTTGCAACTACTATTTCAAACTAAATTGAAATTGCTTCATAAAGCCTTCAGAAGCTACACCATAAGGTAAAACGAAAAAACCCTCTGTTCTTTTGCTGTTCAGGAACTTAGAGGGTTAAAATATAAACTGCGGTTCCCAGATTGACTCCAAGATATCGATGTGTGCTTTTTCGGTTCCTGGGTGGCATTTTTATCAAAGATCCTTCCGAGGAAGTAAAAAGTTTCAGACAACAAATTGCCAAACTATGACACAAACGAAAATAAATCCAACTGGAACTATTATATGTGGAATGACATCTAAAATCCTCTAATTCGGGCTGAGAACAATTCAGAATTTAGATGGCATGCCAAAATGACACCTGTGATCAGAATGAGGTCAAGGAACAAAAAAAACCGCCCTCACGGATAGCAGGAGGTATTTATATTTCAAAAATTAGAGTCACCACTTTTTCGCAAGAATGTACCAAAATTATTGAAATGACGTATGCGATAACAAGTAAAAATAAAGTTAAAACATTAAAAAGGGACAAACTATTCAATATTTAGGACCAATAACTTGAATTACTGCCTAGAATAATGAATAGTCACTTGAACAAACAAGTAAATTATAACTTTAGAAGTTAAAAATCAATTGTGGTGCAAATTAAAGTGCCCATCTCCAGACAGTAACTGATAAACACTTGGGCAAAATTCCATAGATGCCAGATTTCTCAGGTCAGAACCACTCTAAGTGAGAACTGTGACGACACAAATTTTGCTTTAATAATAGTTTAAATTTAATTAATAGTTTAAATTTACAACTGAACTACTATTAAATATAAATTAATTGAAATATAAGAATCACATTCTATTGAAAGAGTGTTACAACTTGTATAAGTTTTGTAACGTAAATCTGTCTAGAAGTTTATGAAATTATGTATTATTTTATTTTTAATTAAATTATATTACTAAAACTTTATTTAATTGTAATATTTGTTCAATAATTAAAATAAGTCAATTTTAATTAAATATCGCAGTACAAATTAATTACATCTAGAATTATTTCAGATAAAACTTGTGTATTAAAATTAATGACCATTATAATGTCAGCTATGTAGAAAATGTTTGATGCAACTCTTTACTCTTCATTTAATTTTTATATACATATCACAAATTCGACAAAATCTTACTGTGTATTCTAGCTTAACAGAGCATTTAATACAAATTGAAACTTTAGTGTTTTAGAAGCAGACGAATTTAAAACTAAAATGACCGAATTCTGAATTATATACATAAATTAGCTTCAAAAATATTCTAAGTGACTGATTGTCGACAACTGACAAAAAGTTAACATTTTGCACAAAATACGGAAAACGCAAAATTCCAACTTTGACAGCCTGTATGTTAAAAACCATCTGCAGAATTAACTTATTCCAGTGCGAGTTTTTAATCAGAAAATTGAAGAAGTTCAACACATTTTTATAAAAAAATTGAAGGAAAGCCATTTCCCATAAGCCCAATTTTATCCTTGACACTTTTAACAGCTGATTCAGAGTCCTCTACCTATTTTTTTGGTTAATAAATGATAAATTAGGCATTTCTAGCAGAGTTAGTGTTTTATAAACAAAACTACAGTTGCACTTAATAAACACAAATTGTCCAATTTCTTTATGTACACTAATTCTTCAAAAAACGAATGGGAACTGTCATCTTTCAATTCGAAAATTAGGTTTTTTATTTCAGAAAAATTCTTTAAGTTTCCTATATTTTACGCAAAATGCATAACATATGAAAACTATGCATTTTGTCTTATTAATAACTAAGAAAGTACCCACATTCGGTTATTAATAAGTATTTAAAATCAGCTCCAAATGAATATAAATCTTTAATAAACTTAAAATCAGTGTTTGGTTAAATTATCGGCGATTCCAACGGATTTAGCAAAGATCCTTTACCACACATATTTTAAAATATACACTTTAATAACGTCATAAACGCCTAACAATAAACTTTTAAGTAAGGCAATGAGGCGAAGGATTTGTAGGTATAATAGGTAAACGAAAGGACGAGGCTAAAAATGTTCGCTCCTGTAAAGCTTTAATTGGAAGACCGGCTTGTTCCAGCTTTACACGCTTCTAAATTATAAAGTAATAGGAGAAGCTTTTTTGCGTTGTTTCAATCCAGCGTTCAACAAACTTTTAATGCGGCAAAAGCCAGTGAAAAGAGTTAAGATGGCAGAAGATGTGGGTCATTACTTTTTGGATTACGTAAAGTTTTTTTTTGACATTTTCGCTATACCAACCGAAGCGATCTTCCTTTAAGTAGTGTGTGCAAAAAATTTCGGATCGGCTGGTTTTTAGAAATGTTTAATAAATATTAAAATTAGACCGAATATACCGGGTTGTTAAAAAAAAAATGGGAAAATTGTAATATCTTATTATTTATCAGTGTATGTAAACTTAATACATAAATAGAGAAGATGAAGAGGAAAAAGGATATACATTTTCGTTGGAAAAATTGTAGAGTACACCTAATTATAATAATACTAGACAGTTTATTCTTGCTTCCTCATCTGGTCATGAGAACTCTTTTTCTTTAGAAATGACTAACCCATATATTCCTTCTAATAGAAATAATAATAATAATAATAATAATAATAATAATAATAATAATGTGCGTAGTGAGTCTAAGTGCCAACTCATACTCTCCACTTAATCTCGCAAATGACAACATCATTCTAAAGTCACTTTCAGACCCCGACAAACAAGAACAGTGGGCTCTAATGGCACTACACGGCCGACATCACAATAACTTAAATCAGCCACACAGATAAGGAAGCATCCAATAGGTGGCTGAAGGATGGAAAACTATTCCCAGAGACAGAAAGATTTGTGATGGCAATACAGAACCAAGTTATTACCACACGGAATTATACGAAATTCATCATTAAAGACCGGTCCGTTGAATCCGAGAAGTGTCGAAAATGTAGCGAGAGATCAGAAACTATACAGCATATAACATCTGGCTGCACTTACCTAGCAAACACGGACTACCTCCAGCGACATAACCAGGTGTGTAACATCATACACCAAAAGCTTGCTAATAAATACGGGCTCCTGAACACATTTGTGCCCTATTATAAATACCAACCAAGTTCAGTGTTTGAAAATATTGCCTTCAAACTGTACTACGACCGGGCAATTATCACCGACAGACGGGTGACGAATAATCGGCTCGATGTGGTACTGTTAAATAAGGAAACAAAGACAGCTTATTTGGTAGATGTCGCTGTACCCAACAATAACAACGTGTTGGATAAATATCAAGAGAAAAAGGCCAAATATGCGGAGCTGGCCATCGAGACAAAGCAGATATGGAGACTGAATAAGGTTCATGTGATACCGATCATCGTATCATCAACTTGCTTGCTTAAATAATATTGTTTATATTATGTACCGAAACATTCCGTAGACAGACTAGCCTACATGTTGGGGTATGTAATTATATTAAATATTTGCTTCAATTAATTTAAAGTTAAATATTTTTATTCAGTTGCGAAAAAGCCAAAAAACATTTTTGTTTGTCAATCTAAACGCAACAAATAATCTGAACACACTTAAAAACTGGACTAGTTCCAAAAACACTAGAACAGAACCTGAAATTCATAGGACTGCATACAAACACCTTCATCGACATCCAGAAGGCAGTCCTGCTCAGTACTTGCAACATAGTGAGAAAATTCTTACAGGACAAGACATAGAACTAGCACTCTCCTTTTGATGCATGTATCCGGGATGGGCTTGAAACCCAACATTTGTTGAGAAATTGATTGTGAATAATAAAAATAATAATAATAATAATAAAAATAATGCGCCTAGTAAGGCAAGAGGCACCCTGTGTACAATGTGTGTTGAACTGTATAATATGAGGAAGACTGTTTACGCTGTACTCATCACACCTTAAATATAATTACGTTGTAAACCATTAAACAGTGTCTATTCGATCGTACACGGTCACTGGGACTTGTACACAAAACACTGAAGAAAAATAAAGGATACTAATCTGTTTCTGACCAAGCCCCCTCGCCTTGTCGATGATGGTCAGGGTCTGATGGAGCATCCTCCAACAGTGGCACAAGCGGAAACATTTAGGAAGGAAATCGATGAGTCAGTGTCGTCTCTCAGGGATAATATATCTTTTCTTAAAAACTTTCGTAGCTACTATTCTCGAATACTGTATGGACATCGCCAGAGACCACCGGAAACTCAAAAGGAGGTCAAAATGCTCTCGAAAGACCGAAAAACTATTCCGCCGCAGGATCCGATGGCATTAACAATTTATGGTGGCAGAAATTTCCTAGCACTCATAGTCATATTGCACGAATATCCAACTTGACTTGACTTGTCTCATCCAATTCTTGAGTGCGTAGTTGAAGGGAGAACAGCTTTAATAGAAAATCAGTCTCGAAAAACCCAAAAAGTATCGAACAATCACATGATTTAACTCCTCTTACAAAATTTTTACGCGGATTTTATACTCCCGAATACTAAATGTCAAGATTTCGAAGAAGGTCTCCAAGTTGAAGTGTGTTATCATAGAAATTGTGGGAAAGAAAATCCATATTCACTTCAAAAACGTTTAATAAATTTGTCAACGCGTTTCGACAAAATTATGTCATTATCAAGAGAATCTGGAAGAAAAAGGGAGCATTCTAAGACTAAATAGTATTGTTATTATATGTTTTGGTCCAGTTATAAATGGTAAAATAAATTTGCAAATAATTAATTGCTATGTAAACAGATTACTTACAGTCATATACAAACAAAACTAGGTGCTAGCACATATCAGATTACAAACAACAGATACAACTTGTTCTTTACATAACACAACAATTAATTATAAATAAATTAGTATATGGTTCGATGTTGTCGATTATCGATATCACTTAAATGAATTTACGATACATGCTGCCTTTCGGTAATGACTAGAAATTGGATCGTTTAGGGATCTGAGCAATATTAGCGATTTCTAGGGACTCCAAAGCATTCAACCTGACTCCCTTTGTTTTGTTATGAACCATTTTAAAATGTTGTAAGGTGTTAAAATCATGTGAAGTTTCTCTAAGATGAAGGCCAAATGCCGATCTTCGATCATTCGGAGAGCGAACTGTGTTTAAGTATTCTTTGATCCTGACTTTTCAAGGGCAAGAGCAACTGTAGGGAGTCCCTGAAATTCCAACATATTCAGGAGAAGAGCAAGGCATGGTTTTGCATCAAGCCGTGGGGAAATGGGGTATAACCGACACAATTCAGGCGCTTTGCTGTGATACGACAGCAAGCAACACAGGTCGAGTAAATGGTGACTGCAAACATTTAAAAAAGTTGGTCCATCGCGACCTGTTGTACTTTTCTGGCCGTCATCGCATTTTTGAGTGAGCCTGACAATGGCCGCTTTACCGTTCTCGGATTCTTTAATATCACCTTTCTGCACGGAAACGACAGCGACATAATTAACGAGAACTATTCGAGTTAACGATGGCGGCATTCTGAAAAACGAGATATCATTTGCTAGGTGGATATCAAAATCAATTCCTGTATTTAAGAAATGAATATTTCGAGATCAAATTGAGTTATCTAATAGAGAGAAAAACTTTTTAAAAAGAACATGCATTTTTCTTGCTAGAGTGTATGTTCGAGCCTGGTTTCTACCAAAAGAAGCAATTAAAACACCTTATCATTATTTCATATTTAAGCGTCAACTGATAAATTCAAGATATCGATTCAGAAATCAGTAACACTGCTGCGAAAAAAATTCCAACCATCTCTGGTACTTAGCGTCCGAAACTGTGGCTGTATCTATATTTAATGATAATGTTCCAACAGAGATCAAGGCAAATATGACTCAAGTTATGCTGGAAGAAGATGAGTAAGCAAAAAGAAAAATCAACAGAAAAAATATGTTCAGCTATGGGAGATGCAGCGGATTAAGATTGTTCCTCTAATTTTATCTTCGATAGCTATTATAACTAAAATATTAAAAGAAGAGTTGCCTAAAATCAGAGTTTCATAAAATACTTACTGCTGGATTGGCTCCTTGACCTAGTAGGGTCAAGGAAATACATAGTATATATTCGTATCGATATGGGTAGCGCTGTACGATTTATTAGCTCCTCTGTGTAACCAACCCACCGGCTTCAGCAAGAAAAAATATGAAATCAAAAATTATATATGATATGTATATTTATGTTTATGTCGCTCTATGTGTTTTCTGAATGTTGTCCCACTAGGTGCGTTACGAATTGTAGTTACTGAGCTCGCCAGTGTTAGCTGCTTCTAACGCCCTAGTTACATTTACATATTATAAAGTATTTCGAGTTAGTTTTAAAATTGAAATTACAAAATGCTTACCCCCCAGAAGCTTTTACCTTATCGAAACCTCATCAGAGCCCTATACCTCAAACACATCGTTAATTTTACATATAAGTTGCTTTTGAGATTTACACAGTGGTCAGTGATGCATACAAATAGGAAACACCAAAATTATTACTGTTTCAACATTCAAACATTTCGTCTATAAATTCCAATGCATATAGTGTTCCCAAGTAGTAGCATTTAAATTAGACAGTAATTAATATTTGAATTTTTTAAATTCTGTATTATCTTTTTCAAATTTTAAAGAACATTCTCCAAATAGGTGGTCTAAAATATAATCCATAGGATTAACATTGCATTCACTGACTAAGTTGATTGCTGGACATACTATAACATTTTAAATTTTTTTTAGGATTTACGATAAATTGAGATGAACTATGAATTGCAAAAACTGTCTTTAGCAATTTGGAGACATTAGATTTCGCTTGCAAATTTATACTGAGGTCACTCCCAAACAAAAGGGGATCATACGGGGATGTATGAATTAAAATATGATCCCCTAGAGTCTACTATACAGTTTATCTAAAGAGGTTTCAATGAATCATTGGCAGCTAGAACATCTAAACTTTTAAATCTAAGATCTTCTTTTATAAAAAAACGTCACTCCTCACCTCTTTATGAGTCTTAATGGCATTGTCAGAAATATTACTATTTTGTTTCCGTTAGGTCAATATTTAAGAAATCTTTTGCGATAACAAATTCTGAAAACAGATCAAAGCCAGTATATATTATTCTAAAGTGTCTAATGTAAAAATGACAGAATGAATAAGCATAAAAATAAAAATGTTAATTAATTATGGGTGTAAAAAAAGAAAGTACTCCTACTTTCAAATCAGAAAAGCAGATTAACAATAAAAGAAAAAAAATACAATAGTTAAAATTTAGAGCTTTTCAAATTTTTATTTTTTTACTCTATACCATACACTAAATAATATAAACCCATACATAATTTTAGAAACTAAAAATCGCAACAGTTTTGTAAACGTTTGACGTAAAACATATAATAAATAAAAATTGAAATTTCATTGCAAATCCATTCACCTACACAAAACATGACAGATATATAGTGTATGTGGGTGGCACATTAGAGTTTGAGCTTACCTCTATTTAATTGATATTTTTTAAAGCCATATCAGGCCGCTTACTCTTATCTTATTTTATATATATCGGCACTCTTATAAAAGTATGTATAGACATCTCGAAATATTCTGATAATATTTTGCGCAAATAAAAGCCGCATTATAAAGTTGCTCTGGGCTACTACCGCATATTCAGTCATATATTACACCACTACTGTTTGCCGAATACATCTTACTACCATGCGTTATAGCCATTAGCCATTTGTCTGCAAGTATAAGTCGTGCCTATAATATTCTAAGAAAAACACACCCTTTATTGCCTCTTATGTTATCATAGTATCGTGCATAGTATATTTCTTGTTTGCATATCTTAGATATTCTTTTATCGCAGAAAATTTTGCACTTTTTATAATTAAAAAATAGACCAAGTTCTTCTCAACAAATAAATAAATTAATGAAATGAAAATACGTCTTTGCTTGTTGAAAACATGACAGATTGCTTTATTTGAAAATATAGCCGCTGTTATAATAAATATCAAAATCTAGCATTTTCTTAATAAAGAACTACCCACTTGAAAGTTTAACAAAGACCAAAAGCGAAAAATAGGAGCTTACAAACAAGCTAAGCCGAAATGGACCGACTAGGTAACGTTTCATTTTCTGTAATTTATTTGTAGGTGTCAAGAGTTCTAAAACGGATTGCTTACAAAATAAATAACTGTAAATTTAGACAGAGACATAAATAAATGCTTTACATTTTGAACATTTGGAGGTTGTCAACGTAACACTGTGTCACGTTTGTGATATATTTGGCTTCTGTTCCATGAAAAATAAATCACAGCAGTTATTCTCAATATAGGTAATTTTTTGTATCAACATAGATACATGTTTCAAGCGGCAGTAGTATATTAAGTAGTTAGTACGCTAATAAAAGTGATGATTTCATGGGAAAAATGTATTACAATAGATTCACATCGGTAACAAACTTAGCAAAAATGTACAAGGACCTAATCCTTCATTGGTTTTAAATTATATCAACCTTGCGTGACAGGGAAATTCACTAGACTATTTTGTGACGTAAATAATTTATGAATAGCTAATTAACTAGCTTACAAAAGTCGGAAAGTTTACTAGATTTCCTATCTAATACTATACCATCACGTGTCTTTTGGTTCGATGTGTTATAATATAGTTATATGCATGTGGTACACTGGACTACATAGCACGGGCGTAATAAATCCAGACCTACCATATTGAACACACTAGGCTCACTAAACATGTTAACCTTAATTAAACCGTCCATTAAACTATTTATCATCGTACACTGGACCATTTTCAATATATAATAACCCTTGATCTCAAATATTGAGAAAACTGGGCTCACTGAGGATGGCAACCTCAATCAATACGTAGACCCGACTAGTTTAGATTGTAATAGCAACTAAGAAGTTCATTTATCCAAGTGCACTAGACCGTAATATTGATTCTCAAATTTAAAAAGTCAAGCGTACTGGGCTTAATGAGGATATTGACCTCAATCAAACAGACACAAGTCTGTTTTCTATTTGCATGATAGCTAATAGTTCAAATGTAATAATTCTCAAACCTATAATGTTGAGCACACTAGGCTCATTGAGAATACTGACCTCATTCAAAATGGAAACAGAGCTGTATTTTTTTGTATTTCATTCACTACCAAAATCGACATTTGCTTGAAGAATTATGATAGGCATTTTCAAGCTTTTATATATATTTTTTAGTTATTTGGGTTGCTAATATCACATACTAAATTACAAAAGATTTGTTTCTTTGATAGACATAGTCTTTTTCACATTAAAACATTTTCATATTTACATTACAAACACAAAACGTTTTTAATCAATTTCTGTTTATTTTAGCTACTATTTCATAGTAGAAAGGATCATTGAATGTATTTATATTAATATCCGCTATATTTCAATCATTAAATTTTTGTTTTGAGTAATATTTCTATGTTGTAAAGATCCACAAAATATGGACTTTTATTTCGTTGAACCACACACTACCTACTATTAGAAGCTCATCTCAGGATGGTGCATGGTTCTTGCCATATAAAAAAAGAAGTGCCCGTTCTGCTAAGAGAAAATTCCAGAAGTCAATTTGGCCTTCAAGTCGCTACTTTAAACGCCTTTGGTTTTTTAGTTTACTTTACTGTTCTCTTGCACTTCCCCTTCCAATATTTCAGCTATAAGATTTAGAATTACTGTCACTGAAACTTAAATGACCACATTTGTTTTTAAAGGGTTTCGATCGATTTTTCGGCATGTTGCTTATGTTTAATTTCACTAATTATTTAACCCCTGATATAAATGATAAGAAAACAATAATATTTTCAGGATATGTGAACAATCGCATTTATGATCTGATGAAGAAATACAGAATTTGACTTGAACTACATTCTAACTACCCGACCCTTTGTTGATATCGTATCAACTTTATGATACCCAGGTTCAATACATTCATTTGTCCTCGTATTGCTAATCTTCCATTTTCATAGAAAAATCTAATTCCAAATATAAATGCTTTCGTGCTTCCTGGCTGTCCTGACAAAGGCGCGCGTCCTTACGAATTTCCACTAACTGTAAAGCAGTTCACTAAATTAACCAAGTGTTTACTGTAATTCACTAGATTATTTTTGTGACGTAAATAGCTGACTAATGACCAATATTAGCTCACTACGAATGGTGGAATGCTCTGTTTAATTTTAGTGTGCGTAGATCATGTAAAAGTCTCTTTGTTAATTATACAATCCTGGCTGTTCTATGTATTTAAATGTTTAATGTAGGTATATGAAGTTTAATATTTTCAAACTTGACTGTTCAATTAGTTGCTCTGCATCTCCAGGATACAGAGCATGGCAGATGGGATATTTATACGGGCAATATCTCTCTATGAATAATTCTATAGGCCACTGTTTTCGGTACCTTTTGCTTTTTTTCAATGGTACGGAGTCCTGTATTATTATCTTCTTCCACAGCCAGCAACACTCGCATGACTCATTCAGGATCATGTCTTTTTCACGATGAAGCACTGGCTTGTCAAATGCGCCATATTCTCTTAAGTTGGTCACTAACCTTCTAAAAATGGGCCGGTCTGGGTGACGCCGCTCGGGGTATTTTTCAAAATAATGCATTTGTGCTTGCGCAAAATTTTGGTGACTTTCAACAACATATCATATCGTATTTGTCTTGTTTATAATAATTGCCATTTTTAACGAGACAATAGGTATAACAGTTTGAAAAAATATTTTGTTTAGTAAAAGAACAAAATAGTTACTAAAATAATCTTTGAAATAATATCTTCTAAGATATAAAAATGCAATAATTATTCTTGTTAGGTATTTACTGGATTATTAAGGGTATCTCGGGAAGGTACCAGACAAGACATACCGACCATCGAAAAACTGCTCGCCATGTCTTCCCAGCGTTTTTCCACTACGACATTGAGGCGAACTGCCAAATGGTTTTCAATATAGAGGGATAATATTACGTTATTATAAGGAATAATTTGAAAATTTCAGGACCTCTGACGGTAAATAAACTGCTCGCCAAAAAGGATAGCAAAAGGTTTTTTTGACCTGAGCTTCAAATGTCAGTCGTTCCGACATTTCTTAACCGATTTAAATAAGGCTTTCGGATTCTTAAAGCCTGTTTCAAGAAAATTGTGTATTTCTGTAAGAAAATGTTTTCCTCGTTATTATTGACATTTATTATGTATTGACATTTTAAAGCCCCAGTCAATATCTCCTAACGTTTTTGGCAGATTTTTTTTGTTTACTCTTTCCTAATAAACCGATGATTTTAGGAAAGAATGATGAAATGTGTAAATTTGTACTTGGCTAATGCCATGTTTATATCATTAATGACAACTTTGGTTCATATTAACATAATAATTTTCAAACCGGACATTTTATCTTATACAGAGTGTCCCAAAATAGGATTAGATCTAAGTAAGGTCATATGGAAGTATAAAACTATCAAGCATTTAATTAATTCCATAAAAGATTTTAATTTGAAATACATACAGATGTTACTGTAAGGTACAGAGTGTCCCAAATTCTATTCTATGGATTGCATAAAGTCTCGGATAAAATACTGCGCGCCCAGTAAAGTACGCATTCCATGGATTTTTTTATAATTGACTCTAGCAAAATTTTAGTAGCAGAAAATGTTGCCTGGAAAATTAATGCAAAATGACAATAGAAAAAATTAGTCACTTGATTTATCTTATTTGCCAAATTTGATACTATTTTCAATTGCAATTTTATTTTAAAAAATCGTAAGGGAAAAATTACTTCTTTTTTGATTTTATTAAGCTGTATATCAAATTTCAGTACTAACGGTTGATATCAAATTTTTTAAATTTTTACTTCCCCCAAAAAAAGGGAAGTATTGTAATCGTAAAAAAATCACCCCGCAAGTTGTTTTTCCTTACGATTTCCTAATTTTGAAAGACATGTTTTCTCAATTCCGTCGGTCTGTCTGTCTGTTTGTCGGTCCCGATTGACTTTAAATTTTGGTCAAAAATTAAGGCTCATGTGGAGATGACTTGGTAACATTTTGGTAAAAATCCAATATGGCAAAACGACATATTAAATTTTGCGTAAAAATCGAGTATTATGTAGTTATCAACTGGCACGAATCCAAGATGGCAGAACAAAATGGCGGCTTAGTAAAATATTTAAAAATTCAACGTGAAAAACTACTTAATGGACTGATTTCAAATTATGTGTCATAAATAATTGTGGTATACATATGAAAATGAAAAAAAAACTGTGGTACTAATTCAAGATAGCAGAACAAAATAACGGCTAAATAAAATATTCGTAATCGTGAAAAAAATCACCCTCTCAGGTTTTACATATATTCACGTTTTAGAGTCCCTAGATGCCAAAAAATATGTTTTATCAATTCTGTCGGTCCGTCTGTCGGTTTGTCTGTCTATTTGTCAGTTCGCGGCATAGCTTAAAAATTACTTGTCTTCAAAATTTAGTCAAAAATTAAGAGTCATATGGGGATAACCTGGTAATATTTTAGTAAAAATCCAATATGCCGGAATAAGATGGTGGCCTAGTGAAAAGATAAAAAAATATTACTGAAAAACTAATTATCTAATTTACCTCAAATTTTGCGCAAAAACCAAGTGTTACGTAGGAATGAACATGTAACATTTTGGTATGAATAAAAGATAACAAAACAAAATGGCGACCTAATAAAATATAAAAAAAACATCCTGAAAATACTACTTATTAGAATAATTTGAAATTTTGTGCAAGCATTAAATGTGATATAGAGATAAACTGGTAAAGTTTTGGCACAAATTCCCTATGTGAAACAAAATGGCGGCGAAATAAACTTAACGAGAGAAGTTCTGTATAAAGGAAATTTACAGATGTTTTAAAACTTTGCTATTTTAGGAAAAGGGGAGTGATAGCTTGATTCAGGTTTACGCACATTTTGTTACCTGATAGAAACAGTATTAAGTAAAAAAAAAGTTACAAAAAATTGAATTCAACCGATGGAGTTGAAATATGTAGGTATAAAATCAAACAAGAAAAAATTCTTTACAGTTTTCAAAACTTTGAGAAAAAGTGTCACATTTGACACGTCAGATAAATCACGTGACTAGCTTTTATATTGTCATTTTGCATTATTTTTTAAGTTTTGTGCTAGCTCAAATTTTCTCAATTATTAAAAAAACCCCATAGAATAGAATTTGGGACATTCTGTACCTCACAGTAACATCCGTATGCATTTCAAAGTAAAACTTTTAATTGAATCAGTGAAACGTCTGATAGTTTGACACTTACATATGATCTTAATTAAATCGAACCCTATTTTCAAACACGTTGAAAGATCCAGTTTAAAAGTTATATTCTTAAAATGGACGAGAGTTATCATTAACAATAAAAATATGGCATTGGCCAATTATCAATTTACACATTTCATCATTATTGCCTAAAATTAACGGTTTATCAGAGAAAATAACGCCATTTTTGTTACAACGCAGTAAACAAAAAACTTCCAAAACATTTCGAGATATTAACTTAGGCTTTCAAATATCAATACATAATAACAAAGAAAACTTTTCATTAAGGAAATACACCTTATTATAGAAAAATTTTTACATTACCTCTTTTACCACCCTGGACAACGCTAAAAAAAGTATTGTGAGAAAAGCTTTCCCCGCCGCTGATTGTGCATTAAACAAGCTTTTAGAATCCGAAAAGCTTATTCAAATTGGTTAAGAAGTGTCGGAACGACGGACATTTAAATATCATGTCAAAAAACGTTTTGTCGTTCTTTTTGACGAGCAGTGTAGTTTGTTATTACTATTCTGGGACTTTTCTCAACTATAGCAAAATTACTATATTAGAAGCTAGTTTTAAAGTAGAATATATTAGTTTGCTACACTTATACACCGATCAAACCAAGTAATCTAATGTAGCAATTCGTTTTAAACAAAACGGAACGTCCCTGCACTAATTTTTCGTTGTTAGGCGCTAAAATAAATTAAAACAAATTTGATTTGGAGGAAGCGGTTGTAAATTTGCCGGATTTGAAATTTATCTAAATAACAAGCAAGCTTTTATAGTTGAATTTACTAGAGTCATAAATAACGATATAAAATAATATGTTTCGGAAATATATTTTATTGATACAAATGGAATACGATTTAATTCAATTTAGTTCCAAGCGAAATGTTTTCAAATGCTGTTCTACATCGATATCTATAGTTCATTATATTCTATAGAATGTCCTGTATTGTAATTAATCCCAAATTGAGCGTGAAAATAATAATGGAATTTATAAAAAAGTCTGTCTTATTTAGCATTTCTTTATTTATGATTAAATGTCACGCTAAGAAAGTATTTAAAATTTAAGGAATTTAACTTTCCTCTTTACTAAATCTATTGGAATATTTACTAGTAAATTTTGTATTTAGAGTATGCTATTTTCCTTCAACTATCTTAGTTTTCATCAACAATCGCGACCAGAAATGCAAAACAGATCAAGGAAAAGGTGGAATTATATGGTTTAAAAAGGGTTGGAAGTAATCCCTCGTAAAAGGGAAGTATTGTAATTGTAAAAAAATCACCCTCCGAGATTTGTTCAGTTCTTCAAATTGTGGTGGTCAAAAATTAAGGGTCATATGGGGATAACCTGGTAACATTTTGGTAAAAATCAAATATGGTAAAACAAAATGGCGGCCTAGTGAAATATTAAAAAAATTATTACTTAAAACTGCTTTTCCAATTTATCTCAAATTTTACCCAAAAATCGAGTATTATATAGGAATCAACTGGTAAAATTTTGGTATGAATCCAAGATGGCGGAGCAAAAGGGCGGCTTAGTAAAATATTTAAAAATTCAGCCTGAAAAACTACATGATGACCTGATTTCAAATTGGGTGCCATAAATAATTGTAGTATCCAGATGAACTAGTAAAACTGCAGTGCTATGTCAAGATGGCGGAACAAAATGGCGGCTAAATATAATATTAGTAATCGTGAAAAAATCATCTTCTCAGATTTTACAGATTTTTACGTTTTAGCGTCCCTAGATGCCAAAAATATGTTTTATCAATTCCGCCGGTCCGTGTGTTAGTTTGTCTGTCTGTCTGCCAGTCCACAGCACACATTGGTCAAAAAATGGAAATAATTGATCGAAAATCATATCTCGGGAATAGAGAATGTTAGCAATTTTTTTTGCACTAAGGCTTGTATTCATAGACTGTACTCAAGGTTGTGTTGTGCAGGTTGCAGGGGTTATGTTTTTCAGGCGTTATATTTTTATGCTGACAGCTACTATCAAAATCAAAACTCAACCTTGAGTGCGGTCATGAATACCAACCTATTTTTTTTAAACCATAGAACAAACTCGAGATACTGACTTTTAAATATGTGTAAAACCAGCAAAAAATATAACCCCTTTGGAAAGGGGTTAAATACAACCCCTTTAATAAAATGGTGAAAAAAAGCTTAACATTTCAAATTAATCTACAAGTAAATATGAAGTTAAGTATAAAGGCATACCTGTAGTTAAAATTTACTATCAGTATACCTCTAAAATATTGATCCTTTTATTAATAATTTATTATTCCTTTAAAAAATGTTAAGTGAAAAAAGATAACCAACTCAGGTCAAAACATTTTTATTACAAATTAACAACTTATAATTCTTCACCAGAATCGAAACAACTTTCTAAATCACTCTCATCCCGATCGCGACCTGCTTCCGGAACATTTATTAACAATTCGCAGAGTTCTGCATCTAATGGCTTGCGCTTCACTTTATTTTTAAAAAAATAATTACTTAAAAATGGATCTGAACTCAAAATAAGTCTATATAATAAATCTTCGTTTAGTTTTAGGGGGTCAATCTTTCTTGTGTGATGTTCCCGATATCTTCTTATATCCCTATTCCTAGATTCTTGAGATTCTTCACTCATTTCTCCAATTGGAAGTAGTGTATGCTTAATTATAATACTCCCATGTAAGAGGATCTTATGGATACTAGGGGGCATAAAATACCATCCATATAGTTCTACGTACTTTCTGGCCGTTTGAAAACAATACTCTTCAAATTTTGTTACATTAATCTCGTACCCAATGTTGATAGCCCGTAAGATGACCGAAAATCTCTTTATCATATCAACATCAATACCTAAAATGAATTAAATAATATTTAGCATCTTTATAATAATTATTCAGTAAGTAAATACCAGTTATTTCAGACGATAACTCTGGGTGGGAAAAAAATCTACGGGCTGTATTCCCATCATTTGTTGTGCCTGCTCCTGATTTTGGAACATCTACTATAAGACCCATTTTGTGTCTAAACTGCTCTTGAATCTGTCTCTTCCTATTTTCCATTACCTGCTTGTTGACTTTTTCGACCTTTAAAAAAAATAAAGTGATTTTTAGCTTTCTTTTTGTATAATATAGGTAGCTTTAAGCTTACCCTCCATGTCTTAATATCTAGCCTATACGCTACATGTAGCAGACATTCAAAAAAACGTATGTATGCGTGAAGTGACGATAATCCGAATGAGAGGTTTTCTTCCGTTACGGGTAGTGATCGCACAAAGTCAATGTCGTTCATTTTCGATATTTTTACTCCACATAAGTAGCATGTCATGGAAGATGATTGTGTTAACGCACTACAAACCTGAAAGTTACAATAAACGTTACAATCATACATTTATTAAAAATACAATGTTCTTACTTTTCCATCAACCATAGTTAACGATAACTTAAAGTTTATAGTTCCCTTTAGATCTTCGTAAGGAATTAAGTTTTTAATTTGATCTTCAATGTTGCTTCTTTCCAATCGCGAAACTTCATTGGTTTCATGGATCCACTGCAGTCTTATAGGCCGGCAAAATCGTTTGGATGCAGGTCGGGGATTTTTCCACAGTATCAGTGGTTCACCATCATTTTCGTCTACTAAGCGAAGAGGAACCAATGAAGTAGTAAACAGACTATCTTCTGCATGCAATGTGTTATCCTTTCCAGTTTGTTTATAAGTCGAATATCCACCGCTTCCGTCAAATCCCCATTTACCATACAACACTAACGATTTATACTTGTAATCTCTATTTGGGACCATTTTCATAATGCTTTCACAAGTTTTGTTGAGAAGGCTTTGTAAAGAGACTTCACATTTTGTTGCAGTTATCACATTTTCCTCTGGATAAAACACCTTTTTTGTTTCCAACACTTTATAATAAGGAGAATAAAGGTCGTGATGTTTCTCTCTGCTGCTATTTCTTAGAAATGTATATTGTTCCCGAGTAAGGTTCTGACTTATTACAATTGCTAAGGCTTCTTCAGGAGTGTAGGGAATAGGTGAGGGGGATATCCAGTTTTGTAAAATTCTTTGTGCCCTAGTCGGAATTGTGGTAGTAACTTCTGTAAGAAGACGTGCAGCTGCAGAGTCACCTGACTGACGCAATTTCATCACCGTGGCATATGATAATTCTTCAGACGTTTTTTCCTGACGTAGTTTTGCGGTTTTCCGTCGTTTTATGACATCCGAACTATCAGCGAACGACTTACTAGGTCGACCGCCTAAAAAATAACATTTAATGTTCAAAATAGCGGTTTATTTTATTAATAACAACTAATTTAAAAATATATATATTTTTAAGAAAAAGCTTTTATTTAAATGCTCTAAAAAGTAGAAAATAAGCTTTAGAATAAGTGAATCTCATCATTATTAGTAGGATTCTATTTGCATCTAGATCAGATCAATTCACTCTGTCAACACAAAAATAGCTCAAAAGTACATAAAAAAAGAACGATAACAACATTATGGCCTTGTTTCTACATTACATTTAATTAATTACAATTTATTATTATCTTTAAATTTAATATTAGAAAGTAAATAATAAAAAAGTGACCCAAAAAAAGTGATACATACAGTTGTATTCAATAAAAAAGCCTACTGGAATTAGATAGAGAACAACCTTGGTCACATGACCTAAATAAACAATTATTGACAAATTGACATAAGTCATGTAACCAAGATACCTCTCATTTTAATTCCGGTACGGTTTTTTATTGAATACCACTGTACATTCATTCATTGCAAGTTAAATAAAAGAAAAAAACTTACGGATGCCTGCAGAAGGTCCTTCAGAAACATTTTCTTGACGACAATGGACGACAATGTCTGGAAACTGAATTTCGCTATTTAGCCAGCTTGCATACTTTTTCAAAAAAAGTGTATTTATTCGACCTGCTTTGTCCCAAAATCGAAAGTACGGAGCAAAAAAAATATTCCTCGTATATTTAGTAAGAACATTTGAAGCTTGTTCATCATCGCCGGTGAAAAAATACTCCTTAAGAAAATCAAGTAAACGAATTTTCTTTTTCTTCGTGGTTTCGCCTTTAAACTCCCTTATCTTCTCATGTAAAAACATCCGAGTGATTGATTCTTCCATCGAAATATTTGGAGACAACAGCACAAACTCACAATCACAAAACGACACAAACAATCATTTGTTGAAACACAGATTTAAAGGTAATAATAATTTAATATCCCGCACACTTGATTATTACGCAACGCGAGCCGCGCTGCGCGTCTATTTTCCTCGGCCGGGCCTACCACGAAAAATAGCAGACATTTGCAATTTTATTTTTTTTTGTTCAATTGCTAAAACAATAAGGAGTAATTTGACGCCTCATTTGTTCGTTCTTTTCCGTTCTTTCGTTACGGATTATCAAATTTGTTTGAATATTTATGTTCAATTGTAGTGTTATCTAAAAAGTTTAATTATCTAGATAATAATACATGTATTTGCTAGTGTTTTCGGAGTAAATTATAACCAAATGTTCATACTTTAATGCTATGTAAAAATACTGTCAAAATAATTCTGTTTCTCGGTTCTAAAATCTTTAAAATTAGCAATAATTTTAGCCGGATTCGATGTGCTTTCACAAAATTACAATTTTCAAGATTTCTTGGTGCGACAACTCCAACAAAAATATTGCAATAACTCTAAAACTTTCTCAAAACTTCGATGACTATTAGCTAAACAAAATATGTGAATATGAGCCAAAAAAATGAAGGTGAAAAATTCCATTAAAGATTACGAATTTGCGATTTTGGACCTATGTGCAGCATAGCTTAAAAACTACTTATCAGAATAAGGTCAAATTTTGGTCAAAAAATAAGGGTTATATGGGGATGACCTAGTATTATTTTGGTAAAAATCCAATATGCCGGAATAAGATGGCAGCCTAGTGAAACTTTAAAAAAAATATTACTGAAAAAACTAGTTATCCAGTTTACCTCAAATTTTGCACAAAAATCAAGTTGTTATATAGGAATGAACTGGTAACAATTTGTTATGAATAATTGTAAAATAATTGAAAATTGATAGGAAAACAAAATGGCGGCTTTTTAAATTATTTTAAAACTCAACCTGAAAACACTACTTATTAGATTAATTTCAATTTTTGTGCAGGCCTTAAGTGTGATATAGAGATAAACTGGTAAAGTTGTGGTACGAATTCAGGATAGCGAAACACAGTGGCGGCCAAATAAAATTTCTCAATTGACTTTAAAATTAATTTCTCAATTGACTTTAAAATTAAATGTGATATAGGGATAAACTGATACGAATTCAACATGACGTAACAAAAAGGCGGTGTGTATTATTAAAAATACTTCTTATTGAACGTATTTTAAATTATGCCCAAAAATTCAGTGTAGCATAGGTAGAAACTGGTAAAACTGGTAAAATATTGGTTGGAATCCAATATGATCTAACAAAATGGCGGTGAATAAAAACGTCTTAAAAGAAAGTATATATGTGTTACTAAATGACTATGTACTCTACTAAATTGGATCACTATTCCTAATAAAAGGAAAGATTCATAACGAGGGAAGTTCCAGGTAAAGGAAATTTACCGATTTTTTTTATTATACTTCTTTAAATGCACCTTATTTTTATCTATCTTTGGAAAAAAAAATAAGGTGGGCTTTTCCGGACTAGTGCACGGAAACCTTTTCCGGATCACCGATTTTTCCGAAAGCAGAAATATGCAGCAAAATAAACTTAAGTTTAAGAAATACTTTATGATATTTAACAAGTCCTTATTTTGCATATTATTTTGTAAATGTTTGAATATTTAGATAAAACTCTGTAATATTTTGACAACCTTACCTGCCATAGACTAATTTAAAAGAACACGTTTAAAATAATTCGAAAATCTCCATGAAAACGCATCATACGTACTAAACACTAACAACTTTTCCATGGCAACGATTTATGTATTATCAGCTTTGTTTATTTTCTGTCAATTAAATTTATGCGGGTGTGTCAAAAATGAATAAAGGGGAAAATGCCGAAATTTCCGATAACATATTGGAGCAAGCAACACAGGCGAGCGCGGATTTATTACCAGGAGAATGCAGGTCAAGATATGAACAGTAATATCGGCTTTTTGAATGGAGGAATATGAAAAAAAATCAAAACTATAAGTTGTTCTGGATTATTTTGTCGAAAAAGCCAAGTCTATGAAATCTTCTAGGTTGTAGAGTCGATTCTCAATGCTGTTGTTTGCAGGGGCGTGCGGTGAAATTTTAAGAAAGGGAAGCAATTTTTAGAAACTTACCTATTTGTAATGTAATTCGATTCTTCGATCGTTTTTTGCAAATTCGTCAATGACGTCATCATAAAAACGTCGATGCTTCGACATATTTAGGAGAAGTTTATTTTCGATGGACAACAGCGATGTATACGACAGTCTCTCCTGCCCCGTTGAATTTCTCACGAAATTTTTTATGCGTTAAGTGTTGTGTTGGCGGTGACTAATTTCTAACTGTTTATTAAGGGCGTGTTCAGTTCTGGTTTTGCCCAAGACTTTTTCTTTTATGACAGACTGCAAATGCGCTTTCGACATAATGTGTCTTTTTACAGCTTTATGGAAATTGTTTAAATCGGAAAAACCAGTTTTATTCCAGAGACCTTTTTCATTTTCAAAAAGTAAACATGGCCAACAAAATAATTTATTTATAATTTACACCCTGTTAGCCATTTAAATTGTTCGTATTGTTTTTCCGGATAAAAATGTCTAATACAGTTTTTCATTTTTGTGGTTAAATTTTTCATAGGCGGTTTTGCCCTTCCTTTGGAAATTGTTTGAAGCTTATCAGCGAAGTTTAATGTTGAAAATCCCTTTATTATTTAGACACACACCACACACTCACACACACTCTTCTTACTAAATTCTCCAACATTTTCAACGTTATTACCGATAGCCGAAGTTGACGGTATTTGCATATCCACGTCCGTATTATTGTCTTCCATATCGCACCATGCACGACACGACGTACGTATCACACAACACACGGATAGCCGTTCAAACAAAGAACCTACTCCAACGATAGCTTCCGCTTCCACTTAAAGCACGCGACTGAAATTCAAAAATTGCAAATAGCCGGTGGAAAGTTCAATAACATCTGGCTCGATTTACAGGAAATCAAGCATACAGGACTTGGCTGCAGAGAAGCTAGCGGCCCGCATAGGTTCTATTCGATTTCTATTGTGGCTCGGTCGGAGTCAAGGCCGCATTTATTATGGGCTTGATAATTAAGATAATATTTTAGCATTTTTAATATAAACTAAATTAATGGTTTCCTATTTCAAAAATTACATTTTAGAAGATGTTTTGCAATTTTTTTTGTGGAAGCACTGCTTCACTTGCTTCCATGGACTGCACGCCCCTGGTTGTTTGGCTATAAAAGAAAACGCTGACATCAACAAATATCCAAAAACTATTACTTTTTGATGCGTCAGGACTTGGGAGATATACCAAAAAAATCCAGGGTTTTAACAGGAGAGCAAGTAACCAAATGTACATGTGAAGCTCCAGTTGAAAAATATCTACTAGCAAGGGCAATTTTAGTGTTTGGAATCTTTAGTGCATGGCGTAGAGATGACTCAATACCTTTGAATTTAGAAGATGTGGAAGTTAATGAGCGCTTTCTTGTTCTGTATTTGCAAAACGGAATAAATCGTCAAGATGTTTCACCATTACTAATGAAGGATGCACATTTGTAATGTGCAATAAAACGAACAATACTATTACTTGATACCAAATTTACTTTATCAGATTCAGTTTCGATTTGAGTATTATTTTCGGGGTCGAAAATCTTGCCGCTGTTGCTGATGTAGGCTGTTTCTTTAAAAAAAAACTCTACGTTTGCGTGGGTATTTCAGATGCTGCCAACTGCATATCTTTTTCTGGTTTTGATTTGCCGGTTTTCATGACCAAACTTTTGACGTTTCATAACAACTATGAAAATTTAAATAATCCAATTTTCAACTAGTAAACACTGGAACACACACATAAACAGGTGAATGAAACTGGAAATGGTCCGTCATAAGCGCAGCGAAATTTTTTTTGATACAATATTAGGTTCGAATCTATTTACAATGTATATTAATTATATATTAATCCAAAAGCATCTAAAGATTTAATACATTTTTGCAGATGACACCATTATTCTTTTTAGTTCCCATTCCTGGGGAAGTCTGATATAAATCGTTGAAATGGAGTTAGAACATATTTTTAGTAGGTTTACTAGTAAAAAATTAACTATTAATTTTGAAAAAAACAAAATATATAAACTTCACTTCTTTTTCACATAAATTACCAACATATACTCAGTTAACAGTGAATTATAATAATTGTCCCACATCAATAAACAACGTTTCTTATATGAAGTATCTAGGGATTATCATAGACTCTCACCTAAAATAGAACTATCACATAAATTATATCACAAACACAATTAGGTCATTCTTATATAGAATCAAATTTTGTTCAATGTATTTAAATTTTACAGAAATTAAAATCCTATATTAGGGACTCATTCAAAGTAGGCCTCAATATGGCTCAATTGAATTGGGCAGGTGTTGAACTGAGAACTATAATAAATGAGGTAGTAAATATTAAAAATTACTGAATGTATATTTACAGAAGGGAAAAATATGTAAAAGAGAAACACGACTTTTTTTTAAGTTTGTATAAAGTTCATTGCTTTTCATTTTTATTTTTATTTTTTTTTGTTTTTGTTAATTAATTTTATTTGTATATATGTTAACTGTCTGTTTATGTCTATATCTGCCAATAACGGATACAGACAAGTGTGGACGTAGTTTTGAACTAATTATTATTTATATATACATTACATCTTAAAAATTTGTAGCAAATCCTACAAATATATTTTTTAATAGAACATCATTATTAACAAATGGGTTGCATCTCACTGGTTATAAATTTACTGTGTTTCATGCCTTTATCTTAAAAAAAAATTGTCCAAAATCCTACCATAAAAGGTCACAAACGGAAAATGGTTTTCTACGTAGCGGAGTCAATAGAAATGTATTGGTTCTTGCGGCAGCGATTGTCTCTTTTTTAAATTTCTCTGGAGTTTTTAGAGACAAAAATTGTTTTTAAAGATACAGATATCAAGCCCAGTATATTCATAATAAGCAAGAAGAGGTAAATTTTATTGGCATATAACACGCTGTTTCCATTTAAAAAATTATATTTTTTTTTTAATGGAACATTATAAGAATATAATTTTCTATTAACTATGTAATAAATCCTGCAACTTATACATTAAAAAATTTTTCTATCTCCCAAAATTAAGCTAATATTAGGGGCAGCGAATTAAGAGCTCTGGCAAGATTAGGCCAAATTCCATGATTTTTTTCAAGAAGTATTTAGAATAGTGCTGAGGTCGTCTTATAGCGAGCAGATTTTAAAAATAAAAATTGGGTAATGGCGCCATTTTGATTTTTTTCCTGCGAGAAAGTTGAATGCTTTAATATAAATTGAAATATTAAAATTTGATGCATAAACTGTAATTAACCCAAAAAAGTGAAGAGGTGCATCCTCTGACCTATTGGGGTACAAACTTTTTTCTGATCAAGATAATTTGGTAGGTAATAATAAACCTTATCAAAACATATTTCTGGTGTCAGTAAGTGGAAAGAAGGGACAAACCAAAATTTTGCATTTCATATATTTTCTGAAGTTTTTAGGGGCACCAAGTTCATTTCTAATTCTATTAATTATTTGAATTTTTAACAATTTCTGTTATTGATTTTCTATGTAGATGGCTTTTTATAATTATAATATCGTTGTTTGATTATTCAAGCAACGATAATATTACTTATCGTCATTCTAGCCAGATTTTAAGTGTAATAGACCGTTACTACCGAGACCGAGTACTTGTTCTAGTTATTAGGTACGTCTAACATTTTAACTTAGGGTTCGCCCTCGAAAACTTTTTAAAGGTTTTTATAAGGGGGAGGTTTAAGGTTTGATGAAATAAGCAGTTTTGTTTATTTTTTTTAGTAAACTGATAACACTTGTGTGATGGCTTCTTCAGCAAAAATAGGATTACTACTTTTATTATATTATTTTTATTATACTCTTTAACACACTATCTATTTTATGTCCATCAAATAAATATCTTCCTGCTGATTATAACTATACCAGATTTTAAACCTTTATCTTTAAAGACACCCGAGAACGTTTAACAAACGCATTTCAGAGCAAAAAAATAGTTTTTTAAATAAAATCATCTGTCACTCGAACAACATTCATTTAATCATAACTATGAAATCCTACATATGGAAAATAAGGACATTAGGATAATTAAAATGCTTAAATTTTTGGAAATAAACAAATTAAAATAGGATTGACCCTTTACTAAATGATCAATTAGAATTAAATAGCTCTCCTTTGTTAAATTTATTTCACTAAACCCTCCTTTTGTCGCAGATATTTAAGTCATAAAGTTTTTTCATTTATTGATTGTAACACCACCTTCTTTGGGTTTTTCCTTATTTTTGTCACCTGTTTTGTATCTTTTGCATGTTAACAGCAAAGTATTTTAGTTGTAACGCAACATCTGAAGAAGCTAGGTGATGTTGACAACAAATATAGTGAAAATCTTTAAAACTTTAAGTTGTTTTGTCTAAAATTTTATCCATGGATTTTCCACGTAACGGTCAACAGTATTCAATTTTATTTGGATGATATGCCATGCGCCACTTACACCTCCCATAGGCATTCAACGGCCTTTTCTTTTGCACTTCCTCATTAAGAATTACAAACGATGCACTTGCAATAAAAAGCATTGGTTCAATATTCACTTTAATGTCTACATTCTACATCAGTTGTTTCGCAAGAATTAAGAACGAACGCACGTTTTCACCGTATGCGTGCAGTGTTGTTCGTGCGGTCTTGTTCGCTAAGTGAGCACGCACCATGAAAGTTCCTGTAGGATTCCGATGTTTATTTGTGGTTTGTTTTCATAATATTTTTTATACCTTATTTCTTAATTTTTATAAAATCGTTATGGCGGATCAAAATGGAAGCCTAACGAAGTTTTGCAATTGACTTGAAATTTTAAACAAAAATTATGTATTAAACAGAGATAGACTCGTACATTTTTAGTGCATGTATGGTAAAACAAAATGGCGGCCTAATAAAATGTTTAAATATTCGTTTAAATTGGAATTCCTGGAATAAAACTTCATTCTATGGAGGTAAATAATGAAAGACATAATTTAATTTATGAAGACTGCGTAAATAATGTTTTGAAAAATAAATAATAATAATATTAATAATAATAATAAGTTGAAAAATTAAAAAAATTAAATAAATTGCAGTTTAAATATGGGATTTGTATAACGTAAATAGCAAATCATTATATACTAATAGACTGTGTATTGTAAGTAGTGGAATTCTGTACAAGGGATGTTGTGTTTGAAGGAGATTTGACCAATTTTTAATCCAATCCAACTAATCTAAAATGAGCTACTGCTAAATACCTTGATAAATTCTTGTAATCTCAGTGAAATTGGATACCTACATCGATATAATGTGAGAATAGAAATAATAAAAGAGTCTTGTATATTTTCAGTACAAAGTCAATTTCATATCCGGATTCTTCGTAATTTTGCTTCACTTTTGATCGACATTGGCAATAAGCCACTCAGTAAATAATTTCAAGTAAAGTAAAAATAGTTTACGACTTGGCCACTGTCGTGAAGTTAAAAAAGTAAAATAACTCCTAAAATTTTCTACTAGATATGAAAACTTTCTATAAACCATTTTAAAGCAATACCGAGGCGGAACGAGCAATTTTTAAAGTTCCCGAAAAGAATTTAAAGGGTTAAAACTTCTAAGTTGTTATAGAGATAATAAATACCATCTGGAAAGGGGGTATCGAATTCTACTTGAAATGAATCTGTTTTAAAATACTTATAGGCACTTGAAATCTTTTGACTTTAAAAGTTCCTATTTCTCTGTTAAAAGATATATATTAGTCTCTTAAAGTTTTTTACTGGGAACTTTAACTTTATTTAACTTTATGGAAATGAATTCAACTTAATATTTTTAACACAACACGATACATTTTTGATTCCTATGCAGCACATAAACTACAAGATTTCTACAGTGTAACGGGTCGATATGGTTAACGCAAAGGACAGTCAAATAAGGCATTTGACATAAAATAATAAATTTTCGTTTGATAAAAAAACCTTTGTAATTTTTCATAATAAACTTTGTCCAAATTTAATTCCAAAAAAAAAGAAGAAAATCTTTTGTTGAAGATTAAATAGAAAAAATACGACTTTCTTTTATATTTCATGAATAAACAAGTACTTTTATTGGCTTCTCTCCTCGTCGACAAATAAAGCCTTAAAACGACGATACAAAGAATTTACTCCAAGAACGCTTCATTTTTAATATCCTGTAATGTATATAATGAGCTGTAAATTGCCAGCAAAAAACTGACATTTTTGGTGTTAGACAATAACCCTTGGCAAAATACACACAATGCAAAACATTTCATGTAATAATCTAGGTGAGAAACCATTCCGATCAAGGCATAACAAGAAGGTTACTAATGACATTTCTAGGTTTTAATATTTTTACATAAAAATAATACTCTTCGCTTAACCCCCTAGAAGCATTAGTTCATAAAAAAAAAACGTTTCTATAAACAATTTCATACAAACTCTTTGTTTGTCCGTATTTTAGTTAAGAGGGTTTTTGTAAAGTTTTTGTCTTATAAGGCTAGACCATCATTTTCGAGACGGTCAAAAAAAATTCGTTGGTAACTTGAGATTTAATTTTCAAAATTTCTTGAAAACGGTAGCTACTAGTGGGTAAACCTTTTTTACTTACAAATATCAGTAGAATAAAAGTTTTATTTAAAGTACCATATCTCAAGGTTTTAGGCTACTATTAATCTGTGTTTCTGACAAATTAGGGGTGGTCACCAATTCATTTCATTACCATGTGTACGTCATCATTATTTTTCGCTTAGATTATTACATATCACTACGTGATATCAGTGCTCAAATTTAGTTTGGATAATATTAAGGCGTTACCCCTGTTTTAGAGGCACCTTTCTCTTAGAAATATTTTTTTGCAGATTAATGTTCATAGATTTTTTTCGTATTTTTATAGAAGGAATAATCGTCGTTATTAAATGATTGGTCTCAGAAAAATAAACTTGAATAAAAGTAGAAAAAATACAAATATATTCCCTATTATCCAAATGACACAAATTGTATGGAATTCGTCGGTGGGCTTTACAATGTAAAAAAATACACACAATAAACATTTAGAAACTAACAAAATGTTACGAACAAGTTAGTCGAGAAAATCGGGTATATAACACAAACCATAAAAACCCCTTTAGATTTTTTTAAACAGTGGTATTATATTGCTATATTTAATTAAGTTTGGCAACTTTAAATATTTTAGGACCCTATGACTATACAATTTTTATATACACTAAGCCTGCAATAGGCTAAATAAAATTCATTATTAGAACGAGTGGGATAATAATGAAAATTTCCATTTACATATTAACATTCTTAAATACAAACAAATATGTCTCGAAGCTGACTATACACGGTACTGGTAAAATTTTAAATTTATTGAGTAGAGGTCTATAAAAAGTACTGGTTGAAATATCATCTATGACTTTTAGAATTATTGTTTGACTTTTAAACAAATGGAACACGTAAATGATCCTAGAACGTATGATGAAATGATAATCACCAACAATCTGATGAACATCCATAACAAGTCTAAAACTTCTGACCACATGGCAAAGACTATTTGGTTTAGTTGATAAACTCACACAATGGGCTTTTTGGCTTTTTCGCAACTGAATAAAAATATTTAACTTTAAATTAATTGAAGCAAATATTAATTAAAAATTTAATTAAATATTTTTATTCAGTTGCGAAAAAGCCAAAAAAGATTTTTGTTTGTCATTCTAAACACAACAAATAATCTGAACACATTTAAAAACAATGGGCTTTATAGGAAATAGTATCATCCAGGGTCAGCCCTAGAAACCTCACAAATCTCTCACTCTGAAGCTTCTCCTGATCCAAGTATGATTCCAAGTTTAGACTCGGGCGAGTTTTTTTTAGAGTACCATCTGGTTCAAAAAGAAGAAATAATACAGGTTCCCGGACTGAATCCTCTGTTACTCCTAAATTAAATATCCCAGTGCTTTCCGAGACTGCCTTTTGGCCTCAACGTACTGCTTATGTCCTTTAAAAATAAAGGAAACCAATTTAAAACTACTACCCGAAGCCCCATTGACTCCCTCCTGCCCAAAAGGTGGTGGTGCCTAACGCAGTTAAATGCCTTGCTGAGGTCACAAAAAATCCCAACAGGGCGCTCACCAGCCCCGAGCGCCTCTATGATTTTGACAAGAAAAGATAAAGCAACAGATGATGTAGACAAACCCATGTGCATTTTCGTATCCAGCATAGCATATTGCAATTCATATATGCCCGAATATAATTCGTAATTGTAATTGTCATTCAGTAACGCCTTGGTAAATAACTGCCTATATCGTATACAAATAAACGATTTTCCCGGTTTCTGTTAAGACATATAGGACTAGTTAAAATAAATTGGATATCAATTATCAATAGTACCAGGAAAGTTAAATATTTGAAGATACAGGATGTTTTCTATTAGAAAATGTATTGTAGCGATAAGGAATCATTTTATCAATTCTGCATATATTTACTTTCTTTTATTTTATTGGTATACTATCGAAAATAGCTGCTAATTATTATTGTTTGTTATTTTTTTACGTTTTTATTTTATTGCAATAATTTTTAAAAAATTATTCTAAGAAATCCGTATGGTTTTTTTGTGACATCAATAATATAAAATTCGATTTATACTTTTCTATATATCAGTTACTTTGAATTTGATATTAAGGATACAAAAAAACTAATACAAAAATACCAATAAAATAAATAAGCATAGATATACATATATTTAGAAATAGGAACACTATTTAAAATAATACACAATTTTTAGAAAATTTAAAAACTTGAGCGTTCACTGTACCATCTGCCATGTACTTGTAGGTTTTACTGAACGCATGCCTGCAAATCATGAGAAACCTTCCATTATATTTTTCTAAAATTTAAAACTTTTCGTCCAGTCTGAAGTTTCATCTTGCAACAGGGGTGGCATGTATCGATATCTTTTTCACTTTTTTAGATATTTTTTGGTGTACTACCGATTTTATGGCATATGTATTGTTTGGTTTGAAGGCATTGTATAAAGTAGACATTAGTGATGATGTCGAATTTACATTTTTATTAAAATAATTAATGCAAATATCAACTGCTATTTATGATGCCTAGAATTTGCCGCGTATTTCAAATATGCAATAATATACAGAATGTTCCATTAGAAAAAAAACAAGCCTAGGTCATACATTTGTAAAACGACGTTCAATTATTTTTTTGTTAAGATTTCCTGGCAGTTCAGAAAAAGTCCTATAATTCAATTTAATTTAACTTAATTTAATAGGAGTTATCTATTGGTCCAAATATAAGTCTAAAAAAAAATTAGCTCTATATAAAAGGTTAAACTACAAAAGTTTGTTGTGTGTGTGTTTTTTCTGCATCGTAGGAAGCTAAATTTAGAAAAAATTAAAACACTATCAGAAAATATTAATTATGGCAAAAGTTTTATTTTTTTATAATCTATGTTTGTTTGTATGCATCTATACAATCAGAAAAACCAGAGATATTTTTATACAGAATGACAAAATTTATGTTTTGAGAGTTTTTGTTTGTAGATTTAAATTGTCGCGACTTATGAAAAGTACAGACTTTTATAATTTAAACTATTAGTACCAATGTTAACAGAGATATACATTGTCTAATATATAATGAGAAACCCTGTACATACAAAAATCTTTAACTCTAATTGATGATAATCTTGACCAGATATTACCCACTTATCAGTAACTTATTACTGGAAGTATTTGAAGCAAGAGGTTTGCTTCAGTTAGAAAATTTAGTTTAAGAAGTGTATAACTATTTTTCAACACAGAACTGGTACAAGATCTAAAATGATATGTCAATTTAGCGATAGACAAAATATTAACTAAGGCTTTACGAGAGTCAAAAAAATATGGTGCTCGAGAAATAGAGAGAATCCTTCTAGAAAAACATTAGACTGTCCAAACAATATGTAATTTTTAACGCGCCACCATGAAACTAATGGATCAATAATTGCAATAAAACGTGGACTCAAGAAAAAGAAATGGAAGGATCGAAGAAAATGTTGCAAGTGTACGTCAGATATGGACAGAAACTCCACCATGCACTATTTTAATTACCAGAAAAATATCAAGAACTTTAAATATTGCCAGAGGTTCTGTAAGGCGATTTAAAAAAAAGATCTTAATCTACGGACTTTTAAAAAAAGTATACTGCCAAAGAATTACGGACAGTGTTAGAGAAAGGTGCACGAAGCGGTGCATCAGACTGTTATGGAGGACTAGAACAAGGCATTCCATTAAAAATATCTTTTACGGAAAAAAAAATATCATTGAGGTTTCCCAAAAACACTCAAAACCAGAGAGAGTATTTTGAAATGTAGAATTAAATTATGAAATACCGGATCTTCTTGTTCCTAGACAACCATTTGCGCAATCTGTAATGGTTTCTCTGGGATCATCTGTACAAGTAAAGAAAATTTTTTTTATTCGTTATAAAATAAACTCAGTGGTATATCAGACAGACATTTTAGCTCACATGCAACCGAAAATTGGGAAATTAAAGATAATTGTCTCAATTACACTTAATATCGCTAGTTTAGCAGAACTGTCAGGACTTTATCGAATGTGAAAACTGGCCACCGAATACTCCGAATCTGAATCCAGTAAATTATTGTTCTCCGGGACTACTTGAAGCCATGATATATGAAGATGGAGCAATAGATAATCTTAAGACAGAGAATTCTTTATTGGGGACAATTTGGTCAGCCAGTTATCACGGGATCGATTAACCAGTAGCGTTGACAACTCCAAGAAGTAGTAAATAACGGCATATTCATGTGTAATTTCCTTAGGAAAACATCACCTTCATTAGTTTATGTGAGTATTTAATGAGTGCTACTTGTTTTTTAATATCAGTTCACAAAATAAAAAAACAGATATATTGGTTATAATAAGTTTATATTATTTAACAAATAATTTTATATAAAATACAGTAATATAAATATTTATGTATAATAATGTAAATAAAATGAAGATCAAACCAGGCACAGGTTGTTCGGATTTTGTGCACGTCCCACACTGTATATGGAATATGATCAAATCTATACATTTGAGATGGTCCCTATACTCCAATATTTTTATTGCTTAATATTATTTGATAACCCCTTTGAGTCTTAGAAAGTTTTATCATTTTGTTCGATTTAAGAATAACTATAAGATTATATAAATGAAGAATAACCATTAATTTCTCTCTTAAGTAATACATTAATTAACAGCTATCAAAAGAGTAACGCCCTTTTAAATATCTGTATATGTCATACGATATTTACTCTACATGCTCAATAAACCTTTTAAATTATAAAGGATACGTCTGGTATTAAAATTTCCTCCCAATATTAAATACACATTACTATAATATGGTTTCCTTTGAATGTTATAAACTACTTTCCTTAAAGGCAAAAAGCAATATAACCTCTTGTAAAGCAGGCGGGCAACTTAAAAGCATATATGTAAGAAGTAGAATTTATCACAGGGAGAAGGTGCCATGCTACCTTAAAATTGAATTTCACCGAAATGATTTATAAAGCCATAAAGATAAACACACTTTACGCACATTAAAGAAAAAATATGTTTTCTTCGATGCACAGGGGGACGTTTTTATTTTCCAGCTTAGTTTACTGGTACAGAGGGCTTCAAGAATATATTGACATAGCTGCTAGTATATCAGAATATATAATGTATTTACTTTCGCTGTAAACGACTATAAATACGGTAATTTTGAAAAAAAAAAGATCAGTCTGTGAAATGTTTTCATGCCGCACGTAGATTATTAACAAATGGATTTACCATTTATGTCAGTCTCTTTATGTACTTTCCGAATTAAACTTTTCTACATATTCATGTAAAAATTTGGTTAACTGACGTTACCTCAAATTTCCCTATGGGTCTTACCTTTTGTCAAAGAAAGTGAAGTATGACCCCGTTAAGTTCTGCGCGTAGATATTTATTGTATTTATTTATATATCCTCGTACATACCTCGAATGTTAATAAAAACAAACTATTACTTAAACTAGATTTAACTAAAAGAAAAAACACAAAACACAACCAAAAGAAGACACATCACAAATAATAAAAGAAAACAAGTAAAACAAGGATGGCAAATAGGTAGTAAACCATTAGTTTCTAATTCAATAATAAGTTAAATTATTATAAAATAGAATAGGACTATAACTAAAGTGTACTTTTGTTTCTTTCCTAGTTACATTAAAAATATCTATAACACACTCTATAGAAAGAGTAACACTCACATATGTTAGCAGAATTAACCTTTCCACGTTCACCCTTTTATGTAATCCATTTTAACGTTTATTTTAATGAGATCGGTTGTAGAAAAAGCTGAATATTTTTGGTGTCTGCTTATGCCTTTGAAATGAGCTTTTTTCGACAATGCTTGATCAATGCAATCATATATTCTGTTGTAGAACATTTAGACACGTTCATTAACCTCGTTACTTTTCTCTAAATCTGACGAATTCCTATTATTATTCCTATTTTAATATAAAAAATAAAAATCTTAACCACATAACCATATCTGTATATTATGGTCTAGTCTTACTGAATTAAGCAGAATTATTAATGGTAAGAGACATATTAAAAGCTAATGAGGTATGGTAACGATCTTCATGTGCTTTTTAATCACCTTCGTCACCTTTTTAAATCAAGGATACCACAATTTGAAAAAAAAACAATCGAGCTTCCTTCGCATATGATTAGTAACATTATTAAACTGCTCAAGATTGTTAATATTTAAAAAGTGAATTAATAAAATGCTCTTATGACAGCTCTCAATGTCCTAAAGTGGAATATTAACGCCTATTAAAATTATAATGTTTGCATCGTTACTAATGTCTTCAAAAATAATATGACCTATAGTAACATGTGTGCTATATAGGCATGACTTAAATAAATTATTTATTTGTTAATCTTTTAAACAGCAAGCACTATAAGTCAGTCTATATCAATATTCTCCGAACGAATTTTTTTTCTTAACCGCAACAAGAACACTAACTTATCTCATCCATTTTCTTATTTCGGTCTATTCTGTAGACTTGATATCGATCATCAAACATCAGAGTTATTGAATCCATCCTTTAACCAAGTTTCGTTGATGGCAAACATCTACACACTACATACTACTACTAACATACACACAGGTAAAACGCCTTCATAAAAACTAATTTATCTTTGTTCTCAAACCTCATACATTCAGTTAGTAAACAGACAGCTTTACGTCCTTACTGCCTTGAGCTTTTCGGCCCAACCTCTCGCTTCCATGCATTCCTGAAATCTTCTTGCCTTATTTTTTGCCATCATAGACACATGTCAGGATGCTTTATGTGCTTCACAAGTTATTTCAATAAAACCTTTTAACTGCTCTGGTTTCATTCCAGGTAAAATCCTGGTTACATGAAGCGACTATATTTGGAAACTGCTTGTACTTGTTGTTTGATACTCATATAAATTCCACATAGTTCAACATTTACACCCCGGTGAATGTTATTCTGTCAATGGAATTTACAACAAAATCGTACTGACGAAACTTTTGGCAGGCTCGTTATCTGGTCCGATGAATCTTATTTTTCAAGTGTGGGAATTTTCAATCGCCATAATACAAGAAGCTGGTCCGCAGAAAATCACCATTAAATTTTTTGAGAGAGCACAACAAGGACGGTTTGGGGTTGGGGTCTCGTGCTTCATTTTTGGAAGACGCATAGTCTTTAGAAATTTTGAAGGAGGTCTCACAGCGCGTCGGTACCTAGAAATCCTTGAGAAAGTTATTCCGTAAAAATCCTTTAGGAAATGGTTCCATGGAAAATGTTCCATTGGCACTTCATAATGACGTTTATCTTCAACAATATTGTGCCTCAAGCCACAACTATGCTCTTAAGGGAATTTTTAGACGATAACTTTCCTCAAAGATGAATTGGTACCCACGGAACTGTAAGATGCCCCCTCAGTTTCCGGATCTCTCGATTTTAGGTTTTTTCATATGCGGTTTCATACAAAATGAAATATATAAAACACCATATAAGTCTGTAACGGAGCTTTATGCGGCAATCGATTTAATTTTCTGAAATTTGCAAAGAAGGCCTATGATTCTTTTGAACGCTTTAGAAGAATAACGAAAATGTGTTTATTTTGCATACGGGAAAATGGCCACCTTTGAAAACTCCTTGCTTTTTCAAAATTTTGTTTCTCTTATGTTTTTCCTAACTTAAGTTTTAAGTAAGATATGTAATTATTGTTTGAGTAAAATTCAATAACTTTATCATAATTAAGTTAAAATACTGTAATAAATATTTAAGAGTTGAGAATTAAAAAAGATCCTTTGAATTAGGTTTGAAAGTATTACATCTTTAGTGTAATAATTACTTACATGAATTTTGTTTTTAGCCATTCCCTACTATCTCCAAATTGGACACAAAAGAAAGTTTTATAAAATCCCGAATTTTGAGCTTGTTTTTCAAAATAACTGCATACGTATATATATTTTTGGAACGCCCACATTATTCATAATAAATATTAAGAATAATGCACAGTCTCCCATTTAAAAAAATAAAGTATAACTTTTGACTTTATGATTTAAGAAACTAAATCTCCTCATTACATATGAAGCTTAAAATCCGTAGATTAATTTAAAAAAAAATTACTTTCACAGTCATAAATTATATTGTGTCTAAGTCGTTCGCGTGTAGCTTATAGTGTATGTATCAAGTTGCAAAAAATAGTGACATTTTTGACCACCTATTTTCAGTGACTGGTGTACTTACCTTTATTCCTATATACATTTCTATTTTAATTTTGATGTACTACTACTCCAGTAGTGCTTTTAATATTGAATTTCAGCTTTATAAAAAAATAAATCATAAATATATTTTTCATAATTTCATTTATGTACTAACTAATAGGGATCACTAGTTAATAAAGGCATACGTAAATACAAAATTCTTGGCCGACACCTAGGTGTGAAACGTCAGAGGCTTAAAAATATGCTAATAAAACTTTTAGAAATCGTTATCAAGAAATGCTTTTTTGTTCTCAGTGGACCTGCCTTTCCTTTGACTTTTTATTTATTTTATTCTTATATTCTAATATATTTTGCCCCATTCGGAACCATGCTTAATGTTTTTTTTTTTAATTCCAATTCCTTTTTTATTAGTTTTATTTGGAGTAAAAAATGTTAGTTTGACGAATTATATTTTTATATAATTTAAATATTTTTACTTGTTATATTCTTCAAATTTTACTAATTGCAATAGTTTTTTTATTTGAGTTTTTAAACGTTTAAATTGTATTGTATATGTCTATGGTATTGCTGTATTTTTTGTTTCTAATTTTAAGTGGGTTTTTGTATGTTTTTTCGAATTTAATTGGATTTTACAGATGTGTTGTATAATAACTATTTTTTGATAAATTGTAGTATGTAGCTGTGTAATCACAATATGGGTTAAGAAGCTATGTTTGTCTGGTATCATGGTGTTATTGCTACGTTGAGTACAAGAATAGCATTTAAGCTAAACTGCCCTCAGTGGTGGCACCATTAAATCTGCTTAAATTACAATCTTCAACTTTTTTTTGGATAAAACTATACTTAAATTGAATGAAAGTGTTTATTATTAGTACTAATTTTATTAATAACACGGTTTAGTCTCATATCGCTAAATTACTACGATTGACAAATCTCAAAATGACAAAAAATCCTTTGCGACTGCAATATTGCGCACAATTCCTTTACTGTGTTCAATGGTCAAAAAATAATAAATACAAAAAAAATGCATGTTTTAAAAATAAGATCATCGTAACTTGTGAATAATTCAAATAAGGTATCCTTGGGGCTATGCAGGTTATTTTAAGTGTTTTAATCAATATTTGTGCTTGTTTTTAATTAAAACTAAGAAGCAAAATTAAACGAACGAGAAAATCTCGCCTTAGAAAAGCAGACTATAAAGGTCGTAAAGCAGGATTGAAGCAGGGTCTCTCGGGTGAAACTAGATACTCTACCATTGCACTACACATCCTATCGTATGTTTTCTGATATATTATTAAACAACCGTTGGGGTTTAGGAGAATAAATACGCCTATTAGCTAGCTAGAAATTTAACTACACTCGGAAATACAATTTAAATAAAACTATTTGTGTAAGGATTGTTTTACTGTGTAATGCTAAAAAAAATAAAAAGAAGATTTTGTTGGCAATGTCTTTAATATTTATAGTTCTAAAACTATCTTTGGTGTTAATTACAATAGCTCCAATATGTGAGTCATTTGAGCACTCCAGTAAGAGATAATTGTATATATATATATATATATATATATATATATATATATATATATATATATATATATATATATATATATATATATATATATATATATATATATATATATATATATATATATATATATATATATATATATATATATATATATATATATATATATATGTATATCGTATCGCAACACCCCTCACCCCTATTCAAAGGACTTATGATTCCCCCCATGAAGAGGTTGAAGTTACGATGAAAAAAGCATGCAAGTTGTTTCCTCTCGAATCAGAAATCGACAGGTTCGTTCTTCGATTTTTTTCACAAAAACGTAGAAAACGAAGTCTAATTTGCATCCAGACCTTCAAATTTCTACCAAATTTTAAAATTCAGTTTGTTGTGGTTGAAAATAATGAGGCGAAATTATAAGGTTATAAAGAACCCGATGAGGCCTTTAAAAAGAGGTATGGTGTGACCCCTATTCAACTTTAGGGGGTTGTTCTCCAATCTTTAATTATTAATCAAAAACCCATTTTCTTGTATTTAAAAACATTTTTAGTACGCCACTGACTAATAACAGCTAAAACGGTTAACATAAATAGCCTTTTTTAACAAATTTTCGTAAGAATGCAAAGGAACTTAGATTTAGGATGTCTCCTAGAAGCAATGATAGAAACTTACAATTTAAAAAAACGTCTGAGAGACTGATCTGAGTAATTAAAACGGAGCGTCAACGAACATTTGTCAAGTAGCTGTAAATCTTAACCAAATTTTTCTTGCATTTAAAGTGAAACACCCTTCCATTACAACAAATAGTGAATTACACCGAATGCCATTTACTATCAGTAGACTTCTTTTATAAAATTGTCTTAAAAAGTGCAGATATAAAGTTGGACAGATTTAAAAAATGCAAAGATATGGTGGTAAAATGAATAATATTTAAAGAGGTTAGGTTATCTACAAAAGAAAATGCGAGGCAAAGTCAAGTATGGCCATAAAAATCAAAACCACGTATTAAAAAAAAGTAGTTGATTAGTTGAGCAATAATTTTTAGGCAAACTTTAACCGTTCTGCGCGGCTTTTCTTTACCACCCCGTATATTTGACAGCCAATAAAAATTCGATTAGCTTTGAAATCCAGATTATACAAGAAGAATAACTCGATCTAACAAAAGCAATGAGACCCGGATAGATAAATAAATAATAAATTTCAATGTTTCCCACATTGTGTTCACAGGTACGTACCTCGAAAGTAAATTCGATGATATTATAAATAGCACAAAGGTAAAAATTTTAAATCTATGTATAACTGAAATGTAAATTAATTAAATAATCTCCTTCAACAAAAAATTAACGCAGTTAAATCAATAATTCCAATTGAGGTTTTTAATAAATTCATGAGGTTTGAAAACATTAAATATGAAAAATTATTCAATTCTATTAAACAAAAAAATAAAAAACACTTTCTAAATTAATATCGATCACTGAAAAAAATGACATACAAATAAATACAGCCTCATGGTTAGACAACATTTCTAACACAGATATTCCTAACGATGTCGCAGAAGTTCTTGCTTTAGGCGAAAACTTCTCGCTTCCTGTTCAGAACGAAAAAAGCTTACCTTTAACAGAATATATATCCTGCGTAGAAACAGCTATACAAGATAAACCAAATGAAATAAAAGATAGTATAAGGTCAGACGTAGTAAATATACTTACCAATCATAAAATAAAAATTAAACATAAAAAAAATAAAATTACCAATTTTCCAACACGAATACAGAACCAGCATAATAAAACAAGGCAATTCATTAAAGATAATCCTCAAATAACCATACTTAAACCAGATAAATGCAGTAAAACCGTTATAATGAATACTACTGATTATGACACAAAAATGAATCAGCTCTTAAAAGATACCAGTACCTATAAACTTTTAAAGAATTACCCAACTAACATCTTTCAAAACAAAAATAATACTTTTGTAAAAAAACTCTTATACAAAAATTTATTAGCTGACGCGGAAGCTAAAAATTTGTCAATTCATAATGCAGTCACGCCTAAAATATATGGCCTACCCAAATTGCATAAATCTAACATTCCCCTCAGGCCTATAGTTTCATGTATTGAATCTCCTTTCTACAAGCTACAAGTATTTGTCAAAATGTTTGTTAAATATCACAGGTAAAAACACTTATTACATAAAAGACTCTTTTACATTTAAACATTTTCTAGATACAGTAACAATACCACCAAATTCAAAGTTAATATCACTAGATGTAATTTCTTTGTTAGTGCTATAAAAGGCAAATGGAATGTTTTAAAAAATTTTACAACTCTAACTCAGCCTGAATTCTTAGAAGCCTTACATCTTATAATGTCAAATAATTATTTTCGATACAAAAACCAATTTTATCAACAACTTGATGGATGTGCTATGGGCTCACCTATTTCCTCTACAATCGCACAAATAGATATGGAATACCTAGAAGAGGAAGTTGAAAAATTGAATTTTAATATTACTTTTTTTAAGAGATATGTGGATGATTGTTTAGCATCAGTTCCAGAAAATAAAATAGAAGAGCTACTTTTCGCATTCAATAATTTCCATCCGAAACTTCAGTTCACTCTTGAAGTTGAATCAGAAAACATCTTACTATAATAAGACAAAAAGAAAATAATTTAAAAACTAAATGGTTTACAAAAGAAACTTGGTCTGGATGATATCTTAATTTCAATTCCCACCATCCATACAAACAGAAAAGAAGTGTTGTGATTGGTCTAGTTGACCGTGCCATATCTTTAACGTCACCAGAATACCGTCCTGAAGCCCTTAATAAAGTTAAAGAGGCCTTGAATGAAAATCATTTCCCAGAAAAACTGATAAAAAAAATTACCAAACAAAGGACGTACATATATTATAACAATCATAACGTAAGACAAGATAATACGCAAAAAAAATATATTGCAATGCCATACACATCTCAATTATCTGAAAAATTAAAACATATCTTAGGAAAATATAACATAATTGTGTGTCATAAAGCCTAGAACCTGATAGGCTCCCTATTTACAAAATTAAAAACTAAAATTCCCAAAAATAAAAAATCCAATCTCGTATATGAAATTCCTTGTTTAAACTGCCCTATGAAATATATTGGTATGACAACCCAACTTTTAGAAAATAGAATAAAAGGGCATAAGTATAAAAAGAATGCATCCACTGCATTACACAAACATGAATAAAGCATAAAACACGAATTTAATTTTTCTGAAACCAAAATCATTGATGAAGACAACCTGTATCAGAAATTAATTATCAAAGAAATAATTCACATAAAAAAATAAAAAAATGCAGTAAATGACAAACAAGACATAAAAAACTTAAGTCAAATATACCACAATTTGATATTTTAGTATAGTTTTAACTTCGTCTAAGCCATTATTTTTAAAAATGTAGTATATCATTGTGAATGTCTGATTCTACTCTAAGATTTAAATTAAAAAATAGCAAAAAATTCCTTAAAAAAAACGTACTACGATAAGAACACTTTTTTACCTAAAACTGTGCCATTAGTTGCCTGGCAAACCAATAACTTGCTACCTATCATTCAAATATAAGTGAATAATCAGCATGTATTTTTCGAGGTATGTAGCCTTATTTTATTAATTTTGTAATAATTATTGTCAATAGTATAAAATTTTAAATCAGTTTTAGAAAAATTGTAAATGACATTTTATAATTAGACCAATAAATGTTTTTTAAATTAATTGTAGATAGGTAAGGAAAGCCATATATAACAAAAAAAAATAATAAAGGATGAGCAATTTTTGAGAAAGCCTACTATGATAGGCGAAACGTCAAGTTAATCCCATTGTTTGATTTTGCAAATAAACCTATACCCAAGAAAGAAGTCCAATTTATATATGTATATATATATATATATATATATATATATATATATATATATATATATATATATATATATATATATATATATATATATATATATATATATATATATATATATATATATATATATATATATATATATATATATATATATATATATATATATATATATATATATATATATATATATGTATATATATATATATATATATATATATATATATATATATATATATATATATATATATATATATATATATATATATATATATATATATATATATATATATATATATATATATATATATATATATATATATATATATATATATATATATATATATATATATATATATATATATATATATATATATATATATATATATATATATATATATATATATATATATATATATATATATATATATATATATATATATAAATATATATATATATATATATATATATATATATATATATATATATATATATATATATATATATATATATATATATATTATATATATATATTATATAGTCATATAATATAATATATATAATATCAAAATTAATGAATTAATGCGTTAAAACTATGTATTGGGTTTATATATGTAAAATTTCTAATTTCTTGTCAATTTTAAACATATTATACCTATTTATAAAATGATTTTTTTTAAGTTAGTCACATTAAACAATATTTTTATAACTTTCAAGCCATATAAACATGTTAGTCAAAAGGAACCAAAATTCACTTTCTTGTCTGACGCATAACTTGTAAAGTTGATGATGGGATATATGAAAATTAAGGATTAATTTGAGCATAGGGAATACATACAGACTGATTAAAATTTCACTAGGGTTTGAAATTGCAAAAAGTAATCTTACCTTTTATAATTTGTTTGTGTTTTCTAATAAGCCCAAATAATAACATGTAGGATGGTTTTAGAAAAACTCACCGAAGTTCGTAAGTATATTTAATTGATTTTTTTATTATCTCAGTATTATTATTCTGTTAGTAACAACTTATAATCTTATCTAATTTTGATAACACGTCAGCTCGATATCCATCCAAGTACTAACCATTCTAGACGTTGATTGTCTTCGATAATCCGCAAGGAAAATCTTATTTGCTCTATCTAAGAATATAAAAATAAACTGAACGAAATAAACTGGATAAAGTCTGGAACATTTCACTATTGGATAGTTATATAAAAAATAATAAATGCTAATTAAAAATCGAAGTATTTTGCATTCGAATTTTTCATGTTAAACGCAAACCAGTGTCGGTAATTTGCAGCCAATAAATACTAAATACATTAAGTTAAGATACAAAGAGGCCAAGCGAATAAAAGTAACTAAATCGATATCCGCAGTAAGATATCTGCAGTAATACAGAACAAAGCAGGGTGTATTATCGCAGTGTTAGGTTCAGCCGTGATCCAAAAAGAGAATTATTACATGTGCACTTTATTAAGTATGACATTTGGTTAATCTATTTCAGATTTTTATATATGATGGCTTTGTTTATACACGTCTCACTGTGTTGCCAGAAGCATAACGTAAAGCCAAATGCAGAATTGTATGGGATCGTTTAAAATATACATGGTTTAGGTAAAATAGACATTTGAAACAGTGCATAACGGCAGAGACCGGTTATACTTCAAATAAACAGTCCATCAGGTAGTACCATTAATCCGGGACGTCAATCCGTCCTTTAATTAAAATTAGCAGACACGCATAATCAATGTCGATGACGATAATCAATGTTAAGTATCGTCGAGCGGGGCTAGCTGGAAAAGAACGTGCAGCGGTAGACGTACTATTAGCAATACGTAGCAATTATTACAGCGGTGAAATAAGGGTCGTAGCAGTACTACCGCATTCTAGATAAACATACCGTGCAGTGAGAATGCATGGTTTAGCATATGGAGAACGTCGACGGAACCTCCGACTCCTCGCCTTCTCAAGGCAACCATGATATTATGTGTACTATTATAAGCTTTAGGTCTCTTTTTGGTCTTCTGGAGAGGCTGGAAGCATACGCTGTTAATGGGCTGGTTCTAGTGACAGGTAAGTTCGTCGGAGTGTTGTGCAATCACATGCAGGTTGCTTGTAGGATAATAGAAAGATAATGTATGGAAACCAGGATCTCGGTAAATCCGGACAAAACAGAGCTCATACTTTTCACGAATAAAAGGAATATACTAGAGTTCAGATCTCCCACGTTGTATGGGAAGCCACTGTAACTAAAACAGCATGTTAGGTTGGAGGAGGCAATAGACAGTAAATTAACATGGAGCACTCACGTCATAAACATAGTTATTAAAGCCACTGCAATAATGTAGCAACTTTGGAGGAAAGTGGGGTTTACAGCCCGATATACTTCATTGACTGTACAGAGTGGTGATCCGACCAAGTGAAAAAAGCCACTAATGCCCAGAAATTGGCTGGACTACAAAGACTTGTCTGTCTGCGCATAGCCGGTGTAATGAGGACAACACCTGGGAGAGCTTTGAATATCCTCCTGGTGTTGCCAGAGCTATCACTGTGAATCAGGAGGAAGGCCAAGTTGTCCTGCAGGCGGATGATGAAGGGCAAAATCTGGAGCAGGCAACAAAGAGAAGGTCATATTTATATGGCCAGGGTTATGGCAGAGGAGATTCCAATCTTCTCTTCCAGGGCAAACAATGAGAAAGGATGACACTTGAATCCGGAATCATTGGGCCGTAGGAACCATGGTACCACTCAGAAATCCCCAGATCTGGTGCAGCGAATACTTCCCGCTGGGAAGTTATACTATTGTTTTGCAGGTGGATGAATTCGCTATTCTCGAGGACTAAGTACATGACAAACTTTCCAGACTCTAAAGAAATGGGTCTGGGATAAAACAAATGAAAAATGAAGATGCAAGAAGGCTGCGGGCAGACCCCTACTTAATAAATACATCTTCTGAGGCTTTTTCACTTCACCGAATGTAAGCAAATCTGAATTAAACAATTTATTTTTGATAAGTTCTTAGCCTAAATGCATTTTCTTAATTAGTTTTGTTATTTTAAACGGCACTTTGTAATGAAGAAGACATAAATAGTATCAACTTAATAAATAATTCAATTTAAGAATATTGTTATTTACACACTCTTCGTTTCTCCATATCGTGCTCGCGCTCAGCTAGTTTTTTTATATATAAAAAAGGGTTATACCGCAACCGTTGTAATAAAACAAATCAAACATAAATATATTTTAGACACAATTCAAACTCCAAGAGACAAATGATTGCTCTCCAAACATGACGTCAGACGAGATAAAAGTACACGAGAAAGGATGCTAAAATATTTTATCAGAACGGCTCAAGTTTTAATGAGATATTTTATTTGACTTGTGTTGGGTGCTTTTAGAAATGTTGCGCTAGAGATACTGTTAAATTTGTCAAGGGAACAAAGGGAGAATAAAGTAACAGCAAACTTACACTAGGTAAGGACGACTTTCTGAAATCTCCAATTACATACTTCGGTAATGTAAATATGTTTCTCTTTTAAGATAAATTATAACAATCTTTCTTTCCACGGGTGGAACATTTCCTCTCGCGGATCATGTTTTTAGAAGCTTTAAAACGTTTGTATTTATTTAAGTGTTAGTTTAGTTAATAGTTTTCTTAAGGTTGATGGCAATCGACAGTCACTACAGAACTAACATTAGAGAAGAACGAATTTGTTACTGCAATATCATATTATGTGTACAGGGTATCCCATTTTCGGCCCTTTTGCGTGGTACCTCCCTTATTTTTAAAGATAGAAGATTGCGGTTTTCACGACATGTGCTACTTTTTTGTGAAATTAAAGATTGCAGAATTTGTATAGCCCTTTTGGTTTTTGAGATACATGGCTTTTTTGAAAATGTTGCGTTTTCAGGCACCCCTCGTAACACAGCTATCTTAAGGTGAAAACCTTAGAGTAAGAATTAAAGTAGAGATCACTATTCATTCATAAATCACATGAGGGTATGCGCCAACATGGTTCCCCTAATTTTCATATTCTATCGACCAATGTTTGCGAGAAAACAAGAAGTGGGGATAGCCCCTGTCCAAGCCGTCGTTATTTGTTGACGAATGCCAATGGCGGCGCGAGTTTTTAGTTCCCGCATAAGGAACTATCATTAATAGTGAAAAAATCATCGTTCCGGGTCTCTACAGATCTTCCTGTTTCTCCAATACTGTCGGTCGGTCGGTCGGTCTGTTCCGGTATAGCTAAAAAATCTACTTACTCGATTAACTTTAATTTTATTTAATGTTCCACAAAATTTACGTCTGATATAAAAAGAACTGGTAAAATATTGGTATGAATTCAATATGGCGAAACAAAATGACGAGCTGTTAAAATATTTGATGTACAAAAATGAAGAAATGGGCCATGGTTCATTATCGTTGACAAAAGGAAGGATTTTTACCTATTCCCAAATGAGACAAATAGGTTTTTTACAATTTTCAGAGAAATAATGGTTCCCTACTTCACTATCTAAAATCAAACCATTAAGTTAGGTAAGTTTAAAAGGAAATTAGTTATTTGTATATTATTAAACTTTTACCCCCGTATTCACGAAAAAGGTTTAAGATTTAGACCAGGGGTGCGATTTTGCACTTATATCATTTCGTTAGTTAACGAAAATTTTCTCCGTTCGGACAGCTGTTCGGCATGACAATCGGATTTTCCGATCCTGGGTTGTTAAACACCAACCTACTACTAAAGCCGCCATTTTTCGAATCTGTCAGTTCTTGAGTTTTTGAAAATATCTAAATTTACTGCCTTGGAGTTTTATTTCGTAAGATAAAAAGTAGTTTTGATTACTTGAAAGCTAAGCCATGATATATTAGCATATGCATCATACCGTAAATAATCAACAGATGCCAAAATATTCAAGAAAATCATGAAAACATGGAACCTCCAAATAGGCAGCGAAGATAGGAAACTCGTAAATCCATCAAATTAAATAAGGTAAGCTAATCTATTTAAAAAATATTATCTATGTCATATTATTACGAAACCTGTATATTTTAGTTATTAATGAATCATTATTACTGTAAATGTAATGTACTTCTTTTTAAGAAATATTTAACAAAGTTGTGAATATTCTGTTTAAATATTAATTACATTATTTGCTATATGGTGCAAAATTCTATATTACGTATTTTATTTTTAAAAGAAAAGCGACCTATGTTAATATGTATTCCATCTATTCTAATCCAGCATCGCGGCTGTTATGCAACCACATAAACATCATACATTTATCCGCCTTTGAAACGGGCGCGCCTTCCACAGAAAAATAATATAATAATATAGGCGAAATGCGTTCTTCGGGAGAACAAAGCGTTTTAAACTTAGAGTAAGAATAAAACTCTTACTCTAGGATGTAATTGCCCGTTGTTACTGGGGAATGGCCCTCTCTATTTTAAGAATAGGTAGTATTTTATTTATTTTGGTCTCTCGTAACCTAACCTAACTTTTATAGTTCACAGATACACAGTAAACAAGTCGAACAGCTGATGGATCACTTGCGGAAAAATAACAGTGGTTTAATAATGGTGTAATTAAGTATTGCAAAATTGAACATAAATACCAGTAACTAGGAACCAATTTAAGAATAATATTTTCTATTGATGGAAATACTAAAGAAGCAATAAGGGCACTTGAATCTAGATTATCATAATACTGTTACAGGTAGGCATGAATTTGTATATTTTTAAGCAAATAGACTGTACTTGCTAAAATTATATTTTATTGTCTATGTCGAGGTCTATGTATAACTTGTAAACAAAAGCATTCCTTAACAGGTATTATCAAAGAAAATTTATAGTGTAAGCTATTATTTTCTTTGGTATTATATATTTTCACTGTTGAGGGCGAAATGAAATAATCTTTGTTTTTCTTTAAAAGAACTATAGTTGGAATTATATAATGTTATAATTATTAGAGTAGGGAAATAATTAGTTATATTATATTACACAGTATGTGGTGTATGGCACATTTATTGATTATAGCAATATTTTTACTTTTTTGCAGAATATGACCCTAAAAAGAAGGGAATGATACAAGAAATGATGTCAAGTATTTGATACAGTATTTTCATTTACCTTTCACATACTTAGTCAATATAAGGAAGAACAATCACCGAAGCGCAATTACAAATTCCTCGATAAGCTATTTTGTTGATTCAAATTTGAACTCGACCATTTTGATTGTAGAAATAAGTATTAATTGTGATTATTTTTTTTTATAAAGAAACTTACTATAATATTAGACTTAAACAGATTAGGTTAGTATAATTCATAAGCTTATGTTTAACAAAGTCTACTGCAAAACATACCTATGAGTTCGTTATTATAACAAATTATCAGTTTACAGTATCAAACAGAATTTAACACTTGAAACCTTGTTTAACTTGACTAATTGTTTTTGCACTGATATTCTGTGGGAAAACAGCAGCAAGATAATGCATACCAACTCAACTGATGAATGGTGCACTTATATTATGTCATCCATTAAACTTTGTGCTAGACACCTCATTATGTTTTATATGTTTGTCTAATTTCTTACAGTGTGATACAAATATGTTTGAAGTGTTTGTTTTTCCTTGGGTTTTGCTAATTGCAATTTTTAATTAATCTTTTGTTCAAATCTATGAATCGCTTTTGAAGTTTCACATCACAATAAAAATATTCAAATGTAAAATTATACAGGGTGCCTGATTATATTTTAAATGGTACATACCCTAGAGGCCTTATGCTATGAGTTATCAGAAAACTTTAAATACAAATGTTTTTGGGTTTGAACAAAATCATCATTCATTAATCATTCTTGCCGATTATAAATATACTAGGTTTAAACTTTATCTCTAAAGATAATAGAGAAATTTTAGAAAAACCATAAGAGGCAATGTGTAAGAGAGAGATGGAGAATGCTCCCAATATAGTGGAGTCAGTTGGAATACATTGCTTCTTATGATAGGGTTTTTCTTAAATTTCTTGATTATCTTTAGAGGCAAAGGTCTTAAACCTAGTCCATTATTAATAATCAGCAAGAAGAGACCATTTGAGGTGTATCTTTTAAAATAAGGCAGTCGATGCCCATTTGCTAAATTTCCGATTATCTTCTGTTTGTTTTTCTTGTAAATTGACCAAACCTAAACACTTTTATATTTAAAGTTTTTTGATAACTCATAATAAAGTCTCTAGGGTACTGTTTAAAATATAACCAAACATCCTGTACATAAAATCTGTATAAAATATCAGATGTGTTAAAAATTAAAAAAAACTACATATATATACATAAAGGAACAAAAGTGAACCAAACTTAATTTTAGAGAAAAAATTATACACCATATACATTATACCTATATCATGAAGAAACCTTATTTTTTGTAAGTTAAGTTAACTGTGTTTACCATTTTTGACCAGAAGAGGTTATTTCAAATCCATTATTATGTAATTCTGGGATACCTTGTTAGATACTGGAAGAAACTAGGTTGCTAAAAGTACATTTTGTAAGGATATATTAAATATTTATACAGGATGTCCCAAAAATGTTGTATAAGGTGCAGCTGCTGTTTTTTTATTATGGGCTATTTTATTTTATTAAAGAACAAAACGTCTGGTTTATATGCAATTTGGTAAATTGAGATTTAATACCTTAAAAAAGACTATACATGAATTTGTAATTCGTTTTGTTTAAAATTTTATTTTTTAAACTTCAATTTACTTTAAACATCTGTATGTTGCCTTGTTTAATCATATCAAATAAAGTAAAACTGACTTAAGTCTATGAAAATTAGATTACTCACAGTGAAGACTGTATTTTGTAACAAGAAACATTTTTTTCTCGATTTTTTCTTCAGAATAACTTTATTTTATAAATTCAATTCTGTCTCTATTTTGTAAGATTTGGAGGTGATCATGGTATCTATTGTTCAGAAAGTCAAGAACTACAACATATATAAAATGTAGCGAATTTCCCTCAAGCTAGTTTTATAAGATTTATCTGTAGTCCTAGTAGCTACCTCGCAATTCACCCTTTCTTATAGGCTTTGTTCAGTATAATTTTTAGAATACCTAGTGGCATTGTGGATTGTGACATATAAATGACGAACTTAAAGATGGAAATTTTTGGACAATATTCAGATCTCAATTTTTGTTCAACAAAAATTAACATATTTAGTTACGGTTTTCGACACTGTCTAGCAGGCGCGTAACTAAGGGGGGCATAGGGGAGGCGATGTCTTTTTTTTTGGGATATTGCATGGGCGTCCGCAGAACCATGACTGATGAAAAAAAAACCACAAAAGGTCATGCATAGTCCATTTGGTGCATAAATGTAATTTATATATGTAATATACAATATTTACATTTTCCAGGGGAGGCAAGCGTCCCCCTCCCCCCTTCCCCCCATTCAGTAACAGGAGTCTAGGGACGCCCCTACGGTCTAGCACTAAGTTTATAGCCTAGAGGATGTTAATGTAGAGGTCTTCAGTAAGTTGTTTTACAGAGTGTTTTGTAAAACACTTGTAAAAAAAAGTTTTCCTTGTTTTTTTTAAATTCTTTAGTTTTTTTTGTACAGGGTGTTTTCAACGAAATTGTAAATTTTCTTTAAACATGTTTTTTTTTCTCAATTTTTGTATCCCTTATACTATTATTTCTTACCTCAGTTATGAATAAAGGTAATGTCTCTAAATTTATAAATGCCACTGTTGTACAGGGCTTTCATTTATATTTTGACACCTAGTTATATCTTTAATTATAGAAAATTAAAAAAAAACTTTAATTTCAAAATTTGTAGGATTATTCCTGTATTATAGTCTAAAAATATCAAATATTTCTAAAAATTATTGAAAAGTAGAAAAAACTACATAACATGGATTTTTTAAATGTGACACTCTGAATATTACTATCTAATTAAATTAGTCTTTTCATACCGATTATAAATATATGAGTTCAGAGAGAGAGAGAGGACTAATATCTTTGCCTCTTATGAAATGGCTTTTATCAATTTTTTGGATAATATTTAAAGATAAAGGTACCAAACCTGATATAATTGCTAACTTCAGATTCATTTAATGTTGCATTAAATGAGGCCAGCTAAAAAAAATATAGGTTATGTAATTTCTTCTATTCAGTAATATTTTGTATAGTACTTAGAAGATAATAGTGAAAAAATCCTACAATTATTGTGTTTTTATTTTCTATAGTTAAAGCTGTATCTAGATGTCAAAATATAAATATAAACATTATTCTTATAAAAAACTGTTTTGCATATTTTTTACTTTGAACTAACTTCAAACTCATCATTAGGATTCATTAATATCTATGTAAATTTAAATAATAACAGACCTTTTTACCATTATTTAATAAGTTTCATTAATTTTTAAACTCTCAAATGACCTTTTGATCTGATGGATCATGAAAGTTAGTTTAAAGTAAAAAGTTCACAATAGAATGGGGTAAGAAACAATTGTTTGATGCATACAGGAGCTGAGAAAAACAACACATCCAGAAAAATTTACATTTTGGTGAAAACACCTTTATATAAAAAAAGTTTTTTGGTATTCGGGTGTGAATTATCCTGGGTAGAAAAGAACAATATAATATTTCTTTTTGTAATAGTCATTGTGTGTGTATAAACATTTTGTGAAAATGACAAGGGCTTAGATAATACTCTGTGTAACAGATTTCTTGTGGCCTTTTGCATTTTCGATAAATCCAACATATAGTGCTAGGCATTATCGAAAACCACAACTCAATATATAAATTCTGGTTGAAAATTAGTAAACTTGAATTTTGTCTACAAATTTGGACATTAGTACCTAAAATTAATTAATTAATGTAGGGGTTATGGTTATATTGAATAAAAAAAATTGGGTGGAGGTACTATACATGCTGTTGGTTACAAACACAAGTTTAAAAAGCCATATTTATATGGATATTCTTCATATTTTCTTAAGGGGAATATGCTTCTTAAGTATTGCTTTTAATTTTTAACGAAAATTGGAAATATACCTATTTTATCAATAATTTTTTTACAATATTTTTTCTTCTTTTTAGGTATTTCAAGTCACAGTGTGAGTCCTTTGGACCCTTTGTAAAAGAAAATGGTGTGTACTTACATATCACCAGAAATCAGCAGCAATGGAAACTAATTCGTTTTGTAACAACTTGAACAATAAAAACTTGTCCAATTGTAATATTTTTTTATTTAGTGACAAATATAGAATTGATTTTCACTATAAAATATTGCAACACTTAAAAAAAAAATTAAAGAAGTTCCAGTCAATTTCATAATAATCAAAATGGAAAATTATTTCATTTGTATCTTAAAGATTTATGACTATACTTAAATCTAAAAAAAATAATTATATTTGGGCATTTTATAGATACAGATTTACAGGGATATAGAAAGTTAGAGATGGATACCATTATGAAATTAGTTATGGGTGGTATTATATATGAATCTTTAAACAAATTTCCAAAAGTTAAGGTATGAACGTAAAAATATTTATTTTTCAGTTCCAACTGTTTCTTTTGGTAGTTATGTAAACTCTCCAAACGTCAATTTTTAGTTTTTAGACGATAAAATTACTCTATTAGGTATAGGATCAACTGTGCAGTAATTTTATTATTTTTAATGCAATGAAAAAAATGCAAAGTAAATTTTCTTCTTCCCAATCATATGGTAATTATCAGTATCTTTGAAATATATAGAGAGTGACAAAATATCTATTTTTATTAAATGAATACCCTGTCTATTTTTTACACCTATGAAAAGCTAAAAAATATCTTTCCAAAAAACTTCATGCCAAATTTTCTGATATACCCACCTATGATATTTAAGAAACTAAAATTAGTACCTTCCTGTAAATGGCCATATTATTTTTGAATATATAAATTTTAGTAACAGTTAAAATAGAGTATTTCTTAAAAGGGCTACAGAGCATTCCATGTACAAAATTACACTGTGTGTAATATTTTTTAGTACGAGAAATAATAAAAATATTAGAGAGGGACCACTTTAAATGGCAATCAAATTCCCTCGTACAGATTGTCACTACAATTTGCTGCATATTCAAATAATTTATTAGGCCATCATTTACTTTTGTCATACAAGATTCGGACTAAAATTTAACCAGTCTGTCTCTGTTTCTCACTTGAGTTTTATGCAATTTTATTTCATTAGGCCGCCATATTCGATTTTTACCAAAATGTGTCCATTCCGTTGAAAACTTAAATTTAACTGGATAAGTAGTTTTTAAGCTATGCTGCGTACAGACAGAATGACAGAAGAGGGAAAACATGGGGCCCAAGCACCCCAAAATGCAAAGTCTTGCAAAAATGTTAAAGGGTTAATTTTTCATTTTTTACTATTTTAAACTGATCTAAATGCTGGTGGTTGCTCTTCTTCAATAAGGACTTTTATTTATTTTAAACTTTATACTTAAATGGTAAAAGTATTAACTTCTATTTGTTTATTTTTCTAATGATTTAATAAATCCTATTATGTATTTTAATAATTTTAACACAGAATAAGTGTGTAATTTATTTTATTAGGACCATATTACCATTTTATTAAAGAAATTAAAATAAATAATACATTTGGAAAAATAAAAAACATATTTTTATTACCAATTCATTAGATAAATATAGAAAACAAATGTATTAGAAATTAGTCGGAAGTTTCATTTTGAAAAAATATTTAATTCAGAATTAATATAACATTTTGACTAGTACGTCTAAAACTAGTCCACTCTAATAAAGATATGTATGCATTTATCACTACAGTACATTGAATTTGTAGACAATAAAAAAAAACTTAAGCTCTATCTCAAAATATGGCTTACTAAAGTATTCAACAATTATCTGTTAAAATTATTAGATTTTAGTTTTTGTTGATTCTTTAACAAATGTTTGCTTAGTGTCCTATTTATTTAAAAAGGTGCTATGTATCTTAAAATAGTTATTTCCTACCTCGAAATACCTGACAGTGTCTTTAAGAATATCATATTCTCTAATGTCTCTAAAATATCTGGAAATACAAGTGCAAAAATATTATATTACGCCTTTAAAATAAGGTTTAATAACATTAAAATCTGTTCTGGAAAAGCACAATATAATATCCACTAAAATGTTCACTTTTTTCACTGCACTCACATGTAGCGATTAATTAAAATCAAATTTAGGTCTCTTGAAATCACTACTTATTTGTTAACTTCTGTTTTATTAGAATATTAGTAGGTATTAGATACAATATTATTCACCATCATCAATTGATGCCAACAATGCTGCTATATCTTCCATTTTAGAAGTATAACAAACACAAGTATTAAGGATCTCCAGGCAGACCTTAGTAGCTTCAGATTTTTAACTCTTCATCACCTTTTAATTATTTTCAAAACAATAAAGTATACTTAATTAATTAGGCCAAAGAAATGTGTCGTGTTTTGCTCAACGTCAACAAAATAACTTTAAGGTTAACAGTAATTGTCAAATCGTAATGAAAAACTGGCCTACTTGACGTCAAAAAATACATGCAATTTTCCATTTAAGAAATGGATGCTACTTCCAACCTTTGTCAGTTGTTTCGCTTAATCACGTGATTTAGCGATTCGTTAACTAACGAAATGATAAGTGCAAAATCGCACCCCAGGTCTAGTTGCCATGGTACTTAAAACTCTTAGTTCGCCAGTTATGTTTGCTTTATGTCACTGTCATTTTGTAACTGTACCATTTAGAAAAATTTTGTTCAGTTCTTAAAAATGCTATCTTAAACCTGTACCTGTCAAGTTAGACCTTGTCTAAATTTAAACCTCTTTAGTGAATACGGGTGTTAGAGTTTTAAACTAGCTTTTAACGCGCTTTTATTTTCTTTCTACTAGTCTGATTGTTTGTTTGTATGTCTGGTTCAAATCTTGTAATGGGTTTTTCACGACTTCCACATTGCCGATTATTTTCAAATTTGACATGTATCCACAAAAATCGGATTTTTTTTAGTCAATGTTTAGAAATCCAAAATGGAGGCGCCAATTCAGCCCACGAATTGTGTTACTTGTGTAGATTAGCATTTAAAAATTCAAAATAGCGGTGTCAAAATGACAATGTCAACATGTCGGACGGATGATTTTAACATTTGTGGGGATTATTTAAGAATGCACAACAAAAATCAAAATGGTGGCGCCAATATAGCGAACGAATTTTGTCATTTGTACAGGTTCGGCTGAAATATCAGTATCTAGAAGTATTTAAGAATGGAAGTTATGAAATTTTAGCAATATTTCAAAATTAAAAATGGCGGCACCAACATAGCAAACTAATTTTAAAATTTTTGCAGATTTGATTAAAATTCGGCATTTAGGGGATTTAGATGCCAACATAGCGGCGGAATTTTAACATTTGTATAGATTTGGCTGAAAAAAAGTAGGCATCTGGGGGTATTTGAGAATACATATCATACACTTTTAGTAAATATTTAAAAAATGAGAGTAGGAATGGCTATTCAGGCAGATTTGATTAAAAATCGATATTAAGTGTGCAATTCATACATTTTTAGTAATAAATATTCAAAATGGGGATGTCATCAATCAATCAATCCGATAAGTCATTTTTTCAGATATTTTTAAACATTTAATTAGGCTTCCGTTTTGTTCCCCTATTTTGAATTTGTTTCAAAATTTTTACCAGTTCATCCCTATATAATATTTGATTTTCGAACAAAATTTGAACATAATCGACGCAGTAATTTTCTGCATTGACTTTTATAACATTTTATTAGGCCGCCATTTTGAATTTGTAGTAAAACTTACCAGTTGTTGGTCATGTCACAGCTAATTTTTCTGGAAAATTTGGATAAAACGGATAAGCAGTTTTTTAGTAATAATTTTTTAACATTTTAATAGGCCGCCATTTTGTTCTGTCTTATTGGATTTTTACCAAAATGTTACTACGTCATCATCATATGACCTTTAATTTTTAACGAAAGCTTGAAGTAAATAGGAGAAATAGTTCTTGAGCTTTGTCGCGGACATACATACAACCGACGGAACTGAGAAAAGATGTTTTTTTTACAACTAGAATACTTTTCTTTTGCGAAGAAAGTAAAAAAAAGCGAGCGCTATTAGATAAAAATAGAATAGCCATTTGTCATATTGTTATTCCATGTTAATGGCTGAATTTAAAAAATAAAAGATTTTTTTTTAATTTCCAGTATCCTAAATCTTATTTCCAACCAGTTTAGAACATATTTACGAATACATTTTTACTTTTAATTACCCAAAGAATCACCATTTAAATTCCTACACCTATATAAAAAATTGGTCCAACTCAAGTGAAAATTAAAAAAAGGCGCGAAATCATCCGAAACCTTATTATTTCCCCAGATTTCATCCAAAATCTAGGGATTTTCGAAATTGCAGTACGTTTTTTTGGGCGTGAGACGCCCTTTGACTATTTTAATATAGTACACATATAATCTATAATTATGTTAATTCTCTGATAGGAAAACCTATTGTAATCGTCACAATAATCACCTATTTAACATTTTGCTTCTGAGGATTTTCACAAAATCCCCGACGAAATAAACGTTGTATTATAGTGAACCGGATTGGTCAATACGTCATGTGAATAAGTGAATAAGGTATGTTCCATTAGACATAACAAGTCCCCTGGAAAAGGAAATATAGCTGTTTACTTAGCGATTAAAAGACAATTCCAAACTTAAACGACCATTTTTTTACAAACTCACATTGCCGCACCATAGTTAGGTCAACTAAAGTTCCTAGTTTCGCAGTGTCCAAGATAAAGTAAATAAAACTTATTTATTAAATATATAAAAAATCAATCTTCTTCTAATCTCACCGCACCTTTAGAACGCTGCTTCTTGAAGTAAGGCAACATATAATTAGAAGATTTGAACCATATCAACAATTACACAATAATACATTAAAACCACATGCACTAGTGAAGCTAAGAAAAGCTTGTTACCTAATGACAATATTAATTGAATTAATTTCTGGGTTAAAATACTTTTTATCAAATTAATTTCTTTAATATTAACGTTTATTGTAGTTCCACGACCCGTTATTGCTTTTTAAGCCACGCCGGTCACGTGACCATGTAACAATCTTTACTGTAGAATATTATACTATTTTACTATAAGGATCCTTTGTCAATGAAAGTGGGATGGTCTAATACGACAGTGGGATTGTCTAATAAGTGGACTTATCGATCGTGGTTGCCATATCTAACTAAAACTCTTGTTACTAGTGCAATCTGATCCGAGGCTTTGGCTATTTTAGCTTGTATTTTACTATTTTGCAATATAGGTAATTTCTTTATACTGCTTAGAAACTAATACTGGCAAAAAATTTATGTAAGTAATTATTATACTATAGATGTAATACTTTCAAACATAATTCAAAAGTTTTTTTTTAATTCTCAACTCCTAATTATTTATTACAGCATCTTAACTTAATTATGATAAAAAAACAAAACATAATTACCTGTCTTACTTAATAGGAAAAATAAAATTATGAAAAAGCAAAGAGTCTTCAAAAGGGGATTTCAAAATAACAGCCATTTTCCTGTATGCAAAATTGGCACATTTTCGTTATTCTTCTAATAGCGTTCAAAAGAATAGTAGAACTTTTTTGCAAATTTGCAAAAAAAGTTAAATCGATTGCTGCACGAAGCTCCACTATAGACTGATATCGTGTTTTATATATTTTATTTTGCATGAAACCGCATGGGAAAAAATCTTAAATCGAAACATCCGGAGATCGAAGGGCCCATCTTACAAAGCGCAAAGTTGTGTCTTGTTGAAGATTAACGGCATTATAAAGTGCCAATGGAAGATTTTCCATCAGTTGTGGAATAACTTCCTGAAAGATTTCTAGGTACCGACTCGCTGTAAGACCTCCTTCAAAAATTCTAGACTATGCGTCTTCCAAAAATGAAACACAAGACCCTAGCCCCAAAGTGTCTTTGTTGTGCCCTCTCAAAAATTAAATGTTGATTTTCTGTGGACTAATTTCTTATAGTACGGCTATTGAGAATTCCCGCACTTAAAAAATAAGATTCATCGGTCCAGACGAGTCTGCCAAAAGATGCATGAATATGGATTTGTTGTAAATACCATTGGCACAACAACATTCGGTAGTCGGCATCGCCGGGGTGTAAATGTTGAATTATGTGGAATTTATATGGATGATTTTTGCAAAATTCTTTGAGCATCAGACTTGGACACATCAGTTTCTTCCTCTATTTGCTAAGGCGTCACTTCTACATAACACAATACGTTTACTTCTTTTCTTACTCTATCTTGTTTGGTGTATGCTTTAGGACGGGGCTGGATAAATGATCCGTGCTCTACTAAATTCGATTTAAGGCGGGAAAATATATTTCAGAAAGGTTGCCATTTCTCTGGGTATCTAATGTGAACAAAAATGACTCTTAATATATTATCGTAGTCATAGTGTTCAAAATATATTACCTTTGTAAATATGATTCCTAAATTTCTTAGGAATTTTCATTAGATTGTATGAAACATACCAACATTTTCATAAATTTCCTAGACCACCATTATTGTAAAAAAAGTAGATTAAAACACCAAAACAATTTCATTAATAATCAAAAACTGACAAAACCACAAAGTTTTTGACATTTTGCTCTTTGTTCCAGACAAATTAGCCATAGCCTAGTCCTACTAACTAAACACAAAAGAAAATTTAAGGAACGTCTCGAATTTTTTCAAAATAACTGCATAAATAATAAAATAATAAATCTAGAGAATAATATACAGGGTGTCCCATTTAGAAAATAAATCAGATAATTTTTTTACTAGACCCCGTATATTTACTTTGAAAGCGGCGCTGAATTTTACGGAAAAAGTCATATAAAAAACAATTTTCTTCTTTTTGATAAGTTATCAGAGAGATGGGGTACGAGGGGTGCCTGAAAATGCAACCTTTTGAAAAACGCCATATACCTCAAAAACAAAAGGGCTATAAAAATTCTGCTGCCGCCATCTATAATTTTACAAGAAAATAGCATACTGCGCTAAAACTGCAACCCTTTATCTTTAAAAATAAGAAAGATCCGCACCAAAAGTGTACTTTTGCTAGTTCAATGTACTTTTCTTCTTCCTTTAAAAAATAAGGGTTGTAAGACAAAAACCGAAGTAGTAAAGTAGCAAAGAAGAACCAAACCAGTAGGAAGTAAAATACCAGTGTAGCACGTTTTACGATATGATAAAACAAAAAAAAATCTTATTAACTTAGGCTTAAGGAGGCTTTTTAAATTTAAAATGACAAATATAATTTTTATCCAGTAAATAGTTTGCCAAAATACGAAAAGGTAAGTATTTGTTCTTAACAGAATGTTAAGAGGACAAAAATGTGATTAGTCCAACAGTAGTTTATTGTGTGTTTTATGTTGGTATTAGATAAACAAATACATAATTAACTTTTCGAAAATTAATGTTATACAAAATGCTAAATAATAAAATGAAAATCTCTCATTGAATTAAAATGTTCACCTCAGAACGGAAGTTTAAGCGCTATCGAAATATATATATAATATATATATATATATATATATATATATATATATATATATATATATATATATATATATATATATATATATATATATATATATATATATATATATATATATATATATATATATATATATATATATATATATATATATATATATATATATATATATATATATATATATATATATATATATATATATACTATATCGCGGATATAGCTAAAAAACTATATATATCGTATATATATATATATATATATATATTATATCAATATATATTAAGGCTCATTTGGGGATGAAATGGTAACATTTTGGTAAAAATCCAATATGCCAATTGGATAAATAGTTTTTTAGTAATAATTATTTTTAATATATTACTAGGCCGCCATTTTGTTTTGCCATATTGAATTTTTACAAAAATGTTAACAGGTCATTTCCAGATGACGCTTAATTTTTAACCAAAATGTAAAGTCAATTAGGTAAATAGTTTTTGAGCTATGCCGCGAACAGATAGACCGACGGAATTGAGAAAACATGTTTTTCGGCATCTAGAGACACTGAAACGTAAATACTTTTATGAGGGAAGTAAAAATCAACATTTCTCATCGTGCTTGGTATTTTTTAACAAGCAAATATTTTTTATTTGTTTGTGACAAACCTTTGTCAAGTTGTCAGTCCCCTCTCTTATTCTCTATTCTTATTTTTTTTAAGAACATTTATTTATGCAAAATAGAAACAATAAAAAGCTAATGTTTTCTTTGTGTTTTAGGTATCTATGGGCGAAAATGGAAGCAAAATCATGGTAAGGGTATTTCAAAAGTATTAGTTTTAGATGTCTAGATATTAAACGAATAATTCTGAAAAATAATTTGTTTTGAAACTATATGTTCTTTTGATCTATCGGGCAACAGAAATACCAATTAATATATTTTAATATCAATATTTACTAGTTTGATATACTAGAAAAAAAAATTAGTTTCCACATTTCTGTAGGGAAAGCTTCGTAATTTTCCTCATTTAAAATGAAAAAACCATTTATTATAGAAAATGTGCATGCATGAAAATGTTTATACATCATAGTTCTAGTTAATTATAATTGCCCTAGATTCGTTGATATGATATATTTAGAGATTTCTCATTTTAATTTTTGTTTAAATACATTTTTACTTTTTATATTTTTTTAAGTTTTAGGTGGGTAAACTAAATTTTGTGGTCATTCACTGTTCATGATAGGAAATAGATAAATTGGACTTCAGCCGAAACTTTCCTCATAACTAAATCTACCACACACATATAACAAAGTTTTTATATATTAAGAAAACTGTATATTTTGATCAATGAAAAGTTTTGTTATTGCGCAAATACTCAGAAATTCCTTAATAAGGAATCTTTCTTTCTATTAAGGGAAATATCTTACAGTAAAAATAATATTTATAAAACTATTACCAAATAACTATATACATATATGTACAAATTGTATTATCTATGTGTGGTGGAAATATATGTATGTATGTATATATATATATATATATATATATATATATATATATATATATGTATGTATGTATATATATATATATATATATATATATATATATATATATATATATATATATATAATATATATATATATATATATATATATATATATATATATATATATATATATATATATATATATATATATATATATATATATATATATATATATATATATATATATATATATATATATATATATATATATATATATATATATATATATATATATATATATATATATATATATATATATATATATATATATATATATATATATATATATATATATATATATATATATATATATATATATATATATATATATATATATATATATATATATATATATATATATATATATATATATATATATATATATATATATATATATATATATATATATATATATATATATATATATATATATATATATATATATATATATATATATATATATATATATATATATATATATATATATATATATATATATATATATATATATATATATATATATATATATATATATATATATATATATATATATATATATATATATATATATATATATATATATATATATATATATATATATATATATATATATATATATATATATATATATATATATATATATATATATATATATATATATATATATATATATATATATATATATATATATATATATATATATATATATATATATATATATATATATATGTATATACATATTAATAGATTAAAATTTCATTTTCATATAACCCTTGATTTTTCGATACATTTTTTAACAATATATTAAAGAGTCATTTTGTTTCGCCATATTGGATTTTTGCCAGATAGATTATAATTTTATTCCCGTATAAACCTTGATATATCTATAAAATTTGAAATCATTTGAGAGAGAAATAAAAATTCTAAATTTCGAGACATTTTTGGTTAAATGGTTTTTTATTTCTTCTCGAATCTACAGCAGCTCTACGATTCGTTTAGTACTGACCTCTTTGTGTAGGTATATAGTTGGGAATTATTGAGGAATAATATTACGTATACTTTTATAAAGGCCTTGAAGCAAATTACTTCCCCATCTGTCATTTATCAAAAAGTAATTATAATTTAGGTTTACAAACATAATCTGACCGAAGCTTATATAACTGTTGAGAAAAGTTTCTAATAACATTGCAAGTTGGCGCTGATGTATGAAACATATTAATATAGATATAAGCCCAAATGTCTTTTCTGTACATAATATCGGTGGAAAATTGGGAAAAGTTTCATTTTTATTTGTATAATGTGTCTGAATGTTTAGAAGCTTGTTTATTTTGCTATGGCACCTCACATTACATTAATTAATTTTCCGTTAATATAATTTTTAAATAATATTCAGGATGTAAAAGTTTATTTTGAGTATATCCTGAACTTTCTCTCATTAGGCTAATAACATCCTTAACGACGCTTTTGTAGTGCAATTTATTTTTTCGACGACTAATTTCTCATGTACTGGGAAATCATTTCCCATGTCTCAGATTGCTTCATCTTTGGTTGAATAACATATGCAAAATACAGCTGATGGTTGCTCAGTCAGAGTTCGAATGTCGAAAAGTCAATTACAATTGTCACTTAAGAAATAGAGCTACAATGCAAATATAGTCGTAGAAAAGATGCAGTGTATAATACGTTTGAAAACCACTTATCACACTCATGTGACTTGTGGCATCACATTCGAGTGAAAAGACCGATTTTCAAAAAACTACCAAATAAAATTTACTGAAAGTGAATTTTGTTGTGAACAGCTTCTATAACCGACGATCTAGATCAAGAGCAGTTATACAGATTACAGGAATTATGGTAGCCGTATATATATATATATATATATATATATATATATATATATATATATATATATATTCAAATTCAAATTCAAATTCAAAATGTCTTTTTATTGGTTACAAGAAATAAGATACAATTAACAATTGAAATGGTGGCGAGATCCAGCATGGCTGTTCATATCTAACCACCTTGAAAATAGGCTTAAATGAAAACCTTGTAATTTATATGCCAACGAACTAGTAATAATGAGAATATGTAGCAACTGAGGACTCTATGTTATCTTTGAGAGATTAAATATTTTTTAAGTTTTGACTTAAACGAATCTACAGACGGGCTTGCCTTGATGCTATGAGTTATCGCATTATATACCTTGGTCGTATTATACGTGAATGAACGCTGAAAAGCAGCGGTGTTGTGCCTGGGAGTCTGATACAGACCTCGATGGCGTGTAATGATATTATGGACATTTAAACCCTTTGACAACCTATCAAGAAGATACGTGGGTTCTTGGGACAACTCAATTTTAAACACTAAAGATGCGAGACGTAGTTCATACCTTTCGCAAAGAGTTAGCCATTTGGATCTCTCAAAATGATCTGATATGTGGTCAAACTTACGAAGTCCGTATGAAAATTTTTTTGAAGTTTGAGTTTTGAATTCTTTGACGGATGGTTTTATTTCTTTGCGTGAGAAAAGACCAATAGACTACATCGGCATAACCCAAATGTGACAGAATAAGGCTGTCACACAATCTTAATCTTACATTGGTCGAAAGAATATCCCTGTAAATATAAAAAAATTTCCACTTAGCAATTGATTTTTGAATCAAAGAGGCGACGTGGTCATCAAATCGCAGGCTAGTATCCACTAAAAGCCCAAGGTTCTGGCAAACATTGGTAGCAGATAGTTTAACATTATTCAGGTAGAGATAGAAATTAATATTATTCTCAATAGATTCTCTATCACCACGAAATATTAGAGGCTTGGTTTTATTATTGTTTAGAATTAGACCATGTGCCAAAAAAACTTCGGAAATGATGTCCAAGTCATTATTAATGTGACCGCATACTGTTTGCAGATCTTCCTTTGCAAATGAGCAATAAAGTTGCACGTCGTCGGCATATTGATGAGAGACACAATAATTCAGATGAGATGAAAAGTCAGCAGTGTACACAGAAAACAACAAGGGACCCAGAATGCTCCCTTCCGGTATACCCCTACTGACTGGCCGAAAGTTAGAGGCTTCAGCACCCAAAACCACCCTCTGACTTCTTCCGTTTAAATAACTATTCATACATTGAATTGCCTCGGGACCCAAGCTAGTAATAAGCTATGATCCAGCGTATCGAATGCCTTGCTATAATCCAAGAGAATTAAACAACTACTATATATAGATATATATATATATATATATATATATATATATATATATATATATATATCATTTAATTATCATTTAAATAATTTAATATTAAAACCATTAATTCTAAAGAAGAAGTAGTTGACCATTACCAAAGACGTATCCTTAATTTAGAAGAGGAATATTGAATTGGTTGTTAATCTTTGGGGTTGAAATTTCATGCAGGTTAGCTTGAGATAAAGTTTCTCGGAGTTAGCATACGCTTTAATAGAAAACAAACTTATTCCTAAAAAAACCTGAATAAGTAAATCAAAGAAACTAAATATTATTTTAATCAGAAAAAAGCAGTTTTAAACCTATTAACTTATAGAGGAAGAGGAATTTCTTTTACTTTTTAAGATATTTGTATGTAGGGTAAGAAATACGTTTTTTTTTTTAATGGAATACCCTGTATGTTGTTCATTTTTATGAAAGGTCTTTCTCTACCGATTTCATAAATATATAATTTGATTATATTGGCGCAAAGCCTTTATTAATTATTTTAGTTCAACTGCAACATTACTTGCCATATAAGTCTAAGGTAATATTATAATATAATGCAACTTATTATAGTTAAAGAGAAATAATTGAAAAACTGTTTGCGCTAAAGTAGTTAAACTATATATTTTTGAAATCGGAAAAAGAACATTCATAAAAATTATAAAAATACAGGGTGTTCTATCTAAAATAACGTATTTCGTTATATTTTTTAGGGCATATAGATAGGCATAAGATAGTCGTTTGTTTTTTTCATAACAGATTCTGGCGGTTTAAAAGAAACTCTAAAGTTTTCATATTTACACTTTTTCTCTATCTTCATTAATAAACCCTGTAGGTAGGTGTCAAATATAATGACAATAATATTTTTGAAACCAGTCAAAAACTAATTGTCAATTTTTTAAATTAGGTAATAAAAAAGAAGCTAAATACTTTTTTCTTACTAAACACATAGTAAATAAGACGAGGATTTTTCATAATCAGCAAAATTTGGAAACAATATTAATAGCAAAATAGTTATTTTTGTAACGAGTAACTAAAATAGTTTTTTGGGACGAAAACGAATAAAGGTTAATAGGATAGCCTCAAATTATCTTTGGCAAAAGTCTGCGGTCGGTACTCTTATTTTAATTATTTTATCTCTTTGCATTTTATAATCCGGCTTCTTAAGAGAATGCTGCTTAAAATGCTATAACAATACAATTTATTTATCATTAGAAGTTAAGTTATAACTCAGCTATTAAAATTAAATCGATTCATTGTCACGTAGATAATTCCAGGCAATAGATTGATATAATTGGTCCATTTATATCATTTGACGTATAATAATTATTCATGGCAGGCATTTTATTAGACTGTCACGAAACATCAATTGATCGCCATAAGGACTGAATATTCGTTTTGTACAATGTCATCTGCGATATGCTTTTCAAAACTATCAGAGCTTCAGAGCCGTATGTACGCATAGACTAGGCTGCAGCTTAAGAACCCGCAGAACAAAAAAAATGTATGTGTTATTACTGTAGTGCGAGCCCTACGACACTATTGTGCAATTGAAGTGCAATTTTTTAAAATTTAACCTAAATTTAAATGACTATAATTTGTAAACAAAATGGTTTGTTTACAAACGGTTTTTTACATTTTGAAGGCTTATGTTTTTGGTAATATTTTTGTGGTATGTGTGCTTTAAGGGTTGCTTTGGTCTGGTATACACGAGAGATAACACGAAATTATTTTTTTTACACCAATTTTGTCAAGAGCGAGAATTTGCAAATCTGAAATTATTTTAATTTTATATATTACAGATTCCTCGATACGACAAAATCGAAAACAAAACGTCTATCATACTGAAATAGTACTACATGCTAAGTGTAACACTTAGCGCCACCTATTGGGGCTCCGGTGGTTTCGGGCTTCATACCCATAGGTAATTTGGCAAAGTATGCACTAGCACCATCATGCGGACAGTAGATGGTGGATAGTACACTTAGCATGTAGTACTGTTTCAGTACGATAGACGTTTTGTTTTCGATTTTTTCATATCGAGGAATCTGTTATTTCAGATCTCCCTGGGTACCAGCCTGCCTGATGAGGGTAGAGGCCCAGAAATCATGATTGCAGGGGGTACCCTGTGACATAATTGAAAGCAATTCTTCTTGTAGGCCCTTTTGCACCTGCAGAAGTTATTAATTTTTGCTATTCTACATATATTTTTTCCGGCCAAGAACTTTTGATAAAAATGTGTGAAAGCTCATTTTTATCGATTTTAGCATCTATATATATATATATATATATATATATATATATATATATATATATATATATATACATATATAATTTTGATATCTGATTTGTTTCTTTTTTCATTAATTTTTTTCTTATAACACGCATTTTTTTCTACATTTTTCTCTCTAAATTAAAAACTCTTATCAAAAAGACCATTATTTTGATCGTTCTGACTCCTCCAATGAGGTTTTTATTTTATGTTAAAAAAATAAGTTAAAAAATAATCAAAATTACACAGGGGTAATAATGCTATGAATTTAAAAAACCGTCCGAGGTTTGAAGTAACTTTTGTCAAAAATAATAAGAAAAAATAATTAGACAAAGTCTAATTTAAGAAAATAAGAAAGATACATAACGGTCTGAAAAAATTAATTAGTACGCCCCTGAAGTAAAATTAACATTCGGAAAGGCAAAATTGTATTTACTGCTTTTCAAAACGTCCTTGGAGAAGCCAAAACGATTAAAAGAATAGTCTTTTTAATAAGAGTGTTTAAGATAGAAAAAACAAATGTTGAAAATGCGTATTAGAAGAAAAAATTAATTAAAAAAGAAACAAATCACACATTAAAATTTTGAGAAATTAGCTTTTTTCTAACAACCCATTTATTAAGTACATACATATAAAATCAAAATAATAGCAGATTTGCAAATTTTCGCTCTTGACAAAATTCATGTAAAAAAAACTACTCTTGTCTTATCCCTCGTATATATCAACCAAACGCATACCACAAAAAAGTTACCAAAACATAAGCCTACAAAATGTAAAAAACCGTTTGTAAACATACCTTTTGTTTTAAAGTTATAGCCGTTCAAATTTAGGTTAAATTTTAAAAAAGTGCACTTCAATTGCACAATAGTGTAAATGACACAGTTATTTTGTGTGGGCTTGAACATCTTAATCCTTCAGTAGACCGCCACCATATCGATCTGAGTAAACATTCAGGACTTGTAAGATTAAATTTTGAAAATAGGAGAATAATTTGGGGTATTTTTTCAATCCAGGGCCATTAGAGGAAAAAAACTGAAATATGTTGGGTCCGGCTTTTAAAACCACTGACAAAAAATGGTTTCATATGAATATGAATATAAAAACATTTAACATTTTAACTTGTTATTTTTACATTGAAGTATATATTGTATTTGGCAATACAAACATTTATAGTTAAACACCTTATTGGTTTTCAATTTTTTATGCTTTCTCGTCAATTCACTAAATTTTAAATACTGTGTAGTAGGATTTTCTATAATTTGATACGTTTTAGATATTTCCTTTTAGGTTTTAGTTAGAAATACCCCTGGGTCCTTTCTTTTTCACTTGGCGTATTTTATACTCCCCAGTGTGGTCAGAGATTCATAAATACGGCATTGCAGAGCTTTAAGAAAGACTTTTACTCTATTATTGTTCATTACGAATTTAAGTTCATTTTTATTAATTTTTGATGATAAAACACCGTAAATATAATTGTTAGGGACAATCAAAAATGAGATCCGTTTATATTTAACTGGCAGTCTTCACCTTTATCTTTTACCCCACTGTGTCCAGTAACAAGGCTCTGCATTTTGCTGTCAATTGGAAAATGTACATCTTAGGGCACCCTGTAACTTTAGGACTTGTTCATTTAGAAGTATTTTGACAAATAAGAAGGATCTCTAGATGTTTGAGTTCAATCGATGTTCAGTTTAGTCCAAAAATAAGTTTCAATTAACAAACGTAACAAAATATTTATAAAAAAAATGTTTAAAAGTCTATATATATTTAGTTACTTTTTATCTTGATACATTGTTATTGCGTTAAAAAATAAGTACTCATACAATCTGTGTCGATCTCTGCTTCTACAGAGAGTGTAATAAATCATATTTTATGACTTTGTCGAGGGAAACAAGCTAATACATATTTAAGTTTATATGCTGTTCTATAAAAAGCAACATTGTACAGTATTACATCAAACTGTTGATAATACTACCACGTACCTTTTTACCTCGATTTAAATTTCATTATTAATTATAAAAGATAAACCGATCTAAAACTGCTGGCCATAAATAACGCAAAAAATATTTCATAGTAAACTCTGGAATATTTTCAAAATGTAATGAAGTAAAGAGGTCCTGTATAGCGTATAGAGGTACTGTGTTCAACACATTTTAGCAAATTGAGTGTGGTTTTGACACTTAGCAAGCAATTATTTATTTATACTGAGGGTTATATAAAAGTATGCAATTTTCGTAAAAATTCCTTTCTCTAGAAACACGCCAAAATGATTAGTTAGAAATTATCGAAAAAATTTGCTTTTTCATTTTGTTTAATTTTTTAGGATTTTATAGGGTTTTTTTATATTTGTTAAGTTAATCGATAAAATTAACCGGCATTTTACACCTTTTGTTTAAATTAATTGAATATCCTTTGACATGCATTAAGAAGTATTGCCTGACCTGCTGCGGAAAAATAGAACTTTTTTGAAAATTTTAATTTTTTGAAAACGTATCTTTAATGATATTGCTGTAAAGACACTAAATAATTTTGTTAAATTTTACTATTTTTGTATAGCAGCGCATATATTGTATTTTTATTAATACATGGGCTATAAAGGAAAGTATTTTAATGGTAAAAATCTTCGAGAAACATAAGTTAGATTTTTGGGACTTTTGGAGCAGGTGCTTCTGTCATCCCATTTTGTGGCTTTGCCCCACACGCGGCTCGCTAGTCTATGGCGGCTTGGTGAGTTCTAAAATGAGCGAAATCGTGATCAACGTTTAACTGAAATGGATCGTTGCACCTACAGCATTGCGGGACATGTTCTATACAGGGATAATGGTATCCTTGTTATGAATAACATAATATCTTGACAATCGGACCCCGCACATTTCTTATGGAAAATGACTTTCAGTCAATTTTTCTTAAAATGTGATATATTGTAGTTCTCTATCCCCTGATCAAGAGCTTTCATAGCCATTTCATTATCCAAAAATATTTAATTTTTTTTAATTCTAAATACTTAATATGCATCAGATAGGTCAGCCACAGAATAATTTTGATTAAAAGCTAATGTATTCAAAAGTAAAATAAACATATACAAGGTAAAGGTGTATTCCAGAAACCAATCATTTTTCTTTTATATTCGACTGTACCTACAATATTAAAATTCCAATCTTTACTAAATGCTTTATTACACTTAAACAAACGGTCAGATTGGTAATATGTTTATCAAAATTAAATGTAAATTAAACTATTTTATCGGACATTTTTGTAAATAGCTGACATTACAGTGGCCATGAATTTAAATCTACAAGTTTTATAACCTATTGCATTTTCTGAAAATCTAGATCTAATCTTATAGCTAGTATATTTAATTGACCATTTTAATTATTATCGAATGTATATTGTCAATAGATACAGCTTTAATAATATAATCTATATCTATACTAATATATAAAAGACTTAGTTGACTGAGTCACTCATGACGCTCCAGCTCAAACCGCTTGAGGTAAAAGGCTGAATTTTGGCATACAGGTTGATTTTAGGGTGTAAAGGTTCGATAAGGAGGAATTTTCAGGGAAATTCAAATTTCAAGGGGGTGAAACAACCCCTTAAATATTACAATATTTTTTATTTAAAAAACGGTCAGTTTTTCGGAACTCGTGCTTTTTAATTTATTTGAAAATTGAAGGAGAACGATCCTTCCTAAAACGTGTATGTTTCTCAGATGAATGCACGTTTTTCCTTAATGGAAAAGTCAACAAACAGAACGTACGATACTGGAGCGATACTAATCCGCATATTTTTAGAGAAGGGCATATCCAGTTTCCTGAAAAAGTTAATGTTTGGGCGGGGATTTTGGGCAACCACGTTGTTGGACCGATTTTCATCAGAGGCAATCTTACAGGAGATCTTTACAGAAATCTTTTAGAAACTGAAATTGAACCTCGAATAAGACAAATTGTATTAAACAATCAGGAAGAGTTTGAAAATCGTGAAATCATATTTCAGCAGGACGGAGCACCTCCCCATTTCTATCGCATGGCTAGAGAGGTTCTCGATACAAACTTTCCTGGGCGATGGATAGGTCGCAGGGGAAGTACAGAATGGCCACCAAGATCTCCGGATCTTACCCCTCTAGATTTTTTCCTTTGGGGATATCTGAAGTTAAAAATTTACGCCACTGAATGTCAAACAATAGAAGAGTTGGAACGCAGAATAAGAGAAGCATGTGAAGAAATAGATGAACAGACTTTCATCAACGTGAGAGAAGCTATTCATAATAGGGTACTTTATTGTCAAGATTTAGGAGGGGGCCACATCGAACACTTGATAAAATAATTATTGTTGGGGTTAAATAAGTGTTATTCAAAAATAAATCAAATTTCGCTTTATCGGAAAAAAATTACTGTTCTACAATTAACATACTACTCAATAGATGTAGTTATAGACCAACAAAATGCGGTTAATTATCCTGTCGAATTCCTACACTCTCTAAACCCTTCAGAAATCCCATCTCATGAGTTAACTTTAAAAGTGGGGGCACCAGTGATGCTTATTCGTTATTTAAAACCACCAAAATTGTGTAATGGAACTCGGCTACAAGTTAAATCATTACAAAACAATGTAATAGAGTCTACTATTATTTCTGGCCTTGGTCTGGGAGAAACAGTTTTTATAACACGTATATCCTTTTAATTTCGACTATTCTTTTCAGTTTAAACGAGTACAGTTTCCTCTAAAGCTTTGTTTCGCCATGATGACAAAGCTCATAGGCAATCCTTAAGTAGAGCTGGAGTAGACTTGCGCCACGATTGTTTTTCTCATGGTGAACTCTATGTCGCATGCTCTAGAGTAAGTTCGCGTAGTAGGTATTTTACAGCCAAACAAAGCAACAACAAACGTGGTTTATAAAGAGGTACTCAAAGGAGGCGATTTAAGTACTTTTTTACATTCCTTTCATTATAGTCATGTACGCGAACGAAGTCTCGGGTACCCGTTAGTTGAAAATATAATGGTACAGGGTGTTTCATAAAACTCTAGAAAAACTATATAATTACTGCTATGTCACATTCACCTGATTTTTCATAATAATTCCTTAAAGACCGATATAATTCTATTAATAAAATACTAGTACACAAGGTGTTTGATAAATACACCCCTTTTTTGTTTTAATAATTTCAATATTATCGATTATATTATATATTTATTACGTCATTTAAAGTAAAGAAAAATGTAAAATAAGTGTGGATTGTAAAATGAAAATTAAAAGTTAGATGCCTAAATCTATAACCTGTGTATGTGTATTGTTAGAAAAAGGTGGTCTCGAAATGGAATGTTATAAGAAAATCTCATGCAACAATTTTGTACGTTCTGTACCATTTTTCTAGTGCGGGATGTTAAAAAATCACCATATACATCATCACAAGAGTCAAACAGCGAAAGTGTTTTTGTTTTGATAGTAGTAATTTTTATGTGTGCCTCAAAAGATAATGAGCTGTCAAAGATTATACCTAAATTTTTGCAGTGGTCGAAAATAAAAATGTCAAAGCTATTCAAATGAATCTATATCTATATGTATTTCAGTATAGGTTAGAAATTAAGTTTTACTAAACTATTACCGATATCGAATCTATTTTGGAGTATATGGTTGGGAGTCGTCTGCATATTGTTGAAGATTGGCATGTCTGACTTCCTTGCACATATCCGAAACATAAATTAGTAGTTTAAAATCTAAACTAAGATTGTTTGCATCTATACTAACTCCGACACAACTTTCTCGATTATTTAGGTAGCTTTTAAAAAATTCAACAGCAAATTCATAACCCGAAATAATATAATTTTGATAAGAGCATAATTGTGATTCAGCGTATCAAAGGCTTCGCTAAAAGGGTCATGCATGTGCTGTTTTTTCCTTCCTCGTTTGTGCGAACGTCATTAAGCATACTTACTAAACTTGTACAGGAACTAAATCTTTCTCTAAAACCTAAATTGCATTCGGGGATGATATTCTGGGTTTCAAATCTGAGTAATGCATTTTTTTTAAATTTCTGTCGTTAATATTATTGCAGTTACTATATTTTTTAAATTCAAATTTGTGTGTGTTACTGCTGTGTTACTACGCGTATTTTTTAGTAAAGTACATATATTTTTTAAACCTTATATTGCTTAAAGTTGTATCAGAGCTTTGCAACTACCCTGAATACTATTTAGATGTCATTCTAGAGCCGTATCAAAGATATGTTATACTTTCAGGTGTATTTAATATTGTTTACATAGATATTTAGTGCACATATCTATACAAATCAAAATTTAACAAACATTTAGAGGTCAATTTCCGGTACCCACCTGTACAGAGATTTGACTAAATGGAAAAAAATGCTTGTTTTGATATTCTAAAAATATCATATTAAAATTTCAGAAAAAAAAAACGGTTGATCTCGAAGAACACTTAAGGTCTATGAAATATTCCTTATTAATTTTCCTAAATATAATTTCGAAATCGTTGATGAAAATGAATAATTTAGTTCGTATTAATTAACATTTAACATGTCTGCCCAGTCAACATAATGTACCTTGGGGCACATTCCCAGAATATATAGGCACTGGATCATCCCGAAACGTAACTCTAGGGATAGACTCAAATCCCAAATATATTCTTGGCAGGTGTATACTTCGGGAGTTTTGCCGAAGTAGGTATATACAAAGGGAAATGGAGTAGAGGTAATATTTTCACAGATAATAACCAGAAACGACCACATTAAAAGTACTAAGTTGCACAATAGCTCCGTAATAATCATATCAAGGGAAGTCCCTTTACTGATATTTTAACAGGTTTTTGCGACGGTAATGCTTCCCACGAGTTTCACATTTTTGGGTATTCTTTTGAACGATTATCGTAAACTGGGCATTTTTAAACACAAATAACTTCAGTCAAACCATTTTTCACAAAAAAACTAATTTTAGTCACTTCGTTTAGATACGATTTGTTTTTTAGTATAACCATCGCAAGTAGAAGTATTTCGCTGGGTCTACTTCAATTGGCCGAATGCGTTAGGCGAAAATCATTTGGCCGAAGACAAATGGCCGAAAAACAAAATGGTGTATGTATAATATATCTGAATATTAAAAACTGAATCTTCGGATTTTACCTTAAACTATGAATCGTTTCTATAAGTAAATAAAAAATCGGTAAATTTCCTTTACCCGGAACTTCCCTCGTTATGAATTTTTCGTTTTGTTAGGAATAGTGAAGTGTGACCCAATTTAGTTCAGTACATAGTCATTTCGATACAGATATACTGTTTTTGCAAACATTTTTATTGGGCGCCATTTTGTTCCATCATATTGGATTCCTACCAATATTTTACCAGTTTTTACCCATTCCACACTTGATTTTTGGGCATAACTTAAAGTAAATTCAATAAGTTATTTTGTCACGTGATGTTGAATTCATACCAGTTTATCTCTATATCACATTTATTTTTTTTACAAAATTTAAAGCCAATCTTGCATTCGTACCAAAACATTACCAACTTATCCCTATATCACCCTTAATGCTTGCACACAATTTGAAATTAATCTATTAAGTAGTCAAGACCATTTTTTTAAATATTTTATTAGGCCGCCATTTCGTTCTGCTATCTTATATTCATACCAAAATATTATCAGTTCATTACCATGGTTTTTGTGCAAAACTTTGGGAAATTGGATAATTAGTTTTTTAGTAATAATTTTTTTAAAGTTTCACTGCCATCTTGCTCCGGGATATTGGATTTTGATCAAAATATTACCAGGTTGTTCTCACATAACCCTTAGTTTTTTAAAATTTGAAGTCACTATGATGACTAATTTTTAAGCCACGCCGCGAAATGACAGGTAGACAAACGAACACACCGACGTAATTGATAAAAATATTTTTTGGCATCTAGGGACGTTAAAACCTGAAAATATGTAAAACCTGAGAGGGTGATTTTTTTCACGATTACAAAATATTTTATTTGACCGCCATCTTGAATTAGTACCACAGTTAAACTAGTTAATCTCTATACCACACGTAGTTTTGGCACAAATTTGAAATCAGTAAGTAGTTTCCATTAAGTAGTTTTTTAAGACTGAATTTAAATATTTTATTAACTGCCATTTTGTTCCGCCATTTTGGATTCGTATCAAAATTTTACCAGTTGATGCATATATAGTACTTGGTCTGAAAAAATCAAGGAGGGTGCTTTTTTCAGGATTAGAATACTTCCCTTTTACGAGGGAAGTTAAAATTATTTAGCCTCCATTTTGTTCCGCCATCTTGAATTCGTACCACAACTTTACTAGTTTATCTCTATATCACATTTAATACCTGCACAAAATTTGAAATTAATCTAATATGCAGCTATTTCATATTCATACCAAAATGTTACTAGTTCATTCCTATGTAACATCTGAATTTTGTGCAAAATTTGAGGAAACTGGATAATTAGTTTCTTTAATAATACATTTTTAACGCATATTGGATTTTTACCACAATATTACCATGTCATCGCGGTATGACCCTTAATTTTTGTCCCAAATTTGAAGTAAATCTGATGAGTAGTTTTTAAGCTATGCCGCGAACTGACAGACAGGCAGGGCAACCAACAGACGGACCGACGGAATTGACACAACATATGTTTTGGCATTTTGGGACCCTGAAACCTGAAAATATGTAAAACCTGAGAGGGTGATTTTTTTATGATTAAAAATAATTTATTTAGCCTCTGTTTTGTTCCGCCATCTTGAATGAGTACTCGAGTTTTACTAGTTCAGCCACAATTAGTTATGATACACAATTTGAAATCAGTCTATTAAGTAGTTTTTTCAGGCTGAAATAATAAATTTTTTATCAAACCGCCGTCTTGTTCCGCCATCTTGGATTCGCACCAAAATTTTATCAGTTGATTTTTACATAATACTTGATTATTGTGCAAAATTTGAGTTAAATTAGATAAGTATTTTTTCAGAAATAATTTTTTCAACATTTCACTAGGCCGCCATTTTATGTTGCCATATTGGATTTTTACCAAAATGTTACCAGCTCATGCCCTAATGATCCTTAATTTTTGGCCAACATTTAAAGTCAGTCGGTTAAGTAGTTTTTAACATGCTATGCCGCGAACAGACAGACCGACAGACAGATCGACGAAATTGAGATAACATGTTTTTCGGCATCTAGGGATCCTGAAACGTAGAGATCTAAAAAAATCTCTGAGGGTGATTTTTCACGATTACAATACTTCCCTTCTACGAAGGAAGTAATTGAAATATTCTCATGTTACGCAAAAGACAGGTGGTAAGAGTCGGAAATAATGAGTTTAATTTGCTTTTTACCATTTATCATGTCTGTTTGTACCATATCTAAGGCTGTTTACTTGTTGAGCCAATTCCTCCCATACTTTTTGCAATATCTGTTTGCCGCTTTCACATATGAAGCCGCCAGTTGGCATCTGTAGGTATTTATTAAAATAATTCTTTATAATTTCATAGTTTAGTTTGATTTAAAACACATTACTATTTTTTAAATTTTTACACATCCCAAAAAAATACTGGTAAGAAACTGCAAGGAAATTTTGAAGAGAGACCTTAAATAAAATAAATTAAAGTTAGCTGAAATTGTATAGATCCTAAATTTTTTAGGCAAACCCGTAAGTAAACTCGATCGAATTCAGTGCCACGCATAACTTATTAACTCTCGAATCGGGTTTCGAGTAACTCAAGCGTATTTAATAGAATTTTGTGTTCCTACCTGCAAATTTTATAGCCAGATTATTAATATCGGAAGAATTATATCGATGCTCATAGCCCATTTTACCAACAAACAAGTAGGCCGATTTATAGGCACGCAGATAAAACAAGTGAAGATGTGAGAGTCTTAACACGCGTAGGTCAGTGAAATGGTTTCTCCTGTTGTCATTTCTTTTTTCGTAATTCCGTTCATAAAAATCATAAGTTTTTTTTAATTTCAAGTGATGTAGATTAAAAGTGAAAACTCGTAACATTTTTCTCACTATATATTAACCAAAAAGAATTACTTTACTACTGAGGAAGTTTTATGCTTGTGTGCCTTTACAAATTACAGTTTTTACTAACTTTCATTACCAATAAAATGTAAATAACTGATATACTTTGTTTTTATATTTTTCAATGACATTTAAAAAGACAATTTATTTCACATAATATAGAAGGAAATTGACATGTCTTAAAAGTCAAATGCGACATATGTGGACAGTGTTGCCATGTTGCAAGCAGATTTTTAAACAGTTTGTTTATTTTGGTTAGGTTAGGATTGGTAGGGGCGCGCTAACAAAATTTCAGGTCTGTATTAAAACAAGGATTTTTTTTAACAGAAGCTATATTGCCCTGTCTCGTTTGCGTTAGGTTAACCCAGGTTCGTCAATAAAACCATCATTAAAGCCTGTGGTATATCTTTCCAGAAAATCAGGTGAGCACATAACTTTGTTTCTTGATTTTGTCCAAATCATCAATAGAGAGTTTTTACTTTTAATCTAGTCTATGCACCATGGGCCATCATTTAAAATAAAAAAATATGCATAGGTTTGTTAACGACAGAAAATTCGAGAATATGTTGAAACTACATGTGTGTTCAATCCGAGAGCTATTGTGACGATAATGTTCTTACAGGTTTTAATCTTTTTTGGGGATTATTTTGTCTAATTATCGTAAACAAAATATTTTAAAATACAACTAATATCTATAACACTATATGTAACAACGAATTTAGAAAACTTTCAAAAACCATTAAAAGTGTCCATTTCCACTAGTAATTTCCGAATTTAAAAAATGTGAAGGATCCCATAAATATATAACAATTACTCTGCTTTACATCGCATGCTGTTGCCAAACCCCTAGTCTTTATCTTATTATAGATACCCATTTTTACATCAACCTAAAAAACAATCGGTAAATTTCCTTTACTCGGAACTTCCCTCACTTTCCTTTTACTAGGAATAGTAAAGTGTGACTCAGTTTACATTTGTACATAGTTATTTTTAGAAAATTTTTATTGGGCGCCATTTAGTTTCATCATATTGGATTCCTACCAATATTTTAAGTTTCTTCCTATGCCACACTTGATTTTTGGGGATAATTTAAAATAATTTCAATAAGTGGTTTTTATATTGACCCATACCGCCAAATTGTTACATTATGTGGAATTTGTACCAGTTGATATGATTTTTTTACGTTGACTTAAAAAAAAATTATTTGTAGTAGCTTAATAAATTTACATGGTTTTATATTTGCCACCGAAGATTTTTTTAAGTCATCTAAAAAACACTGAACGATTCTTTCTTTTAAGCACAACAATTAATAATCTAAAAAAGTTTAACTCTTTGTTTCCTTAATGTATTTTTACTCGAAACTAGATTTTACCAATTTTTCGACTTCCGATAAGAAAAATATAAAACTAAGTCTTTAAGAGAAAGATGGAATTTGTGATATATTTAACCGTTTTTATCCCAGGAGGTATCGATACGACTTTACGAAAGGCCAAAGAATAGCAAACCAAATTCGTGTACGCTACAATTGAAAAATTTTGCAAAATTCATCCGTATCCCTGATCGAGCTCTCTAGCAGCCTCTAGAAAAAAAAAAACAAAACAGAGACCTTTCTTTGCGCATTTACTTGATTCGCCTAGGATCAACCGTTCAGATACTCCAGGGCCAAACGTAAAATCATAGGTATAGGGAAATATATGAAAACATTACAAAATGGGCCGCCCTGAATAAACCGGAGAGTAATTTTGGTGATGTGGTTTTTCAACAGAAAACTGATGATTTTTTATTTTAGTGAGTTATATGTCTCGGCCTTTAAGGCATTCCATACTGATTTTCAATCTCCTTTTCCATCGAACCATCTTTTTACCATGACAAAGTAGTCAGGGTTTCAATTCCAAAAAATGTCTTCAAAGTTACTCTATTGTTTAACTCTTTTTTATTTTTCTTAAGCGGCATACGTTCTACGATTTTGCTCGTTAGGAAACTTGTCCGAGATAGTGACTGCATTTTGAATCATCAGGGTTTCAAAAAGAGTGCCCATATCGGAAACCACTGCCGCCTTATTACAAACCCCATTTACAAAAGAAGTGTCTATTTACCCTCTACGATCGACCTCAAGAATCACATTTCCCCAACGTACCGTTACTGAGCTAGAGCACTTTAAGGGGTTAAACAGTAACAATATTATAACAAGTTGTCTCTCTGGAAAACGTAGACAATGAAACAATCTGATTATAATTCATTTGCATTGTATACATATTTTAAATTACAGACAACGTTTAGATCGAGATATGCATTGATTCGTGAAAATTAGGCTACAAGCGCGAAAAAAGATACGTTGAATTGATAATACTTATTTCTTTCAATGTTCTTTGAGAATTAGATTCTATGGTCGTAGTACGATATTCCAGTTACATTGAAGACATAATGCATATTTTAAATTTAATAAAAAACGTGTTTGGGGTTTGAAATTCAATAAAAAAGAGTTTTACCAAATATTTCCAGAAAATTTGGGTTCACATTAAGAAACCTTACCTTTTAAAACTGCAAAACCAAAACAAGGACCAACGGTGTTGAAAATTTGAGAAAATTGGATAGTTGGTTGCGGAATTGGTAAAAATATTTTTTGGCTTCTAAGAACGCTAAAACCTAAAAATATGTAGGACCTGAAAGGGTGATTTTTTTCACAAATACAAATATTATATTTAGCCGCCATTTTGTTCCGCCATCTTGAATTAGTACTACAGTTTTACCAGTTCATCTCTCTGACAGTTGACAGCTGTCAATTATTAATCTGAAAACATGTATATCCAAAATACTGTGCAGTACGCAAAATCCTAAATAGATAACTTTTAAAAACGTTTAAATGTTGGACGAAAAATTAGCTTTGAAAACAAACTATAAAATATTTTTATCGGAAACATCAAATATATCTATTTTAACCCATTTAAAAATTATTGACTAAAACCATTTTGTCAGTCCTTAGATGTTATATATTTGTATAAAAACCCCAACTAAAGGAAATCCCAAATCGATATGCAAAAAATATATTAATAAAATATTTGTGTTTTATTATTCTTTTTAAATATTAATAGTTTGTGAAAAGAAAAATATTTTGAATTTTGAGGAACTGTTTTACTCTTCAAATCAGTCCAACAAGTAATCATTTCGGGGTGTATATATCAAAATATTTTTAGAGTTTTGGGGAGGTCCAGACCCTCAGAACCACAGGCACGAAGTCAGGTGGGACTTCGTGTCTGTGCGGATTCGTACCAAAATTTTACCAGTTGATTCTTACATAATGCAAACTTTGAGATAAATTGGGAAAAGTAGTTTTTTAGTAATTATTTTGTTAACATTTCACTAGGCCACCATTTTGTTTTGCCATATTGGATTTAATGTTACCAGGTGCCCATACGACTCTTATTTTTTGTCCAAAATTTAAAGTCAATCCAGTAAGTAATTTTTTCCTATGCCGCGAAGAAATAGGCCGACAGACTGACCGAAAACATGTTTTTAGGCATCTAGGGAGGCTGATTTTTTTTCTTTACGAGGGAAGTAAAACTAATTTGGCGCCATCTTGAATTCGTTCCAGAACTAACTACCGGATTTTCTCTGTACCACAATATCAAAATTTGAAATGAATGTAATAAGTAGTTTTTCAGGCCGATATTTTAAATATTTTATTAGGGCGCTATTTTGTTTTGCTATCTTATATTCATACCAAAATGTTACTAGCACATTTCTGTGAAAAACTTGATTTTTGTGCTAAATTTGATGAAATTGGATAATTAGTTTCCTAATTATTTTTCCTAATAATAACTTTTTTAATGTTTTACTAGGCCGCCATTTTGTTCCGGCATGTTGGATTTTTACCAAAATATTATCAGGTCTTCTCCATATGACCCTTCATTTTTGCCTAAAATTTAAAGTCAATCTGATAAGTAGTTCTTAAGGTATGCTGCGAATTGACAGACAGACAAACCAACAGATGGACCGACGGAATTGATAAAACATATATTTTGGCATCTAGAGACGCTAAAACCTGATATTATGTAAAACCTGAGAGGGTGATTTTTTTTTCCCGATAACAAATATTTTAGTTGGCCGCCATCTTGAATTAGTACCACAGTTTTACTAGTTCATCTCCATAATTAGTTATGGCACACCGTGTGAAGTCATTCTATTAAGTAGAGGCTGAATTTTTAAATATTTTATTAAGCCCCTATTTTTTCTGCCTTCTTGGATTCATGCCAAAATTTTACCAGTTAATTCTTACATAATACTTGATTTTTGTGCAAAATTTGAGATAAATTAGATAAGTAGTTTTGCTTTGCCATATTGAATTTTTACCAAAATGTTACCAGGTCATCCCCCTAATGACCCTTAATTTTTGACCAAAATTGGAAGTCAATCAAGTAGGTTGTTTTTGTACGAACAGGTAGACCGACAGACAGACAGAAATGGGAAAACATGTTTTTTTGGTATCTAGGGAACCTGAAACGTAAAGATCTGAAAAAATGTCGGAGGGTGATTTTTTCGCGTTTACAAGACTTCGTTTTTATGAGGTAAGTAAAAATGGCCTAACCTGGGCCAAAAAAAAATACTGTCCAATATTTAAAACACGATTACATATAAATCTACTGTTTAGTTTACTCTTTGCAAATACTGAACTAACTCAGTTTTTCCAGTAACCCTATACATTTCATCGAGATTATTTACATCCAGAATTAGAAACTGATATTTTCTGTATCACTCCACACGAAATTATTAAACTGCTACCTATAATAAACATTCAATGGGACTTAACTCATTCAAACAACACTTACTTTATATTCACTCTTAAAATCTGGCTACAGTGCTTTCACTTGACATGGAATTAAAATATCCACACAAAGAAATTATAATGGTTAATATTTATATTTTGCCATTGTTTCTTGTTTTCTGACAAATATTTCCGAAAAATATATGTTTTTTTTTTGGTAAAATATGGTGTAAGCCCAAAAAAAAAATTTGTTGTGTGAAGTGCTATTTGTAGATAACATATCAAGATTTTTTGTAAATACGGAAATATCTTGATTACATGTAGTGTTATGAAAACCACAACCCTGGAAAATCTAGTTTTTTTTATCAAAAAATCACCAAAAACTTGTTTTATTGTCCGTCCGATTCAGTTTTAGGAATATGCGTGTCTACAAGAGCGACATCAGTTCCCTTCTTAGTTGAGACGTTAATTATTTCTTGTTTAATTTCCAAGAAGTATAAAAAAAAATCTGTGGATAATTATTAAAATAAAACATTATAATTTCTTAATATTTTGATTTTTAAAGACGTTATAATTTATTAATTTTAACACATTCAAAAAAAATACCGGTAAACAACATGCATGGAACTAACTCTCCAGTTAGAAAGTAAACTGGATCGAATTTAGTGCCACACATTCCTTATTAACTCGGTAAAATCGATTATCGAGTTACTCAAGGGATTTTAATCGAATTCCTTCCCCGCCTTCAAATTGTATAGCCAGATTAATAATATCGGAAGAATTCTATCGACGCTCCTATCCGAAAAACAAGTAGGCCGATTTATAGATATGTAGAATGTCAAATCAAACAAACGAATATTACAGAGTGTTAACACGCGTAGATCTGAGAAATGGTTTCTCTTAATGTTGTCGCTTTTTTCTTCGGAATTTTGTTCAAAAAAGTCATAATTTATAGTAAAATAATTATAACAATTAAGTTGTGTGACCCGAGATATAGCGAAGTGAACGGGACTTTACCTAAAGTGCTTTGTGCAGTTTACAGGAATTTGGCAACAAAGTGTTGCAAAATCAACCTGCTCAACGATTTTTGGAGAAAATTAGAAACACTGTTATTAGGTTGGTTTATTTAAATAAAATTATATAGGGAATGTGTCATTAATCCCAGAATCACAGGTCCTTTCTGACGATCATTTTCTCAAATGTTTTCCCCTTTTTTGGATTATTTCGTATAATTATCGTAACTTGAACATTTTTAAAACACCATTAGGATCCATAACACTATATATATCTATGAAAATTTTCAAAAATCATTAAAAAGTTAAAAAATGTAGTTTTTGGGAGTTTCAGTTAAACTGAGAATATCATAAGAACTTGTTTGTTAATATGTATATTTTGCCATGATGTTTCATGATTCTTTCAATTTCTGATAAATTTATGCTTTTTTCTTAAACTATGGTGTAAGAGTAAGACAAATTAGTTGCTTGAAGTACTATTTGTAGATAATGTAATACTTTTTTTCGTAAAAACTTAAATATCATGGTTACGTATAGTGTTATGAAACCCACAATTTTTGTATAAAAAAATCACCAAATATTTTATTCTCTACAGACACAGTTTTTTTAGTTATACCGTTGTTTGAGGAAGTCTTAGGAATGCGCGCCTTTGCAGTATCGACCTTATTTCCCTTCTTAGCTGAGAAGTTAATTATTTCGCCTTTAATTTACAAGAAACATCAAAAAAATTATTTTCTCTTGAATTAGGGGGATTTTTTTTTAAATGGACAGGAATAATTTTTACTAGTTACAAGAATAAGAAGTAAAGGAAGGAAATGCTTTTTACCTGTATTAAAATATATAAAAGCGATTTGTAGGATCTTGTAGATATTTCTGGAAGGAAATATAGGAAAGTTAGGTTGTCAATATTTTTTTTTATATGTAATATGTGTAGATATATCAATATATAGATGTATGTTTGTATATATATATATATATATATATATATATATATATATATATATATATATATATATATATATATATATATATATATATATATATATATATATATATATATATATATATATATATATATATATATATATATATATATTTTCGTAACTCAAAAACTTTGATTTTTATATCATTAAATCTAACAATCTAACAGACAGTTTTTTAATGTTTTTGGAAATAGAGTTTTAGATTAATTTAGTAAAGGCCTCGGTAAAGGCGCAAAATTTTACTAATGATATTAAGACCATAATGATAACCAAGGTACTGTTTAATCTCATTAGCGTATTATGTGACTGTAAGTGATCTTGATAATTTGGAAAGTCAGTATCCATTTCGAAAGTGGAAATGCACTCTCGCCTACGAAACAACCTGTCAATTATTATTTAGGAGACTTAGGTTTAAATTTAAACAAATTTCGAATGAAATATACAATTCATTAATATTCAATGATATCTGCCCCTAGTTTTGGCGTTATATAATCCCGAACTGGTTAAAATACCGATTGCGTTTCATGCCGTAATATTTCCCGGCAATGCGTTCTAACTAGCCAAAAACCCTTGTTCCGAAGGGCTGTACGGAACAGTCGTCGGGACGTTTTCGGTTTAACAAAGCTGGGTATTGTGTTTGCCATTTGCACAGGTCGAGTGCGACCGTAGGGCAAATTATAGCCCCGAATTTACCCCAAAGTTCTTTTTTTTTTCATTTTTAAGGCGATGAAACCTCTAGGGTTACTTCTCAGAATTTGTTTGTAGTGTATGATGTATTATATGAAGGTTATATGTACGATGTTTAAAAGTATAGGGTTTTCTTTTATATTTTGACTACTACTTACAGCTTTATCTATAGGAGATAAAACAAATATTTTAAATACAAAGGTCGAGTGTTTCACGTGAAAATCCAAACGCCGTTTTTTTAAGTATTAACAAATGTGTTAAGGTTTGGTATAAAGGGCTTATCTGATGGGGTAAAATGGACTTAGTTTCGTATCGACCATAATCGACGCCTTCACCAGCGACGCCAAGAAATAGCAAAACAATTGCACGAGCTTTAGAAATCTTAAATTTCAAAAATATATCTATTCCTAAAACATTTTTGTTACTTGAACCAACTTGATTAACATCCTGATTACGAAGACATATAGCACTTTTCACTTAAACTTCAAACGTCGCTTTCTCTGTGTATACACAATTTTTTTATATTATATAATATTTCTCTATGTTTGAAGAATTTTCTGGTATTTTATAGTGTTGTCTTGTATTTTTCTTTAGTTGCAATTATGTTCGGGGTATTTCTCGGTGTATTTAGTTAGCTTATTTAGTTTTTTTTTGTGTTTTACTATTTCTTTTTCTTTGAATTCTCACATACTTTATCCAATATAACTATTGTTTTCAAAACTCTCTTTGTTTAAAAGGAAAATCGCGAGAATAAGATCAATAACTTTCGCCTGTTAGGTTTTGCTTAAGTCATGTCATGTTTTGTAAATGTGACACAGAAAAATTATTTGTTCTATTGTTGCATACGTCGCGCGTCGCCTTAAACCTATGACTCTCAAGTTAGTCCTGATCTAAATTTAAGCCTCTTTACTGAATAGAGCCGTACATTTTGATTTTGCGTTACAATAAAATCGCGGGTCTAAGTCTCAAACATGTCTCATTAATCTAGTGTAAAAACTGGAAAATGTATTTCAATCACTTCCACATGCTCTTATCGTATTCAGCAGAAAAAAAGCTGATTGTGATGTGTTAAATTTACTGAAATAATAGGCGTGTTTAACAAGGCTAAACGATTTATTAATACAACAAAGTATAGTCACTATTACAATAATTGTTATGTTTGGGATGCAAACTCATACACTTGAAAATGTCTTAATTTTAAATACCAATTTTAAACAAAAAAAAACTAAACCTATTTTTGAAAACTCCGTTGTTATTATAGGAAGTACGGTAAGTAGTGCAGGAAGAACTGGTGCCTAGCTTTCGAAAATTATTCACCATTTATATTTTTTATAAACTCCTTCAATTGATACTATCTATTAAATCTTTACAGAGCATGTTAGTTACATATTTCATGTTTCATTTTCTTTTTTCTTATGAAAAAATACTAAGGGAAATACTAACAAAAAATGTCATATGACCTTTTGTGATAAATTAATTATTTATTTATTTGTACATTTTTTATGGGTGGCAAAATAAATAAATAGGTTATTACAACTACTAAAAAATTGACATCGCGTTTTATACAATTTTTACATAAATAAATATTTTGTAATTTTTAGTTTTTAATTATTTATTATGCGCGTTCACCAGTATACGAGGCTCTGTCAAGTTTACAAGATATTTAATTTTTGTTATTTGCGACTGTATGTAAGACTTTTTAATATTTAAAAAAGTAGAGGCTAAAAATGTACAATTGCGCTAATATAAATTATATTATAAATTACTTTGCCAACATAGTAGAATGAAATTTTAATTGGTTAAATAGGACATCATTTTGATTTTTTTTTTACAGAAATAGCGTTGCCGCATCTTCTTTTATTTCCGAATTTCTGCTGTTAACTTTTGTTTTTTAAATGGGACACCCTATATTTGTTTGCTTATTTTGATTAATTATGATACTGTAATTTCAACCATGTATCAAAACCGAACTTTGGTATGTCACGGGTGTCTAGATAGTGCTTGGGCATAAATGCATATTATGGCATCATTTGTCGATTTTAAAAAAATTTTACTCGCAAAAAAATTACTATTAAGCCTTATTTAAACTATTAATTTCACGTATTTTCTAGACTTGTGAGTATTTCCTGTATTTTCTTTGTATTTTTTCGGATTTTTTGTATTCTCTTATTATTTTCATGTATTTTCTAGAAAAGTGAGTATTTTCTTTTGTATTTTCGTGAGTTTGTTCACTATTTTCGTCAGTGGATTACCCCTCGAGAATATAATTGTAATAATCTAGGGCTAAAAAATAAGCAATATCGTCAGAAAATCAGGGCAAGGAAAAACACATAAAATATGTGCATATATATGCATTATTAAAAATATTTAATTTACAGTATTCGTCCAAAAGAATCCTAAAAAAAGTGTAAAATCTGAGGGGATAATCATCACATGACCCCAGAAAATATATTATTCAAAATGTTTAACAATCAAAGGAACATCGGAAAAAGGTACAAATTCGAACTGTAATTTGGCAGCAAAACCGGTTTTATTTAATTGAGTGAAATGTAGTTATTTAGGGCTAAAAAATAGTAATTTGGACGACAATATCCACAGAGGATAGGCACTTTAAGAAGAAGATCAAAATTTGGCGGCAAAACCGGTTTTATTTAATTGAGTGAAATGTAGTTATTTAGGGCTAAAAAATAAATACGAAAAAATACATAAAATGTGCGCCTATATATTGATGCTCTTTATTAAATATATGCAAAAAAATGCAATAAAATAAACGGTTTTTCAGTATTTAAAAGGAATATTATACATTTATTTTTAATTAATAGTTACTTTATTTTTATTAGTTTACAAAGTAAAATACAAACAATAGTCAAACAAATTATTAAAACAATTAACAATCAAATGTTGCTCAAGATTTCTATTAGAAACGGTTGTCGGCACTTTTTCTAAACTAATCAATGGGTCCAATTAAATGTATTAATATTTCCCATTAAAATTTCACATCAGAAAGGAATCCGCATCCGGATTTTGTTTCTAGAACATTTTAAAAAATTAAAAAAATGTCTTCCCCAATTTTACCCTTAACACTTTTAAGAGCTAATTCAGAGTGTTTTACTAATTTTATGCTTTCTAAAAGTGGTAATTTAGACGATTCTAGCTGAATTAGCGTTTTATGAATAAAATTATAGTTGCACTTAATAAACGAAAGCTGATGTTTAATTTATTTTGCTTTTTCTTTCACTTCGAAAAGAAACTGGAAACTTTCAATTCGGAAATTAGGTCTTTTATTTCAGGAAAAATGGAGTTTTTAACCACGTTCCAGACATATTTATTAGAAGTTGATGTAGCAAGAGAATGTTTGGCAATCTTTCTTTTTTTATAACTGAATCGTTGATATCAGAAATAGTTTAAGTCCAATTTTTGTCATTTGTATTGATTAAGGGCAAAAAGAACCCAAATTCAAGGTAAAGAGTGCAACAGAAAACATTTTAAACGTTAATAAAAACACCTAGTTAGTGTCATTATAAAAAATTATTTTTTTTTTATTTAAAAGAAAAATGGATGCAGTTTGCCCTTGCTACGATTTGAGATTTATTTTTCAAACACATTTGCTGCAGATTTCTAACTGTTTGAATTACTCGACGGCTCACTTCTTGTGGTATTGCCAAAGTTTACTGAATATATTTTTATTCAGTAAACTTTGGCATTGCTGCGTTTTTTTGGAGTATAGCGGCTTCTTATTCATGAATGAAAAAACACAAGACCGGAAGCAATATGCGAATCAAGCGCGAAGTGGAACTCGGACCTGTCTTTGCGTCCCAATGAAACATTTTGATATAATTTAAAGAATGAACATATGATATTCTCTTGTCCAATTCCTGATGTCATCTGGAAAGCGCAAGGTGCAAGCTACAAAAATACCATGCAAATATACCGTACTACGATTTTCCACACTGTTCGCGACAGTACCCGAGTCAAATGTGGGAGGTTTTTCTGCCGCTTCTTGTACGTTAAGACTAAAAGAATTAGCTAATTGCAGAAAGAACCTTAGTCTTAGTTGCTTTCGGCCCTCAGTTTTCGTGGGAAAATCAGCACGAGCAGTACTGGGGAATGAAAAGGAACAATTTAATATTTCGTTATTTTTTACAATAATTTTTGTGTAATAAAAAAAGTCGCAAACCTTGTAGTGCAAGTCTTTATTATTTTTTATATTTTTAAACTACCGAGTTCACTACTTTTGCCAGTCGATCACGTTATTCCTAACAGACGCGTTCCAATTTCTACAAAAAGCCCATCGAAAACTCTCAAATTTGTAGACAAAAATAGAGAAGTCCAGAATTTTTGTAAATATTTTTTAGAATGGCCTAACTATGCCAAAAAAATAATATTAAAAAAGAGTTATAACTTAATAGACATATTATTTTAGTTTAATTTTGTTTATTATGAAAAGTGTCTTCCCAATTCAAAATATTATAAAAAATCGGTAAATTTCCTTTTCCAGGAACATCCCTCGTTATAAATTATTTCTTTTACTAGAAATAGGGAACTATGACCCAATTTATATATATATATATATATATATATATATATATATATATATATATATAAAACGAAACCAGTAACGGTAAAGATTACTCCTTCACCATTTTGTCGAGAATCGACCAAAACATGACGCTATGTTTGTTTCCAGGGCCAAGGTGCCAATCTGCTGCCGTGGTATCTGCCCCGGCAAGGCTCATCAGGCAGTTTCCTTGGGGGGTATCGGTATTTGTATACCCTGAAGGAATGACATGACTCCTTGTTTGTTTCAGGGTTTGGGTTTCGTTTTATATAACTGCCTGATTTGCCGGGGCAGACCGATAGCAGATTGGCACCTTCACAGAAACAAACATAAATTCTCGACAAAATGGTGATATATATATACTATATATATATATATATATATATATATATATATATATATATATATATATATATATATATATATATATATATATATATATATATATATATATATATATATATATATATATATATATATATATATATATATATATATATATATATATATATATATATATATATATATATATATATATATATATATATATATATATATATATATATATATATATATATATATATATATATATATATATATATATATATATATAAATATATAATCTGTTTTCAAACATTTTTATTGGGCGCCATATTGTTCCAACATATTGGATTCGTACCAATAGCTTGCCAGTTTCTACTTATGCCACACTTGATTTTTGGGTATAAACGCTGGGATGCTGAAGTTCTATTAATATAAAATTTGCATTCATCAGAATACATAATAAATTTATAAAAATTAATATTTTCACTTAAAATTTTGTCTCTTAGCCACAAACAAAATTCTAGGCTTTTCGCTTTATCTCCCTTTTCCAAGTATGATAGTGATGGAGTGGGGTTTGAACGGAAATATTGTATTACCTTTTAATCAAGACAGACTTTTTTTCGTATCATTCAATTCTTAGTCCATTAGACCTCTTGTTAAAGTCCTTCCGCGGACATACTGTATGTGCTATTTGGTAATCACTTTATAAACATTTTATACATTTTATTTTATTTTACATTTCTTTATCAAAGGAAAATTTCTATCACTGGTATCTCGAAGAGTCATGCATATTAATGACAATACATCTATTTCACTTAGATCTAAAACAATCACTTAGATTGGAAGAAATACAGAATTTTTGTCCAAAACTTCCATGTCTCAAATCTCCTAGCCCAGACTTATTGTACAGGGTGATCATTTATAATGTCCCCCCCCTCTAACTTTTTTATTTGACGTTTGGTAGAAAAACGTCAAATATAAAAGTTTCACAAAAAACAATAAGCTATTTGCAGCATACATTTTTATATATACAGGGTGTTGCCGAAATCACCCACAGATAAAAGTTATATTTTTTTAAATGGAACACCCTGTATATTATACGCTAAATTAAATCCTATGAAAATTCTGCATATTTTTTGTATAACATGTCCTATACCCAAATACAATAGTTTTCGAAATATCTGCGATTTTATCATTCAGAAATAAAAACATTATTCTAAAGCTTATAATTTAGCTTAGGTGGCTGTGAAGTAGATCGATACCAACAAACAAAATATTTGTTTATAAGTGACAGTGACAGTTACACATTTAGCAACATTATACGTTCTTTTTATTGTAAAATGCCTTATTCGGAAAGAGAAAAACAATTAATTTTGGAAATTTTTATTACAACAAACATCCAGACTAGCGAGAAAAAAGAAAACATTGGAAATTGATGAAGGCAGTGATTTAAACATTTTACTAAAAGTGGAAGAAAAGCCCAATATTTCCATAAGAAAAATATCGGGAAACCTGAAAGCTTCAAAAACAAAAAAAACTTCTAAAACTTAATTAATAATTTAGATAATAATATAATACATTTATTCTTACAAATGGAATTGTTCAACTGGTCCCCCGTTTTCTTCAATACATTTGATGTATGTTCTTCGTAATCGATCCAAAGCGGCAGTGATAGACTGGGAATATTCTTGATTTAGAATTTGAATTTCCGTTCTAATCAAGACTTTTAGGTGTTCTCTATTTTCGATGTTATTTGCGTTCACACGATCTTTTAGAGTTCCCCATAAAAATGCATCCATCGGCGTTAAGTCAGGACTGTTAGGTGGCCAGTTTATCGTACCATTTTTTCCATTCCATTCCGTGAACTGTTGGTTTAAATAGTCTTTAACCAATACGACACAATGAGGAGGAGCACCATCTTGTTGGCAGACGAGGTTTCTCAGTTGCTCCAATGGGAGCTCATCCATTTAGTTTTCTAATTCGTTCCGGAGAAAATTCATGTAACCATTACCGTTTAAAGTATCTTCGAAAAAATGAGGGCCTATTATTTTATTGTTTAAAATAGCACACCACACATTAACAGTTTGACGTCCTTGAAATTGAAATTCCCTGTAGCAATGGGGATTTACTGTGGCCCACTGTCTGCTATTTTTTCGATTTATCATTCCACTAGTAGAAAACGATGACTCGTCGGTCCAAAAAACATTTTTTAAATAATCTTTATTTTCATTAACTTTTTCCAACATTGCATGGCAAAATTCAACCCTTTTTTCTCGATGCCTGGGCATTAATTTTGTGGTAGGCCTAATTTTGAATGCCTTGTATCCTGCATTTTTGAGAGTGGTTTGAATCCTCCCATAAGATGTATTTTTTGGATCAATAAGCTCTTCTTTCAGGCTTCCCGATATTTTTCTTATGGAAATATTGGGATTTTCTTCCACTTTTAGTAAAATGTTTAAATCACTACCTTCATCAATTTCCATTGTTCTCTTCTTTCTCGTTAGGCTGGATGTTTGTTGAAATTTTTCATAAATTCGATGAAAGGTTTTTTTGTCCGGAATGTGCATCCGGGGGTTAATTACACGTAATTCTCTTTGAGCCAATTTAGCACTCTTATTTGCTTTGATAAAAGTTTCCAAAATTAATCGTTTTTCTCTTTCCGAATAGGGCATTTTACAATAAAAAGAACGTATAATGTTGCTAAATGTGTAACTGTCACTGTCAGTTATAAACAAACATTTTGTTTGTTGGTATCGATCTACTTCACAGCCACCTAAGCTAAATTATAAGCTTTAGAATAAATCGCAGATATTTCGAAAACTATTGTATTTGGGTATAGGACATGTTATACAAAAAATATGCAGAATTTTCATAGGATTTAATTTAGCGTATAATATACAGGGTGTTCCATTTAAAAAAATATAACTTTAATCTGTGGGTGATTTCGGCAACACCCTGTATATATAAAAATGTATGCTGCAAATAGCTTATTGTTTTTTGTGAAACTTTTATATTTGACGTTTTTCTACCAAACGTCAAATAAAAAAGTTAGAGGGGGGGACATTATAAATGATCACCGCGTTCATACATACATATATGTACTTTCGCACATGTATACATAAAAATACCAAGAGAAATGCTACCATATATTGATATAACATTTTTATAACACATCAGTACATGATTTAAAAAAAATATTTGTGATTAATTTAATTATATCTTTTAATTTTTAATGAATTAATAATTAAGTTTGGTACATAGTTATTTAGTAACATATCTACAGAGTATCTGGAAAACCCATAATTAAATTATTTTGAAAATTTAGCTGTGGCCAAAGATGAACATATACTCTGTTTTTAAAATAATTTAAATTGTACGCTGTTGCCGCTTCTACTAAACCCATGACAATATCTGTTTTCTAATCGTAATGCCCTGTTTATTATTACATTTTTTTATTGTGCTGAACATTCTAAACACTATTTGTGTTTTGTTTCCTATATACAAATTCAACCGTACTCGAGAAAATGGCACTTGAAAATTGCCATTTTTGACCTTTTGAAGGTCTGTTACTCAAACAACAAAACGGATTGCACTTTCCTGTCGTAGTTTTTAGTTATCTATCTGCTAATATCAAGTTCTATTTTGGCAGGAGGTGTCAAAATTTGACATTTGCTGTCAAGGTAGATATTAATCTTAGCAGAGGGATAAATAAAAAGTAACATAAGAAAGTGCATTCGTTTTATTGCAAGTCGTTTAGGAGTTACAAAGCTTCAAAAGGTCAAGAATGTCAATTCTCAAGCGCAATTTTCTCAAAAACAATTGAATTTAGGTATAGGAAACGTAACACAAAAATAGTTTAGAATATTCAGCAAAATAAAAAATAAATAATATACAGGGCATTTCATTTAGAAAAGCGGATTAAGGTAGAAGTGGCAACACCACGCGATTTAAAATATTTTAGAAAGAGAGTATTCATCTTTAGCCGGAGCAAAATTTTTAAAACAATCTATTCATTGGTTTCCAGATACTTTTAATAGGCCACTCACTGTGAATAACCCTGTATACCGTCTTTTAAAATATTTTTATAGGACGCCATTTTCTTTCCTACCAATATTTTACCAGTTTCTGCCTATGCTACTTTTTTTTGGGCATAGTTTAAAATAAATTCAATAAATAGTTTTTTCATTGACACACACCGCCATTTTTTTACGTTATGTTGAATTCGTACCAGTTTATTTCTATCACATTTAATTTTTCTGCAAAATTTAAAGTCAATTAATTAAGATTTTTAAGTTGATTTTTTAAAAAATTTATTTGGCCGCCATTTTCTTCCGCCATCTTAAATTCGTACCGCAATTTTACCAGTTTATCTCTATGTCACACTTAATGCTTGCCCAAAATTTGAAATTAATTTAATAGTAGTCTTTTTCATGCTGAATTTTTAATTATTTTATGAGGCCACCATTTTGTTTTGCTGTCTTACATTCATACCAAAATGTTAACCAATTCATTCCCATGTAACACTTGGTTTTGTGCAAAATTTGAGGTAAATTGAATAATTAGTTTGCTCGTAATATTTTTTTAACGTTTCACAAGGTCGCCATCTTGTTTCGACATATTGGATTATTTCCAAAATATTACCAGGTCATCCCTATATGACCCTTAATATTTTACTAAAATTTGAAGTCAATGTGACTTGAGTTGAGTAATTTGCCGCGAACTGCCAGACAGACAGACAAACCGACAAACGGGCCGACGGAATTGATAAAACAAATTTTTTGTTACCTAAGGATTATAAAATGTGAAGATATGTAAAACCCCATTTAGTCGCCATTTTATTCCGCCATCTTGAATTAGTACCACAGTTTTCCTAGTTCATCTCTATACCACCATTAGTTATGGCACACGATTTAAAATCAGTCCATTCAATAGTTTTTTCAGGCTGAATTTTTAAATATCTTAAACCGTCATATTCGATATTTACCAAAATGTTACCAGGTAATCATCATATAATCCTTAATGTTTATCCGAAATTTAAATTTAATAGGTTAAGTAGTTTTTTAGCTATGTCTCCAACAGACAGACAGACCGACGGAATTGAGAAAACATGTTTTTCGGCATCTAGGGACCCTGATACTTAAAGATTAGAAAAAATCTCGGGGGGTGATTTTCACGATTACAATACTTTCCTTTTACAAGGGAAGTAAAAGAATAAAAATAAATTACAGATTTGTATAAAGCTATTTTTAAATAATTATAAGCATATAGTTTACGTACACTAGTACACTTTACGAGTACATTAAAAAATGAAAATATTTTTTTTATTTCCATAACACTTAGCTAGGCCAATTTATTTTTTTTTTTGTATATATAAGGACTTTTTTTCTTTACAAGAAGTTGATCTAAGGGGATAAAGAAAGCTAATTAAAAACAAATTTGAAATTTTAGATTTTTTTAAGGATGTAAAACGTTAAATTTTAATAAACAAATTATACATATTTTACAAAACAGGCAAAAGAGGACAAAATATTATATGCTTTGCCTGTAAACCTCAAATTGAAAAAACCATTGATGTACATAGTATATGTGGGGAAGTGCTTTTTTTTCCGAAACACATTTTTTTGGACCCGTTTCTGTTTTCACCAAGAAAATGGCGGCAACCGACAGGGTTGAAATTTTATATATAGCTATAAAATCAAAAAAAGAACAACTATTTCCTCTATCATTTTTCAAATTTTTGCGAAGACATGCGGTTTTCTGTCACTTTTCAAAAATGTGTCAAATTTAGCAGTTAAGATAAATCATGTGACTGCCTTTTTTTGTCATTTGAGCAAAAACTTTTTGCAAACTCACATTTTACTTAGGGTAGTTATTTAAAAAGAATTTAAAAAACATATAAGTGAACGAACAGAAATTTGCAATTTTGTATCCAACTTCATCATGACGGTAAATAGATCAAAAAACTCGCTAAGTGTATATATGCTATACCTACAGAAGGTCTGAAATAAACTAATCCAAAAAACTTAAGCACATCTATAACGAACCCGAACTTCATTTTGTAGCTTTCTTATATCATAATATACCTCAATCTGCAATACGGGAGTAAAAATGACGTTGCTTTGTATTTTATGATAAACATCTACACCGACTTTAGATTGACCAAATCTCAATATACAAGGTGTGAAAATGTCTATCCACATATAACAAAATTACTTATCCTGTGTTTTTGTGAAAATTGAAAAACAATAAAATCTGCTTTTATTGTTTGGTAGAATTAGATACTACTTTTACGCAGCTGAGAGAAAACCGTCTTTACCAGAAATGAAACATTTTAACTTTTTGGTTTGGATTTTGTTACTATCTATTTAGTCTTATGTTTACCATGTTGAATGATACTTGCTCACTTCATTATACTGTAGTAAATGCAAAAATCTTTAAAGTTTTGGCTTAACTGGGTAGTAGAAAGAAATAATTTAATTCTCTCTGATGAGAGCCGGTTTGCGGTATTAATTGACATAAGATCCGTACGAGTCTGTGGAGGCTTCGGAATACTAGAGTAAACGATGGATATATATAAGAAGTTCATGCATACAGCAGTGGTATAGAGCGGAATATTTTATTAATTTATAGATTTTTTTATTTTATTGTATACATCCTGTATAATAAATTGCCAAAAGTGTAATGTAACCTTTTTAATATGAGATCTAAACTTGAACTTGATTTCGAAAATATTTTTTAATAGATCTCATATAATAAAAATAAAATTTGCAAAAAAGTTAAAGAGCAAAACAGAGAATTTTTTCTCTCAATTAAGTACTCAAAGGTTATACCTAGGTCTACCAAATAATAAATAAATATTTTTGTTTTCTAGTTTTTGCAAAAATATAATTCAATTTTGTTATAAATATGTGCAAGACATTTGAATATTATCATTTGCTCAATCTAAAGCTCTTATAAATGATCCTAAAAGACAAAGAAACGCCGTTTTCATGTTCGTATTAGAGATCCACAGGAGTTGTGTTTTAAGAAAGATACAAGACTTTGAAGTTTGAGGTATGTTCAAAATATATTTAATTTGTTGGGATCAGTTTACAAGAGCAATCTGTTTTTTTGTTTTTCTTATTTAACATTAAAAATATAAAAAATACAGATTTCTTGCGTCCGAGGGAGTGCTCCAGAGTAACGAGAAATTCTCCAGCCAGAGAAGACCATCCTCTCGTCTCGTCTTGTGCTACTTGAGAAAATTGCTCTCTCGTCTCGACGAGAGGCGAGAATCTCTCGTCTCGGAGGCATCACTAGTTGTATCCTTTACCTCAATAGGAAAAACAATATTTTATTGAGATAGTGGATAAAATATTTTGGTACAACAAAGATATAGATGAAACGAAAATGCTAATTTTGGTGGATACGCCCTTCTGGTAGGAAGACCTCGATATCATGTGTCATGTGTTCGCAGTAGTCTGCCCTTTTCCTTGTATGTATATAAATTAAAAAAAAAATGGTTTTGTTGCATATTAATGATAAAGTTCTTTTCATCTTCTCAATTTATGGTACAAACTGTATAAGGTCAGGTCTTTAAAATAACAGCTAAATCACTGTGTTGTGTGTTCTGTTATCGTCGACTCGCGACTTTAAAATGAAACGCCTACAGCCGGGCAGCATTATTAAAAACTCAATTCCACTCCACTATATTTTATTCCGGTTGAACTAGTCCCAGTTTTTACATTTCTGCGTTTTTGATTATACAAAGTTCTAAATTAAAAACGAAATGAAGCCGAACATGAAATGTATTGCGATAAGAGCCTTTTATTTTAATACAGGTTTAATATTAGTTTAACGGTAAGTCATAGTCTACATGCGGATGAAAATTAACTCTGCATGATGCATTATTATTGGCACACATAAATAATTTTACAGGTAACACTCTGTTGGATCCATTAAGGAATTTAATATGATAACATGACAAACAGCGTTTCTCTTAACATATATGACAGCACCGTTAAGAGCATTTTAAAACAGGCACGTGAATATTAATTATTATATATTCATGAGAACAGACATAAGAGCTATTCCTCTATGATATATTAGCAGAAATATGCACATCCTAAAGGTAATTCTACTGGGAGGATGAAATGTGTCAAAAAGTACTTCGAAAAGGAGCGTTTGAATGTTTTATAATACAGTAGTGAAGTACAGACAGTAGCGGCTCCGTCTTAAGGTCAGTTACTTAACAACCCTCCAAAATAACTTAATATACTAATTTAATTAACGAAAAAATGTCTTTTTACGATGTAAGCAAATATAATTCATTTTAAATATAATAATCCATGTAACATGTCAATTAATTAAACATTATTTGTATCTTTTTACAAGTTATTATTTTAATTTACTTGTCTGTCTGGGGGTAAAAATTGTAAGTTGATATTTTAAACAATTGATTTGACCCCCATTTTGTTCTAACATCTTGAATTCGTACCACAATATTACCAGTTTATCTCTATATCGCTTGCACAAAATTTGAAATCAACCTAATAAGTACTCCCATCAGGATGATTTTTTTTTAAATTTTATAGGTCGCCATTTTGTTTTGTTACCTTGGATTCGTACCAAAATGTTACTAGCTCAGTTCTATATAATAGTTAATTTTGTGCACAATTCAAGGTAAACCCTTATTTTGGAATAAAATTTGAAATCAATCAATCAAATAGTTTTTTAGTTATGCCCCGAACTGCCAAACAGACAGACTTACCTTCAGACCGACCGAAATTGAGAAAATATGTTTTTTATCCAGGGACGCTAAAACGTGAAAATATGTAAAACCTGGGAAGGTATTTTCACGTCTAGAAACATTTTATTTGGCCGCCATTTCGCTATCTTGAATTCGTACCACAATTTTACCAGTTCATCTCTATATCACACTTAATTCAGCACAAAATTTGAAATTAATCTAATAAGTAGTTTTTCCAGGCTGATTTGTTAAATATTTTATTAGGCCGCCATCTTGGATTCGCACCAAAATTTCACCAGTTGATTTATACGTAATTGTAAAGCCAGTTTTTTAGTAATAATTTTTTTAACATTTCACCAGGCCCATATGAGCCTTAATTTTTTACCAACATTTGTAGTCTATCGTATAAGTCTTAGTAGTTTTTTAGCTATTCCGCGAACAGACCGACAGACAGACCGACGGATTTGAGAAAACAGGGACTCAATACTTCCCTCTTAATAACATTTTAAAAGGCTGTATTTCGCGAAACGAAGTGTTTGACGGCCCCTGTTTATATAAAAAATACTCCTTAATTCAAGAGATGTAACATACAGTCACAGTCCACTAAACACCCAACTGTTACATGCACTTTTGGTTCTAGACACATGTAACATAATAAGTCAAATAAATTCGAGTCAGTATTTTATAGTTAATTTACCTTAGTCGAACACCTATCCTCGACTACCCTATCGCTTGTTAGTTTTGACAAATTACTGCAGAAAAGTAAAGTACGGTTTTAAAAATGAAAAATAACTTATAACAGATAATTGTATAATATATAATGTCTATACTTTTGAGTACGCTGGGATATGTGTTTATTCACAAACACAGTGTGAGTAACAGGTAAACAAGTGTATTCATTCATATAAGTTAAGTTACAATTTTTCTTATGTATATCACAAAAAGAGGCTTATATAAATGATTGTGGAAAAACATATCTTACTCTGATGTGTGGTATGCCTGACTAAATACACATTTAAGGTTTCCTTCGCTATGAAATGTACTGTCCGGGTCTTCCTGTTTCTGTTTTCACACCTGATACTATTTTTAAAATTATTCAGGTATTTCAACAACAAAACAATAAAAGTATGCTTTATTGCCGCAGAAAAATTTTACAATTTTATGGGCAAAGCAAAATATACCTAAAAATAAGACATATCAAAACATTAATCGAAAATAATTTCGACAGGTCAGTGCTTTTTTTAAAAAATGTAAATTATCAATTTACCAAATCGTAAAACACACGTTAGAATATAACATAACATTGCAAACAGTAAATGAATCATGATAACCTTATAAAAGTAAACAAACACACATGTACGAGGTGAATAATTTCGATGACATTGAAATCAAAATTGCAACTATGCGACCTTAAACTGTATGTTATTATAGTTATACAAATAATTGTGATGTTAAACAGAAGGTATATTGAACTAGTGTAGAATGTAGTATACAAAAAGAATTAAATTGTTTTTAATCCAATACCTAACAAAAATAATTAAGTTTTAAGTGAATGTTCGACAGTTCTTTTCCCTATATAATGATTTACAAAATTCTATGCTACGAGTTAGGACATGACTCACAAAAGATTTAAGTAAACAAGCGAGTTTAGTGACAATTTAAAGAGACTTACTCACTGAAAAAAAAAAATCATTAACGCTGTAAAATGGTCTCTCAATGAGGTATGCTTTGGTGTTTTTTCGAAATTGTGCAAGCATAGGGATAGATTTTAAATGTACTGGCAGATTGTTGTAAAGTTTTATGGCGTTGTAAATAATTGATTTTTTTAATTCTGTGGAAGGAATGGGAAGATAAATATCATGCCTAGAGTTTCTGGTATGGTATACATGTTGTGGCCTTTCTGGGAGGGTGTTTATATGTTTTCTCAGCAAACATACCGTTTCCAAAATAAATAATGCAGGAAGTGTTAATATTTCATGTTTTTTGAAATAGTATTGGCAGTGAGCTCTATTATTTAGACCAAACAAATAACGAATGGCTCTCTTTTGAAGCATAAAAATACTACGAAATTGCTCGGTGGTACAGCAGCCCCAAAAGGGAAGGCCATAGCGGAGGTGGGATTCAAATAAAGAGAAATAAGTAAGTCTGGCAGAAGGAACGTCTAGTTCTTTTGAAACTGATCGAATGGCGAAGCAGGCGGTAGAAAGTTTTTTAGTTAAGGTGTCAATACAAGTTGTTGCCTTTTTCCAAGATAAGATTTGAACCAATTTAAAGAAGTACCACGAATTCCAAAAAAATTTAGTTTGTTTATCAGAATTTCATGACTAACACAATCAAAGGCTTTCGCATAGTCACAAAAAACTGAGGCAGTTGGGTGGTTGTTATTGAGAGATAAGTAGACGCCTCTGAGCAACGTGAACATGGCGTCACTGGTGCACTTGTTGGGTAGAAATCCGAACTGCTCCGGGGATATTATCTGATGTTTCAGGAGAAATGGCATAAGACGGTTCTTCAGTAGCCTTTCGATGATTTTTGATAGCACTGGTAGTAGTGCAATTGGGCGATAATTGCAAGAGTTAGTTTTTTCGCCGCATTTATGAAGTGGAATAATTATAGCTGTTTTAAGGCAATCAGGGAATACACCTTTTATAAAGGACTCATTTATTAATGTTGTAAGGGCCTCTATGACTGGGAGTGGCAAGTTCAGGAATATTCTAATTGATAGGCCATCAGTGCTACACGAAGATTTACTTTTGATATTATGTATTACCTTCAATAGTTCAGTGTTGCTAACGGGACTTAAGAAAAAGCTATCAGCTAAATTTTTTGAAGGAGGGAGAAACGAAAGAGGGTCCAAACTTGGCGAGATACTAGAGGTAACATTTTTGCTTACATTAATAAAATAATCATTTAGATCATTAGCCCCTGGCAAGATCTGAGTCACAGGGTTTGATTTGTTTCTGAGGTTATTGATGATGGACCAGGTTTCTTTTGAAACGTTATTAGAGTTTGTTAGACGTTTTCGGTAGTGTAATTTTTTTGCTGACTTAATAAGAGTAGTGTAGATCCTCCTATAATTAGAGATATAGTCGAGAATAAGAAAGGAGTCGGTGAATTTTTTTATATATGAGAGCGAGCGCATATTTTTAGCAGAAATTCGTATTCCTTTCGTGGTCCACGGTTTATGCCGCTTAGGTTTGATATTCTTAAGCGGGAAGGCCTTGTTAAAAGCACTTAAAGTTTTATTTAAAAAAGTTCTGAAGTTTGTGTTGACATTATCAGATTCAAAATTCCAATTGGTGTTAAAGCAAATATTATGAAATACTGAGAAATTTGCGGCCGAGAAAATTCTGCCCCGATGGCGAGATCTTGGTAAGGGCCTAATAGGTAAACTAAACCTGGAAATTACCGCCTCGTGATCGGAAAGACCTGAGTTATAGACCTGTGATTGCACCTCTGATGGAGAAAAATCAGACGCCATGTAATCGATGATAGAAGAAGAGTTTTTTGAAATTCTAGTTGGCGAGGATACATGCATTGAAAGACCGAAAGAGTCGAATATAGAAATTAGATATTTCTGGATGGCACAAACAGTAGCATAGTCAATATTAAAGTCCCCGCATAGAATTTTCTTACCTTTAATCGGTAGGCTGTCTAGCAAACTTACCAGGCTATTTAAAAATGATTGTACATCAGAGTTTGGTGATCTATAAATACAAATTACATAAAGATCAAGGTTTTGATTATATACTATAGAGAATTCAAAAGAGCTATCCGCTAACAAATGATCATATTTAGATACCGACATGAAATCTCCATTTAGGGATAGAATCAGTGTTCCCCCATGAGCTGAGTTTTTTCTGTCATATCTAGCTACTGTGGTATACCTCTCAATATAAAAGGGTTCGTTTAGATTCAGCCAGTGCTCAGTAATTGCAACAAGTTGGGGGAACTCGAATTCTTCCAGAAATAGGTACAACTCGTCAGTTTTATTTCTTAGAGAAGCAATATTAATTAGAACCATATTAAGACTAGTAACAACAGGAAGTTTTAAGGAATCTAGTTCCTCAGGACACGTCGTGTTTTCTAAAAATTTTTTTTGGGAGAATTGCTGGTAAAATAGTTTTTATGGCATTCTCTGGTCCTCTGAAGATGAATCGATCTCTCCGAAGATATGTAGGATCCATAGGCTGCAAGATCCGCTTCCACTTCTGCTGCGCTAAATCCGTAAGCAGCATGAAAATCGAAATATATCTTATGTAGGGTTCTATAATCTATAGGAATGCCTTCAGAAGCCAAAAACAGCCTGGTGCTTGTATTTGTAAACCCTTCAAAGTGAATTGGCGCAGGTTGGTCGTGCAGGAAGGCGAGATATAACTTGAAGGCCTTTAAAATGGCTGGTTCTCTTAGTCTAGACATGAGGAAACGGTTATCAGAACTTTTTTCGGTTCGCGTAAGCTTCACTGTTGGGAGAGACATTGGATCAAAAATAGGTTCTTGGTCAGTAGGAGCTTTCTTGGAAAGACTGTAGCAGTTGTCGCTCAACAAGACATTTGCTTTGCAGGCAGCAATGGCCTCTTTGTCAGAAGATATTATAGTGCCCTTTTGAGAAATTGGAGAGGAGACAACCAGTGAACTGACGGAGCTCGAGTTGGTGGGCAGTTTTTTCGGTGTGGAGGGAGGTGGGAGGTTCGGTGTAAATTTTTCTGTAAGTTCGGATACAGCTGACCGTTTTATTACTACGCCATGTGGCCATAGATTGCTGTCTAAAAGCTTTTCAGCTGACTTTTTTGACTGAGTTCCAATTTTAAAATCAATATTTGAGATATGATTGATTAGGTGGTAGCATCGAATAAACTCTGTAGTCCCAAGCTTTTCCTTAACGTAGTGAACTATGTTGTTAGGCGTAAACCCTGCAGGAAGATTTCTTACGACTACATAGTGCCACCGTTGTGTATTATTACAAGCCAGCTTGCTGGAGCCTTCAGTAGTACTGGGAATATCCGTAGGTGTCACTCAGTTTGTGTAGAGGCGGTGAAGCAGGTAGTTTCCATAGTTGGTGTAGGCAAGGGTATGGTGGTAGGGTATGTATTTTTGATATGCTTACACTTATGTTGGCTTTCATATTTGGAGTATAACTCCTTTACTAAGTCAGTTACACAAGTTAGGTTGCTCTTAATGTTAGCAATACCTGCTTTTAATTCAATTGAAGAGGAGTCCTGTACTTGGATTTTTATCACTTCTTCGGCATTGTTGAAGAGGATTTGGGAAATATTGAAAATATTCTGTTCCATATCCCTTAGAGACTTTAATAACATATCTGGTTTGTAAGCGGAAAACTCCCTCGAGAGATTATGGATATCGTCAATTTTTTTCTCCATGAGATCCCACCTGGATTCACTCTTCACTAAAATGTCATACATTTCAGAAATTGTCGGTACACTACTTGACAATTGAGATACACGGTTTGCGACTGAATCAAAAAGTTCATGTGGAATCAAATTTTGAGATACCTTTGTGATTTTATCGTTGAGATATTTCAAACTAGGGGAGTCGCATTTCCATATGTTATATTTTCAGGGAATCATTACACTAGTATGCTATCTTTCACAAAACTTTATTTAAAGACACATGAGATATACAGACACAATTACATTGGGGCACACTGGCTATCAACATGATTATATTTCACATAACTTCTACACATTTTTAACTATACTATTAAACGGGTTCATAGGAGGTATTTTCGTTGGTTTCACTGTAATTCTTTATCGATTTTAAGCAACATTTATTTTGGCGCCCAACGTTTTTTTGTGAAGGGGGGGAAGATTTGATTTTTGGCACCCAACGTTTTTTTAAGAAATTTGATATTTTTGGCGTCCAACCTTTTTTTTAAAAAGAGGGGGGGAAATATATTTTCTGTGGAAATTTGGGAAATTTTTAGAAAAATATTCTGAGTTATTTTGAAATCGTTTTGGGTGTTCACTTATTTTTTGTGTAAAGGTAATGTTATTTCTGAAATAGCTGTTATATTTTCCAAATATTTTCACTGACTATTTTCACAAAATATGTTTTGTTCTATAGATAACTTTAATTTTTGTATGTTTGGTTGAGATCCAAGGTAAAGTATAATACTGTTGATCTTATTTAAATACTTATATATTCATTACTTCATGCTTGAACTATACTTAAATACTCTTTATAATTTTGAAATTTTGATTTTGCGTCCAAATTGAATTGCGTTTTGCGGTTTCTATTTGTGTGGTTAGTGATTGGTGATTTAAGTGTATACAGTGCAAAGTGCGTTGCATTTACAAGTGATACGTGGTTTTAATATTGCTTCATCATGTCACGAAAACTTCACATCAATCGACTAGCCCAGGATTAGCTTACCTATGAGCTTGCTATTCGAGGAATTGCTACAGGGAACTGCGAAGAGATGAGACATCGCCTGTCAATAGCTGTGCAACTGGAGAACAGTGGAGATAGCATCAAGTATCCGGAATACCCACTCGCATATGGGGTAGATGCTGAGGCAGTTGATGCGAAGATTGAAGAATTAATTGGTGCAGTTGAAAAATTCTCCGGAGGTCGCAAAAGTGGTGAATACCAGAAATTGCAAACTAAGCTCTCTCATGTGCTAAATCGTTTAGATCACATGGAACCTGGAACAAACAATTCCACCTAGCTTAAATCTTGTAGAATTGGAAGCAAGTGGATCTTAAGCACAGCAAGCTGTGTCTGAAGACAGCTCGGATGAGAGCGAAGATAACTTTAATGCCAATTTGGCTACAGCAGCTAACTCTTCCCCTATAAGGCACTCTGCAACAACCGTCAACACTAGGTTTGTTCCTCCAAGCAAATGGAATTTGAAGTTTTTCGGAGTTAAGAAAGGACTGTCTCTAAGCGCATTTTTGGAAAAATATGAAGAGCTCCAAACAGCGAGACATGTACCTAAAGACGTTCTGCTGAAGTTGGGAATAGATGTATTCGATGGCAAGGCTTATCAATTTTATCTGGCCTATCGAACAGACGTAACTTCCTGGGATGAGTTTGTTGACCTTTTACGTGAAGAATGTCAGCCTTATAACTACAACGAAAAACTGTTTGAAGAGATTCGCAGAGGAATGCAAGAACGAAAGCATTGGTATTTACTTAGCTGTGATGGTAGGTTATTTTAAGAGACTTACTTGTCCTATCTCTGAACAGGCGAAATTGAAAATTTTGAGAAACTTAGCTCCGTTTTACCAGAGTCAGTTGGGTTTAGTGGATATTACCTCAGTTGGCCAATTACGTTCGGTATGTAGACGTATAGAGGAGAGACGTGAATCTGTGGAAAGTTACGTTCAGCCTTCTAAACGTGGGAATATGTTGGAACCGGACTTGGCATATGTGGTAGATGAACCTGACGTGTCTACTCTAAAGGTAACTGATGAATCTAAGGATTCGAAGGATACTGGTTCTGGGAATAATGAGGTTGTCTGTTTACGTTGTAAGAAACCTGGTCACGGAGCTATAGGATGTGATTTACCTAAACCAAAATACTGCTTCTGATGCAATAAAGAGGGAGTCACAGTCAAGAGTTGTCGTAATAGTAGTAAGCCGTCGGGAAACGCCCAAAGGCGCTCCTAGATCGCCATCTTGATTTAGTGAGCGCAGATAATATTAAAATGAGACCGATTCTCGATTTTGTGCTGGAGCATGCGCAGAACGATGGGAGGCCTTATCTCAAAGTGGTGGACATTTTGGGCAAGGAAATTCTTGGACTTCTGGACTCTGGTGTATCGCGAACTATTCTTGGAGGTCATGGTTGGACATTACTGAAAAATTTGCTCTTAAACTGAACAGAACACAGACTCCATCTTGTAAAGTGGCTAATGGTCAACGTTGCCAAAGTATTGGTGTTTGTGAAGTACCGATGAAGGTAAGGGATCGTCTTTGTTTAATTAAGGCTATTGTTATTTCAGATTTACCGTATACTCTTATCTTAGGTGCAGATTTTTGGAGTTTTATGGGAGTAGAACCAGACCTTAGACATGACGAATGGTGTTTTTTAGATCTTCCAGAGATTAATACATTGGATGTATCAGATGGAACGGTTTTAACTCCATACGAAGATAGTCTTTTAAATGAGCTGCTGGATAGAAACTTTGCATTGATAGGAGATGAAGTAGGTTGTACCAGTAAAGCAGTACATGTTATTGAAACAAAAGCCAGACCTATTAAGCAAAGATTCTATCGTGTTTCACCAGTCATGCAGAAATTGATTGATATGAACTTGACCACATGTTCAAACTTGGAGTAATTGAACCATCGAAAAGTCCCTGGTCGTCACCCGTAGTCATGGTCAAGAAACAAGACTTCTCTATGAGACTTTGTGTTGATTTTAGGAAGCTTAATGCTGTCACGGTGAGAGATAGCTATTCTTTACCGAAAATTAGTGATACCCTGGACAAACTGCGAGACGTTAAATATATTTCTAGCATGGATATCAAGTCTGCTTACTGGCAAGTACCTGTTGCAGAATTTTCGAGACCATATACTGCATTTACTGTACCGAATAGAAGACTTTTTCAGTTCAAGCGTCTTCCTTTTGGACTTCACAATGCGTCTGCAACTTGGCAACGCCTGATCGATAATGTTCTGGAAGCAGATTTAGAGCCACACGTCTTTGTATATTTGGACGATATTATGATAGTGAGTTCGGGCTTCGAGACTCATGTTAATGTCAATTTTGTAAACCTCAAATAAAATATTTAAGTTATGTTGTCGATAGGAATGGTTTACATGTTGATCCTGATAAGGTTCGAGCGATGTTAGAAGTAAAGGCACCACGGACTGTTACTGAAGTGAGGCGTATTGTGGGAACTTTTTCTTGGTACCGCAGGTTTATTAAAGATTTTTCTTCCGTTATAGCTCCTATTACATCGTTATTGCGGAAATCTCGTAAATTTAAATGGACACAAGAGTGTGAGATCGCCTTTAGAAAGTTCAAGGAATGTTGAGTGCAAGCAACTATTCTGAGTTGATTATATTCTGAATATTTCCTAATTAATCCTGTTTTTATTTTGTTATGAGTAGATTTAAAAAAGAAGCTTACTTGGGTTTCCATCTAGATATTATTTCTTCTGATAAAAAAATTAGCATAACTTAGGGGAACTTATATGGGTCTTGACTTTGTGTAATATTGCAGAATGAATTGAATTTATCATTTATCATTTATAGATCGATTAGTTAACTGGCGCAGTCGGTAGGATATTTTCGGGATCGGTTATCGATTGAATATCGGAAAAATCGAACTAACCGAAAATATAGAACCTAACAGAACTGTTCATTGTGAGGTGTCGGAACATTTATTTTGGAGCTGTACCTTATAGTGATCGAAGATTGGCCCAAATTCGCCCAATTCTTGCAAAAGCCAGGACGTTTGTGGGAGGACCAAATAGCCGACCAAGACCCTGACCTTATAATATAGGAAATGTGGAAGAAAATCTTCTGTGTTATGTAAGTGCAACAGATGTCTTTTTCTGATGTAAATGATATTATTAATCAATTAAACAATTTAAAAATCCAACAACCTTTAACTGACTCTGCTTCTAACCTTTTAGAAGTACATATTTTATTAAATAGTACCGCAGGTACAAGAAATAACTTTTTATCTGAAAATAATAGTAATAATATGGCTCAGTTTAAACCTGAATATTTAAATTGTGTGCCACAATTTGATGGCAGTCCTAATGATCTTAATAGATACTTAGCTGTATGTCAAAGTATAATAGATGCTTTTTATAAACCCAATGAACCTGATAATTTTCAAAATATTTATTTACTCAATTCAATAATAGGTAAATTATCAGGAAATGCAAAACTAGTGTTAGGTACCCAGAATGTTACAACTTGGAACGAATTAAAAAATATTTTAAGCAGACATTTCGCTGATCAGCGTGATGAAGCTTGCTTAAACAGAGATCTAGTAATGCTTAGGCAACAAAATAACGAAAAACCTTGTCAATTTTATGATAAAATATTACATATCCTAAACCTACTTTGTTCATATATAAATATACACGAAGAAAGTGATGCTGCAAAAACTTTAAAAAGAAATTTGTATAACGATTTAGCTTTAAAAACTTTTCTTTCGGGTCTTAAAGAACCATTAGGTACGACAATACGTTGTATGCGTCCAAGTGATCTCCCTCAAGCCATGCAATTTGCAACAGAGGAATACAACACACACTATTTTCAAAATGTTTCAAAACCTAATAATCAAAAACCACCTACACAACATTCTAGGCCCACACATAATCAGTTTTATTCTCCACCCTCTAATTTTAATAGAAACACACAGTAGGTATGACACATTCAACATGCATACACCACACAACTTATTTTATAATAAACCAACATTTCCTTCACAACCTATTCCAGTAAGACCTAATTATAATCAAATACCAAGAAACTTTCCAACAAATTCACAATTATTTAAGCCTCGATCGAATAATGTAAATGTATTTAAGCCTAACCCAAATCAGTCGTTTCCAAAGCCGACGCCGATGAGTATATCGACAAGGCAGACAAATAACACATTTAGACCAACACCTGGCAATCGTCAACCATCATACATTAAAAATTATTTTAAGCCAAATCAGCCCCAGAATTTTATAGCTGAAGAACTCTATAATACGAATACTATCGAACAAATCAACGAAACCCCGTATTATGCTGATAATATGGAAGGTAAAAATTATAATGACGACGATGAATATGTTACTAATATGCCACAAAATATAGGTCATGAAACATAAACAAGCAACAAGCTACATGTAGGTCAATACCCAGAAACATGTGATCGTGAAGGTTACGCTTCCTCGAGTAGCGATGGAAATTTTCCATATGCGACTCAAGACGACAACGAAACATAACGCCCGAGATAATATCACTTATCAACACTAATACTAGCGAGCTGTCATATATTATATTCCCTGAATATAATTTAAAATTTTTAATAGATAGTGGATCAACAAAATCATTTATTGACCCTAATCTTGCAAATAAATTTTATTCTAATTATGTAGTTTATGATCCATTTATTGTCTCGACAGTTTTTCAACAATCAGCACACGAATACAGTGTTAAAATTCCGGCGTCTCGCATATTTAAATTACCAAGAAATAAATACTTAAAGTTCTACTTATTCAAATTTCTTAATGTTTTCGATGGCTTAATAGGACTCGACAATTTACGAGAATTGCAAGCTAATATTAATTATGACAAAGGTTTCTTAATAACTCCAACTGCTAGGATTAAATTGCAATTCCACAAAACGCAAAGCCAGATAAATAATATTACTATTTCGGCACGTACAGAACAAATCGTGAAAATTAAAACAGATATACAAGAAGGCGAGATAATAGTCCCGTATCAAAGGTTACATAACTGTGAAATCCCAAATTGTCTAACAATCGCAAAAGATGGTTATGCATTAACCACTATCTTAAATAATACATGCCAACCGATAACATTAGATATCTCCGAGCCTTTTAGCGTTGAAAAATTTGATATGGCAAATATCGAAGATATTAATTTAAATAACTTTGATGATCAATTGACACCAATTAATTTTGACCCTAACCAAATTCGTACTAGCCATCTTAACGAAGAAGAAAAATCGAAAATCTTACAAATCTGTAAAGAATTTTCGGACATTTTTTATTATGAAAACATGCCTTTAACCTTTACAAGTAAAATAAAACATTCAATTAAAACTACTGACGAGCAACCTGTATATACTAAATCTTATAGGTACCCTTTTGTACATAAAAAAGAAGTCGAATCACAAATAAATAAAATGTTAGAGCAAAAAAATAATCCGTCCAAGTAATTCTCCGTGGTCTTCACCAATATGGGTGGTACCTAAAAAGGCCGATGCGTCGGGAAAGCAAAAATGGCGTGTAGTTGTAGATTTTCGCAAAATTAACGAGAAATCAATCGATGACAAATATCCGTTGCCTAATATCATCGATTTGCTAGATAAACTTGGCAAATGCCAATATTTTACAACCCTCGACCTCGCCAGCGGGTTCCATCAGATCGAAATGGATGAAAAAGATATCCCAAAGACGGCATTTAAAACCGAAAATGGCCATTTTGAATTTACGCGCATGCCTTCGAGGAATACAAAACGAAAAGTGTTTGGTATATCTCGACGATATTATCATATTTTCCACATCACTACAAGAACATGTTGAACGACTTAGGCCAGTTTTCCAAAGGTTACGCGAGTCTAACTTTAAAATACAGTTAGATAAAAGTGAATTCCTAAGACGAGAGGTAGCATATTCAGGTCACATAGTAACACCTGATGGAGTACGACCTAACCCAGATAAGATTCAGGCAATAAAAAATTATCCAATACCAAAAACCACAAAACAAATTAAAGGATTTCTCGGATTATTAGGATACTATAGACGATTTATAAACAACTTTGCAAAAATCACAAAACCTCTTACTAAATGTCTAAAAAAGGGCGCAAAAATAGAACATGACCAAGAATTCATTAACTGTTTCGAAACATGTAAAACTCTCTTAATTAACCAACCTATCTTACAGTACCCTGATTTCGTAAAACCATTTAATTTAACGTGTGATGCCAGTAATGTAGCTCTAGGTGCCGTCCTATCACAAAACGAACAAGTAATACAAAAAATTAATGAGGACCGTGATAAACCAAATATATTCACACCAGAACAAAAAATATATGTCAAAAAACATGTACGACAAAAACTAGGCAATACATTTTTACCACCCACACAAATAGAAAATATCGACTCTATTCGAAAAACAGTAACAACACCCACACATGCCAAAATACATATGGATAACCTCAAACGACCCCTTAGAAATAAATACAGTTTCGACACATAACATTAAATTACCAAAATTAAATGAATTACAGGTGCCCACGGACTATATAAAACCTCACTAAGTATTACAAGATATGACTCAATAACCATAACATAACTTTTATTAAAACTATAACAAGAAACACACAATTTTAACACCAGCTATTATATTTCAGCATTGTGCATGCATACTGCAGCCAAGGACAGGTTAAAATACGACGCTTGGACGATAACCCCGGAATATTACCCATTAAACTAGGGAATGCAAAAATGAAAGACTATACCTACACCATGATGGATTATTACGATTTAAATTTGATAATTACAGAAATAAATAAACTGAATCTCAGGTCAAAAAACGTGACTTCATTGCTAGACACACATACCGAATATTATGTTGATGTTAGCAATTATTTAAAAATACCGAATTTAACACAAAATCGAGTAGAAACCAAATTAAAAGAATTATTACCTAATCATAATAGAATTAAAAGAGGATTAGTAAATGGCTTAGGATCAATATTTAAAGCTGTGACAGGGAACCTTGACGCATCCGACGGAGATCACTATGAAAACCTTATTCAAAATTTACAAAACAACCAAAATAAGTTACAAGCACGCATTTTGAAACAAAACTCACTTTCTTTAACAATAATCGAAAAATTTAACCGTACAATAGAACAGATAGGTAATAATGAAAAACTTTTGGATTCAAAAATAAACCAAATTGCATTTATCGTTCAAAAATCTACTTACAGAGAAAATTCTCTTTATATTAAAGATGTAATTAATCAAATTATCAATGTATTTGAAATAATTGATTCGATTCTCCAAGACATAGAAAACTCTTTAACATTTTCGAAATTGAAAATTATACATCCAAGCATAATAAGAACGGAGGACCTTTTTTCCGAATTAAAAATTTTGCAAAAACGTATAGGCTTAAAACAAATGCCTATACCAGTAACATTGGAAAACATCTTACTTTTTGAAAAAATAATTCAAGTTGAAGCATTCATTTTTAATAATAAAATAACCTATCTCCTTCATGTTCCAATAACGGCCCCTGAAACTTTCGATTATTTTCACCTTTATTCTGTTCCTATATACTGTCAGAGTCTGTTTAAGGTAGTTTTACCGCGTAATAAATATGTAATAAAAAATCAGTTGCACTACGCATACTATGGACAAGAGTGTCAAAAAATTATGTCCGAGGACTACCTCTGCACAAAGGAAGATCTCAAAGAAATCCAAGAAGACAGCCCTTGTCACGTAAAACTTCGAAAGTCCGACAAAAACACCTCCATATGTAAACAAACCGAAGTCAAGTTAACCGAGCCAATTGTCAATCAATTAGATCAAACTGATCAATGGATATTGGTTCTTCCTACTAAACAGTCAATCAAAATTAAATGTGCAGGTCAAGAAGAAATCCAAAAACTTATGGGCACCTATTTATGCCATATTCCAACCGGATGTCAAATCAACGTAAATTCGTTAATAATAATTAACGAAAAAAGAAATATCATATCAACAGCCAATCCTTTAAATTTAAGTTTTCATCTACAGGACCTGAAGTTAGACGAACTGCATCTCCTAAGTAAAGAAATTAAAGAAAACGAACCATATTTAAGTTTCAAAGAAATAAGAAGACTCCCAAGTATAGGAACTGTCCTCCTATATGCCATGGTAATCATTTGCATTTTATTCCTGGTGTACAAGAAGTTTGTGCCAAAAATGAAGAAAGACGTCCCCAGAGAAAACACCAAAATTCAACTACCCCTTTAAATTTTGGCAGTTGAAACTTATGGGGGGAGGAGTTATCTAGCAGTCACTTGCTGAATATACATTTAAATTGTTTAGATTGCACTTTTCTAACTATATACTGTATGCTTTGTATTCTGAATGGCAGTCAGTTGAATATATTTGTAATTATAATATATAACGATATATTTTGTACTTTAGAAAAATAAATTGTTTTTAAAAAAGCTATTCGCGTAGATCGATTAGTTAACTCAGGTTCATTTGTACGACACACTTGATTTTTACACAAAAAGTCAATTGAAAGAGTAGCCGTTTTCTTACACTGATTTTTCAAAAGTTTTATTAGGCTGCCAATTTGTTCTGCCATATTGGATTCGTAATTATGTGTTGTTTACACGGATTTTTCTAGGTTGTTATATTTTCCCGCCATATTGGATTCGTATTCAAATCTTACCAATTAATTTCTATGTCACATTTGATTTTTGTACTAAAATTTGAGTTAATCAAATTAGTAAATTTTACACATTCCTAATAGGCTACCATTTTGTTCCACCATATTATTGGATTCTTAGCAAAATCTTGCCAATATTGGTACAAAATTTGAAGTCAATTAAGAAGAGGGATTTTATATATTAATTTTTAAAACTGTTTATTAGGACTCCAGTTATAGGATTTGTACCAGATCTTACCAGTTCATCATGATACTTGTGCAACGTTTGATTAAAAAAAAAGTGTTTTTTAGTCAATTTTTTAAACATTTTATTGGATTTTGTGATTTTGTACAAAGCTTGGAGTCAATTCAGTAAGTTGATTTTTTACAATCTTTTCTTAAATATTTTGTTTCACCTTATGAGATTTCGTTCAACACCATACGATCCTTTATATTAAATCAATTAGATAAGTATCATTTTACTTTGCTGCGAATAGACAGACAGACGGACATACACAACAGACCGATGGAATTTAGCATCTAGGGACCCTGAAAAGTAAAGATCTAAAAGAAATCTCGGAGAGTGATTTTTTTTACGCTTACAGTACTGCTTTTTTATTAAGTAAAAATGTGTATTGGCTACAAATATAGTCAGTATGTTCTTTGATGGTTTTCTGAAGAGGTTCATATGCAAAAAAATAAAATAGACTTGGCTTGTATTGCCGTTTTCTGAAAATATTATTCGTTTCTGAAATAAAAACATATATATTTTGTCGTTTAAATGCTGTTTTACTCTATAGAACAGCCATGTCGAAAGTCGAAAAAAATTCTAATATAATAATAATAATAATAATAATAATTATAACAATAATCATAATAAATAAAAAAAATGACGTTTTGTGAAAAAGCACGCTTTTGAAATAAAAACATATTTTCGTTTTTAGTGAGCTGTTTAGTCACTTAGCTATTCTGTATAGTGGAAAAATGTAAGGAAAAATAAAGTAAATTTGACGAGTTTTACTGTCATTCGGTATCATATATATGCTGGCACAACATTTATGTATCCAGACACAATTCTTGTATCTGCAACAAGTAGGTAAATTTTTTCCCGGAATTTCCCTCGTTATGAATCTTTACTTTTATTAGGAATAGTAAAATATAACCGAATTTGTTTCCGCACATAGTCATTTAGTATATGTTCATTTCAAACATTTTTATTGGCCGCCATTGTGTTCCATCTTTTGGATTCGTACCAATATTTTACCCGTTTCTACCTATGCCACACTTAATTTTTGGGTGTTATTTTAAATAAATTGAATAAGTAGTTTTTGCACTGATTTTTGGCCGTCATTTTTTTTCGCAATCTTGAATTAGTACCATAGTTTTACCAATTTATTTCTATATTACACTTAATGATTACCCAAAATTTGAAATTAATCTGATAAGTAGTTTTCTGGCTGATTTTTTTTAACAACCTATTAGATCGCCATTTTGTTTTGCTGTCTTGGATTCGTACCAAACTATCACAGGTTGATTCCTATATGGCACCTGATTTTTGTGCAAAGTTTGAAGTAAATTCGATAATTTGTTTTTTTGGTAATAATTTTTTTAAACATTTCACCAGGCCGCCATTTTGTTCCGCCATATTATACTGTACCAACCTTTAATTGTTGACCAAAATTTGAGGTCAATCTAGTAAGTAGTTTTTAGCTACAATGCAAATTGACAGACAGACAGACCAACGGAATTGAGTAAACATATCATCTAGAGAAGCTAAAACTTAAAGATATGTAAAACCGGAAATCTTTTTCACGATTACAAACATTTCATTTGGCCGCCATCTTAAATTCGTAGTATCGTTTTACCAGTTCATTTCTATACTACAATTAATCCTTGCACAAAATTTTAACTCACTCTATTATGTAGTTTCTTCAGGTTGAATTTTTAAATAATTTATTAAGCTGTCGTTTTGTTTCGCTATCTTGGATTCGTACCAAAATTTTAGCAGTTGATTACAAAGTAATACTTGATTTTAAAATAAAAAGATCTGAAAAAATCTCGGAGGATGATTTTTTTCACGATTACAATACTTCTCTTTTACGAGGGAAGTAAAAAAAAGTATAAGTTAAATCTGTATTGACCAACTCTGACTTTCGGTGTAAACACAACAATTTAATAATCAATTTTGAAAAAAAAATGTGTTCATCGGAAACTATGGACACAGATCATACCTACCAAATGGAAATGGTCTCGATACTAGACGGGACCCGCTTTTGTCATTTTTTTTAGTTGATGAACACCAATAGTCAACACATTCCGTACGGCTGTTCCGTACCAGGCTATTCAGCTTGGATATTTGTGTAATATTAATAGAAACTCAGGTTTCTACAAGGTTATTGGGTGCTTATTTTTTTGGTGTTCTAAGGACACTAAAACTTATAATTTTCTAAAATTATTGTCCCTATTATATTAAAATTATTATTATAATTAGCTGGCTTAACAGACCTTGTTCTGCCTTTTCCGTTAGATGGCGAGATGAATTTCCAGTGGAATTATAAGAATATAAGGTTCATTCACCACATCGTCCAGAAATGGTATTGAAGGAAAACATATTGGTTTTATAAAAAAAAATAAGCAAATAAAACAATACAAAAAATAGTGTTGAAAGCTCTCGGTAACCTGACGATCATCTAAAAAGAAATTATGTAAATTGGTGCAGTACAATTCTCTGAAGAACTTGCTGAAAAATCTGGCTTAGTGTTTTAGATATATAGATATTTATACCATAACATAATACAACTAACAAAATAAGTGACTTATTAAACAAATCAAGAATACATTAATATAAACCTTTTTATCAAAAACTCAGCTAATATAAAATGTACGGTTTTGATATTGATTTTGAGTATTTTTATTTTCATAGTCGAGAGTGATCGATTTTGAAGGTTAATAATTTCTAAACGGTTATAGTTAGAACCGCGCGGTTTGTTTTGATCGAATTCTGTAACCCATAATTTTGTTTTGTGGATAATGATATTGTATCACGTCTACAGAGTGGCCGGAAAAAATTATATTTTGTAATTTTAAAAAATCTCACTTTTTTTAAATGGAACACCTTGTATATCATCATTCACGTCAAGGAAATAGTTCATGCTATAGGTCTTCAAAAATCACTAGGAATCATACCGGGTGGTCAACGTTTTACAAATAAAAAATTAACATTTCGACCAATGATATTCCCACAAATGAATTAAAGTAAAACATTATCATGTTTTCATTAATTGACATAATTATGAAAGTAAATTTTAAATATGACGTCCATTCTGTTCAGCACATCTATAAATTTGTACCAATAGATGGTTCAAGGAATCCTGTAGCATCTCCTGGGAAATCCCTTCAATGACATTTCGGATATTTCTTTTAAGCTCCTGGATATTTTCTGGAACGGGATTATAACACGTATCCCCACAGAAAAAAAGCTGGAACTGTCAAATCTGAAGAATAAGGCGCCCATACAAAGGGATCAGCCCTTCCTATCTACCTTGCTCCAAATGCCACATCTAGTGATTCTCTTGCTATATGAGAATAATGTGATGGGGCATCATCTTGCTGGAAATATGTTTAATTTAAATTGTCATCTTGATGGAATTGTGGGAGAAAAGACCTCCAACACATCCGTGTAGTTTGACGCCGTCACTGTTGGTTAGTTAAAAAAAAAATGGTCCATACATTTTTTCTTTTGAAATGGCACACCATACGGTAACTTCTGGTGAGTCCCGTTGTTACTCGTTATACTCCCTTGGAGTTTCGGAGGCCCAAATCCTGCAGTTATGCTTATTACGTATTTTATATGGAATGTAGCCTCATCCGACATAAAATTAAAAACGTTTGAATTTTATAGGAAGACATCAAAAATTTTTGTCCGTCATTGACATTCACTTTTTGACGAATTTATAGCAAAAGTCATTTTTTGAAATGATATTTTGCCGTGATTATTCAATACTATTTCATGGACAGCTAAAAGTCTATTCAAGATATTTTCATCTTACAAATTTCTTTTTGGTCTCTTTATCTCCAAAGATTACTCGGTAGAAACGTTTTGGAACCATTTCTTGATAATGTTTGGCAGGGCGGGTTCTTCTGATATTTCATTTTAAATCTTCTTCTAGTTGATATAATCGATTTGGTTTCGGTATAAAATAAAACCGCCTGAGCTTTTTCAACCAAAGAAAAGACCATTTTTAATGCGTTTCACATTAACTGACCCTATTTCAAACGTGACAGAAAGAGTTTCCAGGCCAACATATGCGGTTGTCAACTCAGGTATGATTGTTCTATTACTATAGATGCAATATTCGTAATGTGATTAGAAGGATGCCTCAGGATATTATACATATATGTATACAAGATTCCTTTGATCATCCATTAATGCGATCATAAATGTGTTGCACGATTGGATCACATATACAATGATTATTCTAATGTTTATTTGTGGGAAAGTTATTGGTCGAATTATTAATCTTTTATTTGTAAAACGATGATCACCCGGTATGATTCTTAATGATTTTTGAAGACCTTAAACATGAACCATTTCCTTGATGCAGGGTGTTCCATTTAAAATAAGTGAAATTGTTGCAAATTATAAAATGGCATTTTTTACAACTCTGTAAAAAAAACTTATGTGTTTTCGATCAAAATAAACTGTGCGCTTCTAACTATAACCGTTCAGAAATTATTAACCTTCAATCACTCTCGACTGAGACACCCTGCAATATGTGGGCTATATACAGATAATTAAAAATAATACTAAGCCACCTTTCAAAATGTAATAATTCTTATCGAAAATGTGATTTTCGTGCAATAATTCATAGTAATTACCTGCGTAAATGCTTGAGCAACTATCGCTAAAATAATTTAATTCTCTTCGAACTGATGAGTCGCCAAAAAATGTCCATTTTCCAGTGCTGCATTTTGAACGGAAAAGCAATTCCAGTGATATGCAAATTAATTGTATTGCCAATGAAACATTGAACAGATAGTAATCATTTATCGAATGGCGTTTATTGCCATCAGATCCTTCTCATTTGCAAAAGCTGAAAATTAAATTTTTTGTGCCTGATCAAAATAATTTCGTCTGTTTCAATATTCCTGAGTGACAGAGTACGAAGAGGAAAATTTGAACTATAAATTCGAAGTATGCATGCTGTAGAGCTACTATAATTTATTTTTAAAACACGGGTTTTGAAGTTAAATTCGAAAGTGAACTCTAGCAGTTTGAAAGAGAAGCACTTAGCAAAAACTACTCATTTATATAACAGCTTCAAAAGTTCTACTTTCAGGAAAAAAATTTTCTTCAGTTAATGTTGTTTGCATGATCTATAACGTATATATTAAGTACCTCCATAAGAAACTCCACAAAGCTGACTGACGTTTGGTTATGGGTCCCAAACTAGTAAAATTCAAATTCAAATTCAGATCAATTCTTATCCAATTGACACAATATGCGTATGGAGATCGTCAGAAGTTACCTATTAAAAAAGTAAAAACAAATCTATTACATGCAATTAAAACTACAAAGTACAAAGTAGTAGTAGTAGTAGTAGTAGAAAAATTATCCTTTGACCGGGTGAGCTAAACGTGAAATGCACTATCTCTTAAAAATAAATAACTATTTTTAAACACAAACATATTTCGAAATTCGTATGAATATAAGACAGCAAAACAAAATAGCGGCCTAAGAAAATATTGAAAAAACTACTTATTAACAACCATTTTATACTTTATACAATACTTACAAGTTTTGAGATCGGGATCCATTCCTAGGATTTGGGATCAGGTGTTTTCTTCGGGATCCCGGGATTAACGGGATTAATCCCGGCCCCAGTATCTAATTTTGTTCACATCTTCATATTCAAAAAACTAAATTAATTGTCAAATCAAAACCAAAGGAAACTAACAACTAAAAACATTTCTAGAATTAAGAAAAACAGAATACATTTTACAAAACAAATAGAGAGTTGTAACATCAAAAAATAATACACTGAGTAATTGTAAACGTTCACATATTTTTAAAATAGGATTTCAACAAAACTAGAGCGTCTTGAGTTGAACCTAGGGATATCTTTGTGGCAAACTCACCAGCTGAAGAATAGATTCATTCTGGTTCAATGCTGGTTTGGGATATAGTAAGTAGGTATGATTTTAAACCCACTTAATGACATCTAACACACTTCCCTTTTAGGCAAGGGGGTTTTTGTTATTGATAATTAAAGAAAGTGGTAATTAGTCTTCATAATCGCTATCCTGTAGTACTACCGTACTATCATCTGGTTCAGTTGGCAAAGAATCGACCATGGTTGTGAAAAAGTTAGCAATTCTATTGGAAGTGGAATTTGGAGATTTTGGAGATATAGATATAACTCCTGACAATATAGTTCGGCTTTTCCGATGCGATTTTTTTAAAGCTGACTTTAAATCTTTGAATAGCGGGATATTTATGAATCTAATTTGGCGTAATAAAAATATAGGCATCAGCAGTACAAAGATTCGAATCTGTTCTGCAGATAGCATCTACGGTTAATTTGACCAAGTCTAAACATTTAAAAATATTTTTCATTTGTGCGAAATGCGTATCAGGTATGAATATAACACGTTCTAACGTAATAATCAGTTCCATCTGTTTTTGTAAACTAGTATTAAAGAAAGTTAATTTCCATACTTATCTTTAACTAGAGATCGCAACTCCTATCGATTTTTCCAATTCCGAAATTTCGGGATTTTTTGCCGAGTAATCCCGTCATTGTTCTATTGAATCGTGAATAGTGATATAATAATAAAATACGATATAAATATATAAAAGAAACTAAATGCGTTTATTTTTTCTAGGTACTGGAAATAAAATAAAATGTAACAAATAAATATAAACTTTCAAAAACAAAATTTTTTACACTACTGGCTGTTAGCTATAGGTTTTCGTGACAAGGACTGCACTAGCGTAAGGGCTTCTCTTTGGAATAAGAAGTAAGCACGTAGAAACATTAAAGCATCTAATCTATCATCTCTCAATTTGCTTCTTATTTTATTCACAGTGTATGCAGATACAGAGAACGCACGCCCTGCCTCTACATCTGTAGATTGAATAGTCAACAAAAATATGTGCGCATGGTCCAAATAGTACCGATGCTTGCACGTATAGTCGGAGATGCTGCATTCAAATTTACCTAGTACCATCAGCCAGAAAACGCTCCCATTAATTAGCTACCTAATAAACCTCTTTTGTGTAGTCACGAGATTCTTTAGTACACTCTTAAAAGGGTGCAGATATTGATTTTGTCCCCATAATAATAGAGAATTTTCACTTGTTTCATTTATAAACAAAAAGAAAAAGAGTTAAAAAACGTTTAATATTATTATGTATTTATTTCTGTCATAATTAATAACTATATTTTTACTTTAATAATATTATAAAATATATCTTAGTTTGTTTATACAACTTATTCTAACTTACTATATATTCAGTTCCGTTTCACTATCACTGTCGTCTTCGTCTATGCTTAAACTAATTATTATGGGCTTAACACTACTATTAACAAAAAGAGTTTTCAATCTTAACTACATGTATAACTAAATTTTTCCAGCTATGTACAGAAATACTATTTACATATACTATTATCATAGGTATCAAACCATGATTCGTTAAGATATATGATTAGACGATCTTCTGCTTTTTGTGGGGTTATTTAGAAAACAAGGTTTATGTAAGGCGATACGAAAACTTAGGTAAGAATGGCCACCGAAAACGCTTTTGCAGAGAAAAGTCATTGCTATAGATCCCCTGACCTCTATATTGCTGTACGAAATTTAAATAATCCCGACTCCATACTTGTAATCGCTGAAATTCCATTAACACTTACTTTTTATGTATGGTCCGATATTTAAAACTCATGGCTCTAACAATTCTACAGAGGCTTGTTCTACTACATGAAATGTTAATTGCATCTACTGTAAGTACCTTTTGTAGGAATCATTTGTTTATTTTACATGTCATACAGTTTTGTTCGAATTAACTCTTTATCAGCTTCTTCAATACTCCTATATTTGTCGATGTCGGGCCGTTGTTTCCTTGATGTAATGGTTTTGGTCACGATATATTTTAACGTCGATAAAGAAACTTTAGTTAAAAAGCACGTTTCGCTTAAAATTTCATTTTTGATTATACCCTTTCTTTAAAAGAATTTTTTATATTTTTTTTTGGCATCAAGGTATAAATGTTTTTTTTTAAATACCTCTTCCGAATTACCAACATTTATCCATGGAAGCCATATTATTTAAACCTGATAACACAATAACACAACTCTAATTTTGAGAAAATAACAGATATTTTATTAAATGCCCTATTTGAAAAACACTCAAATACTCATATAAAAAAGATTTTATTTACTATTGCAGTTTTGCGGCTAAGGGTACCAAGTAAATTTTATTTCAGATTTTAATATATATCTTCTTTTTTTGCATCAAATAGCCTGTCGAGCAGTTTGGTTATTTGTTAAAGTGCGGGACACGAAAGAAAACCGGGTGGAGTTAATCGGTTTAGGAAGGTCGGCCAAGAAATCTTTTTAAACCAGTGGTGTCCCGTCGTTCTTTAAATAATATGGCACTCCTTTTTGACTATACGTACTTCAGATAATTAAAAAATGTAACTATGCTTAATGAACCTTTATCTATATTTGTCTGTGTTCTTTCGTGTACCGCACTTCTATATCTCTTCTGTGTTGCAAAAACGGCAAACTTTCGAATTTTAAAATGATTTAATTTTGATTTTTCTTGATCGATTTACTCATAAATATATTTTTTCTTGAGTTCTGTCATTAACGGTTCTCGGGCTACTGCCTACGTTCACTATTATTGGACCACCCAGTATAGTGATACACGATTTACAAGTCCAGATTTTACAAGGGCAGCCACCATCAGATCCAGTGAACGAGATTTATCAAAATTTTAAATAAAAGTTCGACTTTGGGCTACTCGGTTATGCCAAAAGTGGCCGTCTGTCTCCGTTTGCTATATTACTGTATACAGGGGCCGTCATTGTGAAATACTATACAGGGCGTTTCCTAATTGCGTGCTGATGTTAAAGGGGGTGTTTTTATGTCCTAAAAGTCTTAACTTTTGAGATACAGGATGGTAAAGTTTAAAAAGAAAACATTTTTTTTCATCCCAATTCTGATGCTATTGTAGATAACTGCATGAAAATTGATACACGTCTTCTATGCATTAAGGAGCATACGGTTACATTACCCAGGTTAATTATATATGCACGCCACTAGTAGAAATTTCAAAAATTGATTGTTAATAAAAAATGCCCTTTTATGCATAAAAGACGTGTATCAAATTTCACACAGTTATTTATCTATAATAGCATCAGAATTAGGATTTAAAAAAAATGTTTTTTTAAAACCCTGTATCTCCAAAGTTAAGACTTTTAGGTTCATATTAAATTTTTGTCTTAAAAAGGTCCAAGAATCACCCTCCTTTAGCATGCAATTAGGAAACGCCCTGTATAGTACTTCACAATGACGCCCTCTAATATGACAGACGGCATACCCGAATAGCCCAAAGTCGAACTGCATAAGTTAAAATTTCGATAAATCTTGTTCACTGGAATCCCTTACTATAACTACATTGATGTGTTAATTTTAGAAAAATATGAGTTCTGTAGTTTTTCAAATATTAATTGCAATATTAGATATTTTTTGACACCCAGTATTGAACAGAAAGATTATTTTGAAGCAGTTTATTGTCAGCTACTTTATGAACAATTTTATAAAATATATGAAAAAAATGAAAAAAAAGCCATTTTTGAGGTTGACGGCTGTGATTCTAATGGTTCGATTCCTTCTATTTCATCGTCACTACTTGAAGATCCCGGTGTGATAACTAAATCATTAATAACCGTTTCAATTTTGCCATCTACTTCCCAGTATTTATCTTCAATAGAACGAACATGTTTAACATACGATTTCCAATTTTCAGCCGATATTGAGTCAATCGCTTCTAATGTTATTTTATTTAAATCTTTAATTGAAAGTTCACCGGTGTTGCGCTCTCGAATATATTTTTTTACTCCTGCCCATGCAAGTTCAATAGGGTTGAGGTCGCACATGTATGGAGGCAGCGTTAAAAGTGTATGACCGAGGTTACGTAAAAGACCGTTAATTTTATACTTTTTTTCTCTAGGCTTGTGGGCTGATATTACTTCATATAATTGATATTGTCTCCATGTTGGATCATATCCAAGATTGTTTGATTTAAGCCACGATATCATATGAGCTTTTGTAGAGTATTTAGTTGGCACTTTATCTTCTACGTGAGAATGATAAGACGCTTTATCCATTACCACGACTGATTTGGGAGTTAGGTAGAAGCTTCTTGAGCAACCACTTTTCCAAATTATCTGTATTCATCTGTTTATGATAGTTTCAAGTTGTTAGTCCCGAGCGAAAAACTAAAGCAACACCTGGAACAAATCCGGCTTCTGAAGCAACATGAACTATAATAAAGCGACTACTAGAGCAGATTCCCGGAACAACATCTGTAACACTTTCACTTTGCCAGCATTTGTTCACTGTCATATCATTATCTACCCAGGTTTCGTCTAGATACACAATATTGCGTCCTTCTTGCCTGTATTGCCTTACAGTTGTTAGATATTTCACCCGCCAGTGAAAAATATTTGGTCTCTCAATGAGCAATTTTCGTTTATTTTGGCACTTGCGCCAAACAAAACCATTTGATCGTAAAAGCCAATTTAAGGTATTATACCCGTACGGAAAATCTATTTTGTTCCTTACAGCACGAAGTATGGGTTTGCGGGTCGGAACCTTCTTCAAGTTTATATAAAAATCCTCTATTGTTCGTCGAATTAGTTGAAAATCACCATCGTCAATTTTATATCTTTGTATGATAATCGGGGTCTTTTTTACCAGGAGATTTTAAAGGGGAAATAGAACAATTTTTCTTACACTGCTTTCCGAAACACCAGTGTAAAATGCAGCGCGTTCTGCTCGATTTTGAATTGGAATAGTCAAACTATTATTTCTAGCTTCTCTAGTACAGGCCTCTATAACGCTCCCAATAACTTCACGTGCACCGCTTCGAATTGTTTTTCCTCTTTTGCTCGCCATCGTTACTTAGAAATAATAATTCAAATTCAACGCAACGCATTTATATAGAAATGAAAACAAATGCTCGAAATGTATAGGCGCCACTGGAAATAGCTAGAACCTTCTAGCGGCAAGTGCATGGAGACTCTAGGCACATTCCAATTACAAGTGGACCAATGTGAAATTTACTAAACCCTCGATTAATTTTCCGTATCGCTTAGCTGGCGCACTTTATAGGTGAAGCGGCAAACTATTACAACAAATAAAATAACATAAAATTTATTTGTGTACACAAATTTTACTTTTCCGCTTGCTTAAGACTATGACCTTTATTTTAAGGACCGCCCGGTTTTCTTTCGTGTCCCGTACTTTATTTGCCTGGTTCACGAATTAGGCAATTTAAATATACCCCCGTATGCATCTTCGTCGTCACTTTCTAGATACTTTAGCAGACCTGAAAGTTCTTCTTTTTGGCTTTGTGAAATTCTACATTATGTGCATCCCAAGGTTTCTTTGCAGAAGCCGATTGTTTTTCTCTGATTTATTATCCCAAACAGTTAACGTTGTGTTTCGTTCCTTATTAGATTTTTGTATAAAATGGCGATACAAGAAAAAATCGCACCTTAAAGCTTTTCTTGTCTCGGCTTGTCTAAATAATTATTGAAATTTTGTTTTTATAGGTTTTAATCTAAACTCGAAAATCCCTGGAGTTGTTCAATCTCGATCCCGAGATTTACGAGGCGAAAAAACGCCGGAATACAGAGATTCCGAGGATACCTCGAATCCCTGGACCAAAACGCCTACCTCTTTCTCATGAAAGAAGTAAAAAGGTGGGAATAAATGTTAAAATATAAATACTCTATAAGAGATCACTTGAATATGAACATTATTTAGCCCTTAAACTAACGTAAGTATACTTTAGCCTAATTAATAAAACGATCAAATATCGTTAACTTTTAATTGGACCATATAAATGACAAATGACTTATGAATATTTTATATAGGCGAGTAAAAAACGCTCCCCAAAAATCAATTAGCAAGTTGTTGGCAGTAGGCGTAATTGAAAAATTCCCCCAGATGACAAATTTCTCTGAATTGTCCCTCGAAAAAATAAAGAGGTTCTGTCAAGCGAGAAAGCTACCGAGTCTTCTTATAGATTAGAGTAAACTCTGTTAAATTGCCGAGGGCGTTATTAAGGGAAAACATTATTTTATTCCCTTAGAATACTAAATTAGGATAGGTTATTAATTCTGGAGTAGCAGCTTTTTGTGCAAGAAATTTTAAAGAGTTCTGACTCTTTGTTCTCTTACAAGGTACATCCTCTATAAAGTTGATAACAATTTTGAAGTGTTGTAGATGAGGTCACGTTATAAATATTGTATGTAGAACTATAGTTGCAAATCTTTTGTTGCTTTAGATCTCCATTTTGTTATAGGACTCGAATTAGAATTTTACTAGTCTATCTCATTTCACAATTGAATTTTGTGCAAAATTTCAAGTCAATTTAGGTTTCGGTACTGACTTTTTAAACATTTCATTGGCCATTTTGTTCCGTCATAATGGTTTCACACCAAAATTTTACCAGTTTATCTCTATATTACATTTGATGTTTGTGCAAAATTTGAGGTCTATCAAGTGCCTTGTGAGTATGGTCAAGTTTATATTGGAAAAACAAAAAGTCCCTTGATATAAGAATTAAAGAACTTCGAGAGCACACGGAGAAACGGGAAGCATCAAAATCAGGGAGCGCTGAACATATTTGGACGAACGACCATAGAATCCAATGGCCAGAAACTAATATCTCTTATTCGTTAAATAAAAAATAATAATGAAATTTAAAGGAGCGGTATTCATGGAACAGAATAAAGAAGTTTTCAGCAACCCTAGTATCGATAGTGCAGATGTTTAGAGATGTTCACTTACGCGTACGAACATTTCACGCTTCGGCGCCTGAGTTTCACCCTTCATCTCACACGACTCTACTACGTAAGATCGTAGTTGTATGTATTGTTGTATATATATATATATATATATATATATATATATATATATATATATATACGTTTAAAAAGGTTCCAATTTTTTTTTCTCAAAAAGGTAAAGTTCACAGTTAATGTGTTTTGTTAGCAGTATTAATTTGCAAATATACTTGAGAAATGGGTTGTCTTTTATCCAATATATCTGCCTAAACCTATAAAGGGCCAAACTGCTTATGAATAATATATTAATATTCTATTAATCTTCTGATAAGAGGCCATTGAAATGGTTATCCCTTATAAAATAAAATATGACGTTGTTCCTTTGAAAATTAGTAAAAATCCATTGCCTATAGATTAAAATGTTATTATTCTTAACGTCTTAATTGCCCTTAAACACCAAAAACCCAATAATGTCGCAAAAATGGTTGGAATCGGCATTCAACGAAATGCAATGAAAAATCCTTGTTGCAACATGCTGAACATTCGACAAAACTTGTTTATACTCCGCGGAAATAAACGATGAGCTAATAGCCTGCTCAATGGACAATTCGTGTTGTGACTGGTGGAAGTCCAAGTGGATATAAAGTTTTCTATAATTAAAGACTGTTTGAAGAAAGTGTCGGGAAGATAATCTGACCATTTATGACTTGAACGAAACTTGGGTAAAAGAGGAATACAGGATTGGTAAAATATTGCAATAACTTCTAATTTTGTATAAGAATTCAATAAAAAAATATTACAAGAATTTAAATGATCAGTAAAAAAATATTACAAAAATTTAAATGATAAACGTCTTAAAGGTACATCAAACTTATTAAATGTCTGAAAATCGCAGTAATGAGTAAATGCCCCTTCTACTGTTGTGGAAAAGCTGAATTTTGGGTATGCCAGGGAAAGTATTTACTTGCCAGCTCAGATTCATTCAAATTTGTGGGTCCTTTGTTGATCACAAATTGACGTGGGAGTGTCGTATTGTTTTTCTCTGTAATAAACTTAGTTCTGTGTGTTATATGCTAAGAAATTTATAAAGCTCGATGTATGTAGACGTCATAATGAAGCTGTACTATGGACTAGTTTTTACAAGGCTGCAATATGGTCTTGTATTCTGGGCAGGATCGGCATAGTTACAAATAATTTTTGTATGCCAAAAAAATATAATTCTGTGCATGGTGAATGTATGACCTGCAACACCTTGCAAACTTTTATTTTTAAAACCTAATCTGCTTACGCTATCTTGCCACGCTATATCTGTCAGGTCATTATATGAATTTATAAGGACTTATTATATTAACAAAACTAAAAAAATCAGATATTAACCCATATAATACCAGAAAGTCCCACTTTTTCTGTCAATCATATTCAGGTCTAAGAACATCACAGAATTCTTCTGAATGATACGTACTTTATCAAAAATATTAAAACATTTGAGATTGACAAAGCGTTTTATAGTGTCAGCTAATTTTTACATATGTAATATGTAGTCTCTCTACTTGTGTAGTTTACAGGTTGACTCTTATATGTGTAAGAGAATTGTTTATATGCTGATCAATCTTTTTGAAGCTGTTTCCTTATACACTGTATTTTATGTATTGACTAATCTTATAAGTATTTCAATAATTTTTGTAACACTTTTATGGTGAATATATATATTTGTATTTGTGAATATAAGTCTGTGGAAGGCGGTTTACTAGAGTTTTAGTGAAAGAAAAGTGATGATTATCACGAAGACAAGCCAAGGGGGCGCGCAAATTTTTCAATATGGTGTACACCTTCCTCTTAAATATTTTTAAATACCTTTTAAATACTTACTTAATCCTTCAATTGTGCTTTATTTTCTTTAAATACCTTTTAGTATATTTTTAATACCTTTCAATATATTTTAAATACTTTTCAAATTAATACATTTAATTGTTTTTTATATATTTTAAGTTCCTTTAAATATCCTTGATATTTTTGTCTTTTCGGAACAAGTTGCAGAAAGCACTTTTTTTTAGGAGATCAAAGAGTATCCTAAACTTGGAAAAATACTATTTGGATTTGAAAGGAGAGGTGTTTTCTTTGCAGGGTATACCTCTAAAATAATAGGTTATTATAAAGCTTTTTTTTGTCAATTGGAGAAAATAATTATAAAATAAATATACATGTACCAAAAATAGATGGTGTTAATAGGCTTATTAATTCGGATGCCTTTTATATTAAAGGTTGATACTATAAAAATAACTATCGTTTGTAACATTTTTTTTTTTTAAGAAAAAAGATCAACTTATTTAGGAAAGCTCATGCACCATTACATTACATTTCATACGTATAATACCTAAAGTAAATATTTACTCATACAAAACGAAAAATATATTGTGTCACAAACACATAAGAATATAAGGAAGAATGTAGTAAACTAAACTAAAAAAACACACGTAAAATTAAAAAAAAAGCATTTTCTTATTTAGGTCTCTCTTAAAACAAGAGGTGCTGGGCTAATGTATATTATTTGCTATCCATTTAAAAACTCCATTGAAATACATACAAAAAAAAATTATATATTTTCTGAAAAAAAATTATTATAAATAATAAAACAAATAACACTCGGAATAATAAGGAAATCTATATGTATATTATGCTTTAACTGGTTATACACCGAAAAAAGAGACTCCAACGTAAAATACGGGATGTTTTGGGGGGCATTTTTAAATGGCGACAAAATGAGAGGTTGCCTCCCTGAATATAGGATACCTAATCATCGCGTTTTAAAAAATAATTTTTAGGGAATTAAAATATTCTGAAAATCATTTTAGGAACACTTAAACCAAAATGTCAATTAAATTGAGAAAAAAACTAGTTACGTAGATATCTTGATGCCATAAAATTGTGAAATGATTAGGATAGACACTTGATTTTTTTATGGGAAGTATTATATTTTTTTATTAATTTTTGGAGAACACGTAAACCAATTTACCATGACATCTATACATATTATAAAATATGTTCATCGACCACGATATTTGTGGCAGTGCCAAAGATAAAACGAAAATTTTGCATGTCATTTTGTGACGTAAGTGCAAGAGAAGAGAAAATTTTTTAAAACCATCTAAGGGGGTGAAAATCATGGAAATGTGATTTTACAATATCTTTTCCACTAAATGAAATTTTAAGTCTATTCTTTTCACAAGGTCTTTCAAAAATACTTATCTTAAAATCAATTTATCAATCGTTCTAAATATTATCGTTATACCTATTTATTAAATGAGGTTTTAAAACGCTTATTTCGTTCATGCCTTTCAAAAATAATAATCTAAAGGTACAGTTTTGTATTTTTCAAAATAATATGTACCGTTAAAAATAAAATATTCAAATTTGGCATGTGAAGTAGGGCCAGATAAAAGATTTTTTTTAATTCCGCACCTAAGAGTTTGAAAAGGTCTAAAATGTTTTTAAGGTTTTTACAATATGTCTTCAACTAAATAAGATTTTAAAACGACTTATTCGCTAACAATTTTCTCAAATAATTATTTATGAATAGATATCTGAATTTTTCCAAATTTCACCCTTAAGGGAGTGCAAAAGGGGAGAATGTATATCATGAAGTTAAAATTTGGCGTGGACCGAAATTTTGCTATGTAGGTGCTCGATGAAAAATAATTTTTTTAAAACCCTCCCCTAGGAAACATTGAGGGTTCAAATTTGTTTTTACTTTTTTCCAATATATTTGCACCTAAATGAGGATTTAGAACTGTTATTTCGTTCATGGTTTTCAAAAATAACTTTCTACAAATTAATTTCTACATTTTTTTAAATTCCACTCTTAAGGGGTAAAATGAGAGAAATTGAGAAAGGTCTTTTACAGTGGGTTTCAGACATAATTATCTAAAATCTATTTTTGGATTTTTCGAAATACCACCTCTAAGGGAGTAAAATGTGTTTTTACTTTATTTGCAATATCTCTTTAAATAAACTTTATTTCCAATATCTCTTTAAATAAAAAAAAACTTTATTTGCAATATCTCTTTAAATAAAATCTTTCGTCGATATCTTTTAAAAATTCATATTTAAAAATCTATTTCCGTTTTTTTCAAAATTCTCCTATAAGAGGGTGAATTGTGTGTATATCTCTTAAACTTAATAAGATTTTAACGGAATTTCTTCGTCAATGGTGTCCTAAAAAAAATCATCTAAAAATTGTTTCTGGATTTTTCGGAAAATTTTTTGTATTTTATTTTGTAGCCTCTTGAACTACGTAGGTTTTTAAGAGGATTTTTTCTTCACTGGCTTGCGAAAATAATATCCTAAAAGTGATTTCTGGATTTTTCGAAATTGCAATAATGAGTAATTTGGCACAAATAAGATTTTCATTCGATTTAAGTATTAAAGTTTTTTTGATAACACTGGCTTGCGGAAATAATATTCTAAAAGTGATTTCTGGATTGTTCGAAATTGCAATAATGAGTAAAAATAATATGTTTTGATGTTTTTTTTTGGCACAAATAAGATTTTCATTCGATTTAAGTATTAAAGTTTTTTTGATAGTTACTGAAAAGCATATTTCAGAATGATTTAACATAGTATTTATTAATTTTGAATTTATTTGTTGAAAATCAACAGTTAGCGCGTGTCGAGACGGCTTGCACAAGTTGAGAATAAAAATAAAACTGTTGTTGTGACAATAGACAAAAGTTATATAATTAAATTTGAGACATATTTTAAAATTATAATTTAGTATATTGGTCTATATATATTGGTATATTGGTCTATAAAAAACTCATAAGGCCTATTTCCGTATGTTTTTACTCAAAACATTAAATTAGTTACCATCTGGTTATTATTAAAACTATTATTTGGCGAGTTATTTTCTGATTAATAACACAATGTGAAAATCATTTTTATCATTATAATCAAATTTAAAAGAAAAGTAGCTGTTTTTAATACCTATTTTTATTCTAGTTTAATACTTTTGTTAAGTTTTAAATTCTTTCAATTGTCTTTAAATACTTTAAATACCTTTAAATTCTGTTAAATACTCTTAATTTTATTTAAATACCTTCAATATTTTAATCCTATTTAATACTTTTAATACCTAAATAATTAATTATGGTGTACAAGATTATAACATCTGCGCACCCCTCGGTCCTCGGTACAGACCTTTTCGAGGAATATTTTGAGCAGATGTTTGACCTTATTCTTCCTAAGTCAGTTGTCTTTATGGGCGCTAGTTATCCTTCTAGGAACCTTGAAAAGCTGCCAAATCCTTTTTGAAAAAAAATTAATTATAAAATAGCTTTCTTTAAAAGAAATGCAATATAAAGAAGATATCAATGTTAAAAGCATTTTTCAAGAGGTCTTAAAGCTAGTCGACTCCCTAAAATATAGTAAATAGGTGGATCATGCAATTAGGGAACCGGAAAAGCTATGGAAACTCAATGAAGATGAATAAAAAAAACCATATTGCTACAAAAAATAGTCCCTTTCAATCCCAAAATTTTGGTATCAAAATAATTCGTTTATTTGTCTATATTCATTTTCCTAAATTACAACAAAAACAAATTACTACTTGTCTATAAAAATGTCGCTGGCATATCAATTTGCTTTAGAAATTCATTTTTTAATGGTTTATACCTTCTAATACAATTTTTTAGTTGTCTCTGTCTGTCTCTGTAAAATCGAAGCTTTTTCGAATTAACATAATTTACAAAATCTTTGTCTTTTTAAAATAGACTATATGTACTTTTATTTATTGACCACAATACTTTGCTAATCCGACTACCGTAGGGTTTTTGGTACACGAACTACAAACACTCGGACAAGAGTGATTACTATTTATCTTCCCCTATAGTCTGACAGGGCATTGTTTGAAATCGCAGAATGTAAATAACCATTTACATACCCAACTGTAAACGGGGATAAACCGACTAAAAGAAATTACATTCCCCATTGGCATTTTTTACTTATTAAGTGAATTCAGGTGTTTTTGGAAATAAATTGATTGCACTTTACCGACAGTTTTAATCTTTACTATTGTTTTTTAACTAATAGGAATTCATATTGTAAATCAAAGCTTCGTATATTTTTTTGTTTGATGTGTAAAAATCGAATTAAACTGAATAACAAGTTTGAGTGTTAGGCCGCAAAGAAAGGTCGTTGAGGTCCGTAGAATTTTGCACTTTTTTAAAATTTAAACATAAAAATGCGGTTTTGCACTCTCTTTTTATGTAACACAACCTTAACAGCTGTACTTTGATTATAACAGATTCGAAGTATAGTAAGGTCCCTGATCTCGAAACTATCAATTTATTTTTTCCGTCTTTTCTTACATTATACTATAAAAGGACTGCATTCTATCAGACACAGACAGAATCGTCAAGAATGAAAAAAAAGCAGCCCCTGTGTGCGATTTGAATTTTTACCTAATGTTCAATTTCATTATTTTTAATAATCGCATTTTTATCAGAAGCATGTGAGTTTTTATAATATTCAAGAAGGTTATTTCCCCACACGCCAAGCGCACTCAGAGAGAAAGGTACAGGTCTTAACAAAGGGAAGGTGGTTAATGGTCTTGTATCCTACACTCAGTGCTTACTCAGAAGTTTTCCGAGCATATCGGCTTATAATACATGTAGATATGTTTAAAATAAAAGACTTACCTTAGGAAGTAAATCTTATTAAATCAATTATAACATAAATACATACATATTTTGACTAACATTTCAAATAATATTACATACATTTTAAAATCATATATATGGTATACAAAATAAACTTGGTCTACCTAGAAGACCAATTAATAAACTAAATTATCCTCAAAAAAAACGCTGTAATTATTGGTTTAGCAGATCGGGCAATTAGGCTTTTTGATTCTGAGTTCAAGGAAAATGCCATTAAGAAAGCGAGATCTGCATTGGAACAAAACCAATACCTTTCAAAATTAATTAATAGACTTTTTAAAGGGAGAATATATACATTTTTAGCTACAAATTCCAATAATAAATCAAATCGTCATAAATGGTTTATTCCAGCAATTTCAAAAACTTTTCATAAAACATCCAGATATGCCACAAAGGATATACCTTACTGTCAAAAAATTTTAGTAATTTAAAAGCATGAACTCCAATAATTAAAAAAAGCAATACGCAAATTCCGTGCAACGATCGTATCGGGGTTTATATAGGACAAACCAGCCAATACCTGTAAAATAGACTGAAAAATCGCAAATATGACAAAAGGAACTCCACAGCCTTGACAAACAACGAGATCTCCAAAAAAGCATACATTTATCTATAAGAAACTAAAACACTAAAAACGGAATTTCATTTAAAAAAAAAGCAAAACTGTTCTTTTCAGAACGACAGTGGTCACCGGATGTACACCTGGAATGAAAATACGTTGCATTTTTCCATCCTTGAAGGACTAAGAATTAACACACATCTTATCTTATTCATCAGTAAATAAAAATATACATTTCATAACAATATAATACTTATGCACTGATAGGAAAGGACTGTACCGCGAATACCAAACCGATACACAGAGTCACATAAAGTGTGTCTATGTGGTGCAGCCAGGAGAAAAATGATTAAGAGCTAAAAATTTTATTTCTATTATATACATTATATACTATTATATACACTTATACATACAGATATACATATATACATACATACATACATACACACATATATATACATATATATATATATATATATATATATATATATATATATATATATATACATAATAATATACGTAAAGTACCTAATAAGCGCTTCCGGCTCACCATCCTCGAAAGAAAGAAGAAAATAATAATAAGGGAAAGTAAATAAAAAAATAAAATAATGAGCAGTCACCATCCGATCTAAGCGATAAGTTAAAATAAAAATTAAAAAATACGAGAAGACCATTAAATATTTGGCAGTGGGTAATAGAAGCAACTCTAACAACAGAAAAAAAACCCATATTAAGTACTATTTGTTTGTCGTTCTATTAGCATGGTTTTAATATATTTATTAAGATAAAAATCCTTAAAATTTTCAGGGAGGCAATTCCACATTTGGATTGCTAAATAACTAAAAGACTTTCGAAAACCTGAAGTTCTGTTGTGCGGTACTCTAAAAACACTTATGCTTACTAAAATGAGGATGATTATATGAGCAAAAGTGCGATTTTAAATATGCCGGCTAACCTGTTTTTAAAACTTTATAAATTGGACAAAACATGAGACATTTGCGCATGTTTAATAAAGTTAAATACTTTGTTTTTGACGGCAAATATCTTTTTAGGCTATAATGTCCTTTTAAACGCACATCCAAGACTAAGTTTTTTTAATATGTAATGGAAAAGTAAGTTCTGTATTAAGAAACATTTCTAAATTTTTTGCTTCTTTATAAATTGGAGAAAACATGGGTCATTTGCGCCTGTTTAGTAATGTTTAATACTTTGTTTTTGACGGCAAGTATCTTTTTAAGCTATAAAGTCGTTTTAAACGCATATATCCAGGACTAAGTTTTTTGTAATATGTAATGGAAAAGTAAGTTCTGTGTCAAGAAAAATTCCTAAATTTTTTGCTTCTTTATAAATTGTAGAAAACATGGGACATTTGCGCCTGTTCAATAATGTTTAATCCTTTGTTTTTGACTACAAGTATCTTTTCAAGCTATAAAGTTGTTTTAAACGCATATATCCAAGACTAAGTTTTTCTTAATATGTAGTGGAAAAGTAAGTTCTGTGTCAAGAAAAATTACTAAATTTTTTGCTTCTTTATAAATTGGAAAAAACATGGGACATTTGCGCCTGTTCAATAATGTTTAATACTTTCTTTTTGACGGCAAGTATCTTTTTAAGCTATAAAGTCGTTTTAAACGCATATATCCAAGACTTAGTTTTTTTTTAATATGTAATGGGAAAGTAAGTTCTGTGTCAAGAAAAATTCCTAAATTTTTTGCTTCGGAAATGATTGGTATTGCAACATTGTTTATTTAAACATCAAATATCTCCCCTATTCTCTGTTGTGTTTCCATACCGAGTGTACTGTAGTGTCACTAGTGTCGTTTTGAAAAAAAAAACAGTTTTGCTGACGTTGCGCCAAAATCTTCTCGCGTTCGAAAAGGGGCTGAAGTCTCAGATATACTTTACTATTACAATTAACATTAATGTTATTTTTAATATACTCTGAAAAATTTAAAATAAATTAAAGTTGTTTGCTAAATTTTAGAAAGGATTTTGAATGTTAGGCATTCTTTCCACAACCGCCAATGGTATTTATGTAAACCTGTATACTTACAAGGGCAAACAATAAGAACAAGTAATAAACGTAAGCCATTGAGGTCACCACCAGCTAGAGCTATCCCATATTTTACGGTTTAATAACAATATCATTTTCAGGTCGTGACGTTGACAAATAATGGTGCTCATCACGCGCATTTTATTTGGTGTTAACGTTTCAGAAAGCAGCTGAAATAAAAAGAAATGGAGCGAACTTTGTGGAAAAGTCCTGATGAGATTATTAAATTAGGACGAAATAGATACAGAGTACGTTGCTGTGTTATAAAATGGAAGCTCTTTATCGATTCTATTTTAATAAAAATTAAATATGTGTTTTTAACTTAACAATTTTCTTTTTTTTTTTTCTTATCGACAGTATTAGTTGTGTTCTGCATCTCATGTGATACTAGGATACTAAAATACACTGTGCAAAAAAATTAGATTCACTCTGATCTGTCAGGATTTGCTAAAAAAATAGAATTGGAAAATAGAAAATGAGGACCAAGTTTGTTGTCTTATTTTTTTCCATAAAAAATAATAAAGTCCATGCTTATTTCTTTCTTTTTAATTTTCATGAGTCATTTTTGCAAATAGTTTAGATAAAACCGTAAAATTTTAGATTCAAGCTTTCCAATTTAAAGTATTTTTAGAAAAAAGAAATGGGAACTATTTTATTTTAAATATGTTTTAGTAAGTACTGTTAGTAGATTATTATTTTTATGTGTCATAATATTGCTGTATATCCTGTCCTAATAATAGGCCCACTTTTTACATTGTTGCTTTTAATATGCATCCATAACCAATTACGTGATTTTTTTTCTCAAATATTTTTCAATCCAATACAAATTTGTAATACGTCGCTGGAAAGGAAATTTAATCATGAATGTCATGAACAGAAAAAAATTGGTGTTGCTGATTAAAACGGGAAAGTTGGTGTAACTTTCAGTTGGACCGGAAGTTTAAAACTTTGACACACCAACAGGTTCAAAGTTTTAGCTTGCGTGTCAACCGAAGCCACTCCGTATACGTATCTACAGTGTGTATCACGAGAGCGGACCACTCGATTCAAAAACTTTATGGCTTTGCTAAAAAAAAAGTTGGGAAACTAAATACAGTCCACTACATTTGAGATCATGAGGAAATTTTAGAGCTCATTTTCGACATAATTGGTATTATTTATTATTTTACAAAAACTGAACACAGATAGTTAAAATAGTTGCATACCCTTTGGAGATGCCTCCTTTAATTAATTTTAAAGAATATACACATTGATTCATATTACCTCTGTATGAACATAGGTTACTTTTTGCAATACTAAAGGAGCTCAAGTCCAGTTATTCGGACGGACTGACGTTATCACTTTCAATACGAACGTATGATATTGCACATATTTTTATTTTTCACAAAAAGAAAAATTGATTAATACCATTACGATATAAAATATCGCAAACTCAGAACAATAAATTAATAGGGGAATGAATATATTAGATGCACCAGAGATATCTCGTTTTTACCTTTTACTGTGAAAACTACTCAATGTGACATAGCGTACGTCTGCATTAACCCAGCAATATATCCAAGTTATATTTAAATAGAAATTAGTATTTAGCAGCTAGAGATCGAGTCGTATGTGGTGGATCACCGTAATGTGTATATTAAAACTGCATTTATTTTAATTTCTTGTGAATCCAAAAATAAAATATAACATAAATTAGTGAACAATTTGATATCATCTTTAACTTTCTGCAGTAGTAAAATATTACCATCTTTGGAAAAGAAAAATAGCAGGCTGTCAAGAAGACTTAAATCATTTTATCTGTTAAAGCACAAGCGAGGAGAAATAAAAAGTCTTAAGGGCTTTCATTTGGTCCTTTGCGCTGAAACGTTTTTGATCCTGTTCACCCGCAGATTTGTCGCCTGTCAATCGTAATAAAAAAGTTAAATGTCCTTGACAGGATTAACCAATATTACTTTTCAACGTGTTATTACTTTTAAAGGAACATAACAAAAACTTTTATTTTTCTTTTGGTGACTCGGTTGTTGTGAGTTTTCTTTTATACAAATAAATACTTCAGTATAAGCTTTCAAAATATCTGACAGTCAAAAATATTGGAGAAATAATTGTTTCTCGCTTATTTTGTAGTGTAAGGCACCACAATCTATTTCCTGTTGTGTTTAATATTAATGGGTGAGGGAATAGTTTGTTTTGGGATATAATATTTTGATATGAATGAGATTATGTTAACTAGCAATTATTTTTGGTCAAATTTTGATTCTGACTTTTTTTTCATTTGCATTGATATTCTTATTTCTAATTTCATAATTGCTTTTTCCATTCTGTCTTTGATTGCGTTGTTGTTGGATTCCAAGCCTACCGGATCAGGGTAGCAGCCCAGAAATCGATCGTAGGAGTTGCGCTCCACTCTGAGGTAATCAAATGCAGAATCACGGTAGCTTGACTTGACAAATGAACATATTATGTAAACTTTGTTGTGTTTCGTCAAAGAGAGCGTCGTTAGCTCTCGGAGTTATTCCAATAACTATATACCAGGTGACGCCATTGATTGTACGTCTGGTACGTCTAATAATGATCCTTTCCATTCTACCTTTGATTGTGTTGTAGTTGGGTTCCAAGCCTTTAATTGCGTTCTAGTTAGTTTGGTTCCAAGTCTACTTGATGAGGGTTAGTTGAATACGTATTTTTTGGTACTGAATTTTGGATAATGGATTTACACAAAAAATTACCAGGTTACCCCTATATCACACTTTGTTTTTCCAGAAATTTTGAAGTTTATTAGATGAGTAGTTTTTTATTAATGATTTCTTTTACATTTTGCGAGGCCGTCATTTTGTTCCGCCATATTGGATTTTTTCCAAAATTTAACTATTTCTTCCCAATATGACCCTTGATTTGATTTGATTTGTTAATCGGATAAATAGTTTTTAAGCTATGCCACGTACAGGCAGACCGACAGTTTGACGGAAATGAAAGAACATGTTTTTTTGGGTGAAAGGGCAAAGATCTGCAAAAATCTAGGATTAGTATGTGGATCAATTCACTGACACGGAAGGTCTCCTGACCTATCAATTTTAGATTTATTCCCATGGGGACGTCTGAAAAATTTAGTTTATAGTGAATCAATTCCCAATGATATAGTTGTTCTGTTGTCGTGCTGTTCGATCGATACCATTCCAGGTAGTTAAAAGTACTTCATTAGTGGCGATCTTTCCCAATTTTGTTATAACTGACCCTGTATAAAACCGATTTAAGTAAAATTAAGTGAACTGTCGCTCTAGACCATGCAGACCGTAATCTCAAAATACTGTTTTAAAATTCAAAATATTTGGTCCATTTGTCCTATTCGGCCACCTATCCTGGGACATGCTATATATAGTAGAAAAACGATTTTTTTTGAGATAACCGCTAAAGCATAATGAAATTTGGAAAACCGTAGAGACGTGTTTCTGACTAAAGGTCTTCATCACTACAATCAATTAGTTGAGAGACGACTACAACTAGCGCCAAACTTAACATTCAAAATCACAACAGAGAGAAATCAAGTGTGACATAGGTAGAAATTGGTAAAAAGGCACGAATCCAATATGGTGGAACAAAATGGGGCTCAATAAAAATATTTGAAAAAACTGTATATATGTGTTCCTAAATAACTATGTGTGAAACTAAAATGGGTCGCACTTTACTATTCGTAATAAAAACAAAAGTTCCGGGCAAAGGAATTTTATCGGTTTTTTAATTTCTGAAAATATGTTTTTTAAAGTTTCTGTTTTTGTTAAAATTCAGGTCTACATTATAAAGAAGGACAGAATAAATAAATTGAGAAATTTCAAATCAGGAGTCTTATTTAAAATACTCCGAGTCTATTATAATCAAAGTACAGCCGTTAAGGCTGTGACTTAAAAAGCATACAAAAAGCTATTTTTATTTTTGAGTTTAATAAAAGTAAAAAACTTAACAGAGCTCAAAAACCTTTCTTTGCCACCTAACGCTTATATTTGTTAAATTTGATTTGCCGAAACTTCGTTCTTTACGTCTCAAATCGTGTGTTTTTCCGATTTGCTTAACTCCATTTAAAGTTAATCTTCCGGTGTTTATTACATTCCAATATCCAGAAGCACCTCTTAAAATCCATTCAGGATCGAGATCGCTTTACAGTTTCTCCAATTGAATCCTTATAGCGTCGTCTACTAAGAACAGCATATGGGGTGTTTATAAGAATTTATTTTCAATAGTTCGTGACGTTTTAGTTCTACGAAACTTCTCGAAATAATTATTTTAATAACGAACCATGCACACAATTTATTGAAAAACGGATTCCGTGAATTTATATAGTTTCTTTATTACAACCCCAAAACCCATAGTTTAGTTTCCAGAAAAAAATGGAGGGTTTGTTAGTTAGTTTCGGCGCTATGGCAATTCATAGGCATACCGTGATGAATTAAAATATTATTCAATATTTAAGAATTTGCAACTAAAACGTTAAAAACAATTTAAAATTAACTTCCAATTATATTTAGTTATTACAATAAACACCGTACCTACTGGTTTAAAAGACAATATACAAGTTGTTCAAAGTTAGATAACATGATTTTACTTCCCTCGTAATAGGAAGCAGATCTTTCCGTGTCTAGACCTCTGGACTCGAAAAACATTTTTTCCCATTTTCGATGGTCTGCCTGTCGTTCTGTCTTTACGCGGCATAGCTCAAGAACTACTTATCCGATTGCCTTCAAATAGTTGAGTAAAAAATCAAGGGTCATAAGGGGATAAAATGGTTACATTTTGGTAAAAATCCAATATGGCGGCCTCACAGAATGTAAAATCATTATTGAGAAACTACTTATCTGATAGACATCGAAATTTATAAAAATAGTGCGGGTACAAGGATAAGCTATTAAAATTTTTAAATGAAGCTAGTATGGCGAAACAAAATAGTGGCCTAAGGAATTATCTAAAAATTCAGTACCAAAAAACTACTTATCCAACTGACTTAAAGTTTGGCACAAAAATCAAATATGAGACAGAGATAGACTGGTAGAATTTTAGTGCGAATCCTATATGGCAAAACAAAATGATAATAAAATATTCAAAGTAAAATTCCATTTCCTGAAGGAAAAACCTTCTTTTTATGGAGGAAAATAATAAAAGACATCATCATACTGGGTTATTCACGCAACCCGTTCATTAAAAGTTTTTGATGATGCCATTTAGATAAAAATTTAAAATTTTGGGATCAAGGTAAGGTCAAGGGGTACTTCTTTTTTGAAATATTTTCAACTTCATGTCACTTCCGGTTTAACCGGAAGTTGGTATCAACTTGCTTATTTTAAATGGAACACCCTGTATTTTATGATATTTTTGGATTCTAAGGAGAATTTTAATGCTATTTTATGTAGCATGTCCTATACCTAGGTTCAAGCGTTTTTAAGATATTTGAGCTTGAACCGAAAATGAACCTTCGGGGTACCAAATTTTAAAATCTCATATTTTTGTAAGTTTTGAAGATATAATCTTCATATTTTGCAGATGATCGGTAAATAATCTTAGGTTTCTATTTTTTTTATTGAATTTGTCTATTTTATACAGGGTGTCCTAAATTCAGGGCCAAACATTCACATTTTCAAAGCCGCTAAAGTCCGGTTTTTTAAATGGGACACCTTATAACTTTATGCACTATCAAATGTAGAATTTCATTTTCTATCGAACTGTATTAAGGTTCCCTATATCTATTTGTAACCATTTTCGAAATAATTGGGTTCCTGGACTTCCTGTTTTGGGGCTGAAATGGTAACATTTTGGTAAAAATTCAATGTGGCGGAACAAAATAGCGGCCTAATGAAATGTTGAAAAATGATTACTATCCAATTTACCTCAAATTTTGCACCAATATCAAGTACTACGTAGAACTGAACCGGTAAAATTTTGGTACGAATCCAAGATAGCGAAACACAATTCACAACAAAACATAAGATTCAGCCTAAAAAACTACTTATTAGATTGATTTAAAATTTTGTGCAAGAATTAAGTGTTATATAAAGACGAACCAGAAAATTTGAGTATCTAGATGTCGAAAAACATCTTTTTCCAGTTCCGTCGGTCTGTCTCGGTCTATTCGCGGCGTAGCTAAAAAAGAATTTGGGGCTGAAATTTTACATTTTGATAAAAATCCAATATGGCGGAGCAAAATAACGTAATGAAATATTCAAAAAAAAATTTTACTACAGATACCTCAAATTGTGCTCCAAAATCAACTACTACATAGACATGAACTGGTAAAATTTTGGTATGAATCCAAGATGGCGAAACATAACGGCAGCGTAATAATATAATTAAAAAATCAGTCTAAAAAACTACTTACTATTACATTGATTTTAAATTTTTTGCAGGAATTAAGTGTGATATAGAGCTGAACCAGTAAATTTGTGTTACGAATTTAAGAGGGCGAAGCAAAATAGCGACCAAATAAAATGTTTGTAATTAACTTCGACCGCCTCGTAAATTATCTTTCAAACCAATAAAAATAACTTTTAATGTTCTTTTGTATCAAGCAAATATAACTGGAACTCAATTTTAAACTATTTGTTTACTATTAGTAACAAATACTTGAATTGTGATAAATATTTCAATTTAGCGCCGTAACTAACGTACGAAGCCCCCAAAAACCTAAACTACAGGTTGGAGACTACAACATATAAAAGATTTTAAAGAAGTCACGGAAACCGTTTTTCAATGGATTATGTATATGCGATTTTGGCGAAATATCATCAAAGTTGTTCTTTTTCAGAACGAGAGTAGCGAACGGAATGAAAACACACAATAATATATGCAGAGTGTTCCTCGATTGTTCTGACGATAGGAAAAACTTTTGTATTTGTGGATTTACGAAAAAATGATTCTTCATAAAAATGTTTGTTTCTCTTGGAGCCATCAAAAACAAGTTTATGTGTCATTAAAAAAAGGTCGATGACATCTGTCCCTAAAAAGACAACAGATCAGTAAGGGCAAAATGCGCGCAGCAAAAGAAAATTGACATATTGAAGAATTTTGTACAAAACACATTTCTGATAAAAATACTAAGTATAATCCAAACTTTTTCCACATTTTAATAACATTTTCGCCTAATACCAAAATATAATCTGAAAACTTATACATAAACTGTCAGACATAGTGGTTAAGATTTCGTGACTGTAAATCCTTTAAACCTAAGTTAAAGCTTCTAAATCTTTGAAATGTTCATAACGAAAAGTTGCTGTTTATCAAGACTCGGATTTAAAGATATCTGACTTGGGAAAGGTATGAAAAGAATTGAATTTGTCAGAATTTAAAATAAGCTTGTTTGAATCAGGGCAAGCTTTATATTGTTTTTTTCTATGCAGATAAGCTACATTCCGTTATTTATTTCCAGCATAGTGAGCTTTTAGAATTATATTTTTAAACAGTTTCGACTGAGTTTTAATACTCGACTTGTTTGAAATCGAGACTAAAAAGTTAAAAATCTTTAGACATAGTAACTATTTATAGAAATCTAAATTGGCTTCAATTAAAATTGGAAATGTGAAAGTTTAAGAGATAATAATAAACTGGTTAAAATTTGGTTTGAACTGTGTACTTTCTGAGGCAAAGAAAGCAAAGTCCTACTCAGTGGCGGCTCGTGGTGAATTATATTCGGAGGTCAATAACAAATTTAAAAATAGGCACACTTAAAATAAAAATTAATATCTTATCTTTAAATTGAGCTTTAAATCCTCTTGATGTTCAGGTCTACTCTTCGTTCTTTAGAATTGGAAAAATGCTGAATGACACGTTCGTTAAAATTGCAATCACCGAACATTTCACGTGATCTGCAGAAAACGCACGTTTTTTTATTTTTACTTTTAAGTGTTTTAAGTCTTCAACACCGGTTTCGCACCATAATGAGTCCGACGAGTCCTTAGAAAACAACAACCAAACATAACAGTAAAACGAGTTAGAGACTTCATAACCACATATCCAGTTAGCTAAATCGTACATAGTTTTGCGAAAGTTTCGATGAACCTCTTTATTTTTGTCTTTATTGGTTCTGGCAAATTGCGACCACTTACCTTGAATTCGGTTATTTTCTCAAAATTAAGTTCGTTAGCACTCTTTAGTTGTTTATTTATTTGGACTAGTCACTAGCAACATTTTATTTCCTATATATCTCCAACTCACACATGGATCATAAAAATAAAAAAATATTTATTACAAAAAACAGTATATAAATCAATTTTCATCGATTAAAAACGTCCGAAACAATATCGAGTTAGAATATTGACCGCGCGACCTCTGAACAACTGAACTTCCGCATGCCGACGTGATGCCGTGACCAATCGATCGAATTATGAGAAGAGACCGGCTGATGACCCAAATTTATCGCGAATTTATATTCTATTTGCTAGCACGTTCGGCTGCCGCTCGGTAGCTGTGAAATCTGCGGGACTTTCGTCAAGCTTTAAGGTAATCAGGACAATTCGGACTGCCCACCCTAGCTTAGTATGGCGTATTTTATTATGCCTAAGGAACGCAACGAGACTATTCGAACCGCCGCGCGCGGCTAATAATGTAGCGTATTTAACTTTTCCCAAGGTTGGCGTTTTATTACAACTATTAGGATGGACGGTCAAACGAATAATTTATTTTCTGATATATTTTTGGGGGGTCATTGACCAGATGACCCTATGGAAGAGCCGCCATTGATCCTACTCGTCCTGTATCCTATCAAGAGGCATAAGGGGCGCGACAGGGCGAAGGTCTAATACATCCCTGTGTCACACTTTATTTTTTTTTGTACAAAATTTAAAGTTACGTGAATAAGCTGTTCCGTTAGCTTTGCCGCGAACATTCAGACAAACAGACAGATCATCGGAATGGGAAAGCACGTTTTTCGATCAAGGTTGGTTGAACATGTATGTTAAGCTTACGGCACACTGATTCGGGCGGAAACAAATTTTAAGTTCCGAGTACTCGCGTTTTCTGGTAAGAAGGTGAAGTGTTATGGAAACATTGATGAACGATGAGGCCCACCGAGACTATCAGGACACGTGTGGATTATACATGTATGAAAAAAAGTAAATTTACGCCGAACAGGTAAAATTTAGCAATAGAAGTGTATCTGCTATCTTATACACATGTAAGTTTTGCATATGTTAAAAATATTTTCGATTATAAAGCGTGCGTGAAAAAAGTAGAGCAACTAAAAGTTATATTTTTTTAAATGGTACACCCTGTATTTGACTTGATTTTTAAATTCTGCATGAAATTGTAATACTTTCTTATTTAATATGTTTAATGGCTAAAGTTGATAGACTAAGATAAAATATTTTGCTTCTCCACAGAATCAGCACTTAAAGTTTGAACTAAATCATGTAACCCTTTTTATGTAATCCAGAAAATTGTCAGCACCGTCAAACTAGAAAAAAAAGGTCTATAGCAAATGGCGATTAAAAATATTAAATATCAAAAACGTGTTGTTATTCTATTATATTTCTTTCTTGTCTCTTTCAAAATAAATTTAACTCAGAATGAAGTGATAGATATGGTCTATAATTGGGTCAAGCTGAAAAAAATTGCCTTCACCCCAAAATGATGTATGAATCAAAATATCCAGACCGATGCCCGCCTTCTAAAGTGCCCTTTCAAAATTTTTTAGAAATAGTTGAGGCTACTGGCAATGTGGCATAGTCGGCAATAACAAAAATGCTACCAATCAAGACAAAGAAATTATACTTCATATAGAAGAAAATCCCAATTTAATAGTGGATAACTTGGTATTTTAATTGGGACATCAAAATCTACTTTAAGCAGGACCACAAAAAAATATAAATATCACAAATTTCATAGGGAATTACACTAAGCAATACACGATGAAAATGTTGAAAGGCGTGTTGACTCTTGCAACTTAATAATAAGGCGTATCGGAACTTAGCGAATATCGTGTTGTCGAATGAATCTACATTTAGAAGCCATGGAGCCGTGAGTAGGCATAATATGTATTGTTAAGCAATATCAAATCTCCACTGGACATTAACACCCGTATTTACTAAAAAGGTTTAAATTTAGACCAGGACTAACTTGACAGTTACAGGTTTAAGAGGACATTTGACAACAATTGAACAAATAGTTCTTCTAAATGTCACAATCAAAACATGACAGTGACATAAGCGAAACAAACTAACTGGCGAACTAAGAGTTTTAAGTACCATGCCAACTAGACCCGGTCTAACTCTTAAACCTGTTTGGTGAATACGAGGGCAAGTGTTTGGTGTCGAATCATTAGAAGCCATATTATTGGTCCGTATTTTTTTAAACAAACCACTTAATAGACAAAGATATTTAAATTTTGTAAATGTTGAACTGCCCATCTTTCTCAGCTCATTTTCAGCATAGATGGATTGGTCGCGGCGGTTTCAGCGAATAGCCACCTAGGTCTTGGAATATAACTCCATTAGATTTTTTTCTGTTATATTAAATATCGTGTCTACACCCATCCATGGGCAACTGCAGAAATACTGCCAGACTGGGCAACAATGAAAAAAAAAGTTAACCATAATCCCCTTGTTGAATAAATGCAACTCCAAAAGCAAGGCTTGAGAAAAATATGATTTTCTCCAGGAGGAAGGGGGGCAAAACCAAATAAAACATATTTTAATACGTTTCTGCTGGGCATTTACATTGTTATATTTTGATTGATTAACGTTTAAAAAAATTTTCTTAATATAATAGGTGTTTTTTCTATATAACTTAAAAAAATTGATATCAATATAAGTTTTCGGCTACTTAAATCACATTTTTCATAAAAGTTTGTTTATTTATTGCAAAATAGACATGTAGACCCCATTTTTAACACAATTTTCAAATATTTATCTGATAATTATATTTTCTTGTGGTCTTGCTTAGTGTAGTTAAGATCTTAAATTTATATCATTATTTAATTTATTAACAATTTGTAGGTGTATTTGGTTTATTATCTAACTCCCTTTGGATTAATTTTAGATAATAAACATTGTTTTCGTATTTTACTGACAGCTAATTTGTACGGCCCAAATATTTTCAATTAATCTCGCCTGGGGCAAGTTTGAGGGTTGTCTGCCAATGGCTGAATGTAACCAGTCTGTCATATTTGTTGTATAATGATGTAAAGCTAAATCAGGCCAGAAAATTATTTCAAAATTTGGCTGTTATAAAAAGGTGCAGGTTTCTTGTTGTTTTATAAAGTATGGCCAATGAAATATTTTGCCCCCCAGTGGTAGACCAGGCTTAGATCTAAGCAATTTTCTAAAATACTATTATTTTCTCTATTTTCAAGTTTAAAAAAATACAGATTTTCGCATCATTCACAATAAATAAAATTCAGCTAGTTATTATTATTATCATTATTGTTCTTATTTTATCAAATTTATGATTTTTTTTATATCGATTGTCTATATTACGATATCATTTTCGTTATTTTGTAAGACAACTTATGTAAGTGAGACAAGAAGTGATAATACTTGGGGTTTATTTTTTTTATAGTTTTGTTTTTACGACATTGAGTTTAGACCTTTACCAATTAAGATGAAATTTCCCACATAATTTATGCTTGGTGTACTACATCATCTTGTTATACAAACTTCATTGTTTCAACTAAAACTTATTTTTATTGCTTTGAAGACACTTCAAAGCAATACAAAAAATCGGTAAATTTCCTTTACTCGCAACTTTCCCCGTTATGAATCATTCCTATTATTAGGAATAATGAAATATGACCCAATTTATTTCGGTACTTACGGCCGGTTGCAGAAAGCTCAATTGAAGTTTAGATTGTTTAGCGGAATGTCAAATTTGACAGCAAGAGTCAAATCCAAAAATTCGGTTAAATATTCTAAACAGCAATTAAGTTTTGTGCAATTGGTGGTAAGTCATTTAGTAACACATACAGTGTGTATCAGCCAAATGGAATAAATTCGATAATAAATAAATGGGGGCGTGTTCGGAAAAACGCTTGGACCCGTCGATTGGTATTTTTAGTTGCTCATTTTCTCCAATAAAAACTTTTTATACAGGGTGTGTCCTGTAACAGTGGTCAATGCCAACGGATATTATTTAATTTTTTTCTTATTTCTATTTTATCAATGTCCTTATCTTCAACTATTTCGGCAATATTAAGTGTTTTCAAATTTATTTTTATTTTATTTATTTCGAATTTATTACTATTCATGAAAGTGGCTCTGGTTACTGAACTATTTATTTGATTACAAAAATTTGCTACAACACACTCAATACTTATTTACCATTTAGGTCTTCATATTAAGAATGTAAGCAAAAATCATTTTAGCGTTCCTTTTTATTGATATGGAACAAAAAGAGCCAGTTTTGTTTACTTTTAAGTTTTGTTTACTTTTGTGTAAAATGCCTGGCCTTTCTCTTTGCAAGACAGTAGTTGTCAGTGTCAGTGTCATAGTCTTTTGAATTTCGTTAACTGCATAATACCTAATATCAGAAAAATGGTTCATTTAACAGAAATGCATAAAATAACAATTCTACAAATGATTGGTTATGGAGATAACACACGAACACAAGTGGAAATTGCTCGCTTATTTCATGAAAAATTTCCAAATTTGCCGCATATATCCCAAGGGACAATTAGTAAAATAGAAAAGCAGTTTCGCGAGCTTGGACATGTGAGGCAGATAAAAAAAGCAGCTGCCAATTCAATAAATGATGATACTAAATTGGATATTATGCTTGAGTTTGAGGAAAACCCATATATTTCTAGTCGACAAGCCGCCGCAATGTTCGATATTAGCCATTCGTCGATTATTCGAACATTAAAAGAAAATAAAATGCATCCCTATAAAGTGATACCAACTCAGGAGCTCATGGAAGACGATTATGATAGGAGAACTTATTTTTGTGAACAAATGATGGCTATGTTAGATAACAATGTTATTCAATTAGAACATGTTTTGTTTTCGGATGAGTGCACCTTTACACTTCACGGTCATGTAAATCGTCAAAATTGCCGCTATTGGTCTAGGGAAAATCCTCACTGGATCAGCGAAGAACATACTCAATATCCTGAAAAGGTTAATGTTTGGGCAGGAATTGTTAGGGACCATATCATAGGTCCCTTTTTCATTGACGGCAATTTGAATGGCGATAATTATTTAGCACTGCTCCAAAATAATGTCGTGCCAACTTTGACAAATTTGTATCCGGATCCAGCAAACCCACAAGTTCCAGCGAATATGATATGGTTTCAGCAAGATGGAGGACCGCCCCATTACCAAATTAATGTCCGACAGTACCTCAACGGAATATTTCCAAATCGGTGGATAGGGAGACGAGGATCGATAGAATGGCCAGCGCGATCCCCTGATCTGACGCCATTAGACTTTTTCTTATGGGGACATATTAAAAATGTTGTATACAAAACTAAACCCCTCGACTTAGCTGACTTAAGAAGACGAATAACGCTTGCGATTAGATCGGTCACGCCTGAGATGCTAAATAACGTTAGAAGAAATTTCTATTTAAGATTAGGAATTTGCGAAGACGTTCGCGGCGAGCTCAACAGTTCCTAAATTAACTTTTTACTTTTGTTTATACATTATGAAGAAATAAATAATTTTATTTTTTTAATCTTAATTTACACACTTTTACACTTAATATTGCCGAAATAGTTGAAGATAGGTATAAGACATTGAACATAAAATATGTTTAGAATCTCCTAAAGAATCCAAAAATTAAATAATATCCGGGGTGTTGCATTTGAAATAAGAAAGTTGGCATTGACCACTGTTACAGGACACACTCTGTATAAAAAGTTTTTATTGGAGAAAATGAGCAACTAAAAATACCAATCGACGGGTCTAAGCGTTTTTCCGAACACGCCCCCATTTATTTATTATCGAATTTATTCCATTTGGCTGATACACACTGTATATACTGCCTCTTCAAACATTTTGTTTCACCATATTGGATTTGGGTTGCTATCAATATTTTACCGATTTCTACCTATGCCACACTTGATGTTTGGGTATAATTTAAAATTCGTACCAGTTTATCCTTATATCACATATTATTTTATTAATTTAATTAAATTTTAAGTCAATCGGGTAAGCAGTTTTCAAGCTATGGGACGAACTGACAGACAGACCGACGGAATGGATAAAACTTTTAAATATTTTACCACGCCGCCATTTTGTTTTGCTATCTGGATTCATACGAAAATGTTTCCAGTTCATTTCAGTGTAACATCCTATGTGTGTTCTATGTGTCATCTTTATATGACCCTTAATGTTTGACCAAAATTTGAAGTCGTTCGGGTAAGCAGTTTTCAAGCTATGGGACGAACAGACAGACGGAATTTTGGATCCATAATAAAATTTTACCAGTTCATTTTCTCATAATACTTGATTTTTGTGCAAAATGTTAAAAACATTTCACTAGGCCGCCATTTTGTTTCGCCATATGGATGTTGAACACAAGTTTTAAATTGTCCTCACGTCATTTTTTGTTGAAATGGTTTTTCCACAAACAAATTCTTTAAATTAACGATTTAACAAATAAACCTTGATCAAATCAAAAAGTTGAATATCTTGTGTTAATGTTCATATTCTACAATAATGAATAAAAACTCAGGCAGACTTGCACTCTGCAGTACAGAACCCCAAACAGTTGAAATTAAAATTTTACGAGAATCGACCTGTTGTATCCCGAATGAGTCCAAGTGAAGAAGGGCATTCTCAAAAACTAAATTTTGATATTGCTAATTCTGATAAGCAGAAACCTGTATAAAATGTTTAGAAGAGTGCAAGTATAGCGTTTCCGAGGCAAATTCAAGTTCTTCTGTTTTAAGATATCTTAGAGGAAAATATATATTTAAACAACTCTATATACTCAGAAAATAGCTCGGAAAAAAGGCACCGATCTACTTGGTAGTAAAAATGTTGAAAAATCCACTGATCTATTATTTATTGCATCATATAACTAGTTTATACTACTTCAAAACCCCGTACAGCCAACTACAGGAACTTTATAATTTAATTAAAGCAAGGCCTATTTTATAGTTAAAATTCAAAAATAATATAGCAAATTTATATAAATAGGTACTATTTAAATATTTTGAAGAACATTTTTATTTTGTATATTGTACCGATCCTTTTATCTGAATTTTATTATACGTTGTATGGTTTTAATTAAATCATATAAAGTTTCGGTGTTCTGTGATTGTTGAAAGCACCGTTTTGAAATAAAAGTTTTTTGTTAACCAAAAGTTGCCTGTAAAAGAAAAATGGGCAGTGCTTCACTGTTGGCTTGTGTACATTCTTACAATTTCAGGTTTAGGTGAACGTTCTAACTAATTGTCAAATACTTTTTGAATATCAAGCCTGTAAGCCTTGGAAAAATGGCATTTCATTATAAACGTTTTTGATTTGATTTTAACGACAATTTGAAAACACAATTGCTATATAAGTTTCTTCAACTTATGGGACATATGTTATAGTGCCTTTTTCTCTAATTGTCCCAATTTAAAACCTTTTAGGTTCCATCAATGAAGTTCGTTTGATTTAAATTAACTATTATATGAATATAATTTCACTCTGGTTTTTCATTGTTAAACAGAGTGATATGGAGTTTTTACAATAATTTCTTACAATTAAATATTTTCTACTCGATTGCATTGTTAAAGAGGTTTATTTCCTTCTTCGTATTTTTTCATCTGTAAAAGAACGGCGAAGACGTCACTATATCAACCACCTAATAACCGATGCAAATTGTTTTGTCAAGTTGGCCGGAAAAACGACTTTCAAAGAAGATGTGGTTTGATATATTTGGGGGAAGGTTTTGTCAGCCGGTATCAGATCGATTCCCGCAATACGAAACTTCTGTTTTAAATTTAGACCAGATGCTTGGGATATAAAAATATTGGGGAGAATAAGGTGATATGAAGGAGACAAATCGTCCGGAATTTATGATTGCTCAAGATAAACATGAATTGGTTTCAAAACATTGGGTTATTTCCTCTTTCCAAACTATATAGAGTTTATTTATTTATTGGATACATTCTCAAATTATATAATATATTTATAATAATAAATTAATTTTGTTTAAATCTAAATTTATTTGGGCAGAGTATCATGATCTCTACAGGGTTAGCCAAAGTGGGCTAGACAAGCCGATTTGCTAACATGGGTATCTGGATTTGGAAAATGAAAATCGACATTTATTATATTATATTATTATATTTCTTCCCTGCTACTCCCATTTCATATTGGTAGTTATATGATTTTTCGACTGCTGGTATATTTTTTGGTCTCAAATGATATATTTATGATATATCAAGAGAATTTTTTGCACTTCTAAATTGGGAAAATGTTCCTCTAGCTTGATAATATTTCCCATTTCCATCTGACCAGAAATAAGAACTAGTATTGATATGGCTACCTCTTCAGTCTTTGACAGAATAATATAATTATGAACAGCAAATACTTCAATAGTATGTATGTTCGATATGTTCCCCATTGTTTTCAAAACGGGCTGGATGCCCCCTTTTCAATATTTCCAGAGAGTCACTTATAATATTTTGATCCAAATTAATTGGATTATATTTCATTTCCAATTTTTGCTGGAGCTATCCGATATTTGTATTGGGCCGTTGATATACTAAATCCTGTAAATGACTAATTATATCTCGACGGCCTATTCACTCACAAAGCGATCATTCAGATATTCAATCACTTGTCGAACGCCATGAGGTGGAGCGCCATCCTGCTTTCAAATAATATTCTTGTAGGTTTGGCAACTCTTCTAAGACGTCTTCGATATTGTTTTGAAGAAATTATGAGTACCTTTGGCATATTAGCTCGGATGAAATAACCATTAATTTGTATTTTTCTTGTCTATACCCTTGATATTGTAAATGAAGTTTCACGAGTCCACAAGATTTTATTTTATAAAATGTTGTCTTCGACTTTTTCTCTCAGCAGCATCGAAGCAACAAACCGAAAACGAAGTTTTCACTGGTAGATATTAAATAGAAAGGATATTATATAATTCCAAACCAAAATGTTTTTCTCTAATCTGTTCCTTATCTGATTATAACTTATTTCTCGTGCTGCCTGCGGAATAGAACTCGTCGGATTTATCATAAAACGCACTTGATTTCTTATATGTGGTCTCCTTACATTTCCATCTTTTATTGTTTTTGTTTCTTCGAATAGCATCTTAATTATAATAATTGTATCCACTCAAAATGCGTCTCTAAAAAAAATCTTCTTTGTTTCTCGATCATTTTATCTACAATATAAGAGGTTGAGGGAAGCGAATCTACTTAGTATCAGGCCTTGAATATTAGTTTGTAGCCAGATTCCCGAAGAGTACGTGTTTAAGGAGCACCTGGCACAAGAGGTTGAATCAACATATGCACTATCATGGTGTTGGTGTGGGTAGAAATTCCGCTTGGCAGTATAACCGAATTTAACGTTCGTTGGTCCAGATTAAATTTTGATGTATGATAATGCTCCATATACTGCAGGGAAGACAAAACATTTCCTGGAGGAACAGAACATAGCATTTCTATTTTAGACTGGATTGGTCAATCTCCTGATTTGAATCGCACTGAGCATGCTTAGGTCATGTTCTAAACTTCTTCGGGGCCAGATTTCTTTTCAGACCGAAATCAGTTGTTTGAAGCTCTTCAACAGTTCTGAAATGAAATTATCCAGAAGGATTTGGAGAACCTGATTCGGAGTATGGATATTGTAGGGCTGCCATTACTGCACGAGGGCGACGTATTTGTTATTGTGCTCGAAACTAAAAATTTTCGCGTATTTTTGTGAACCACTGTACAATCATTTCTTATAATGAAATCTGACATTTTGCATACTTTATAAAAATATTTGTTTCTTTTAACCAAATCATTTTACAGATTTACACTATTTCCATGTTCTCATTGACAAATGATGTAGCTATGTAATTCATCAATCACTTAAATTTAAAATAAAAAATATATATTGTTAAAAATCGATCGATCCTAGATTTTGAGCATATGTGTAAAAGCGAACATCTAATTATTAATTATTATTTAATTCCACTGATTAGACAATAGTTGGATTAGATGAAGACAATCATATTTAATAGACATGTTTAGCTAGCTTAGTAATGCAAAGTGGTGAAATTACCTATTATTAAAAATTAAATAAATTATTGTTGTATTCGAATTATATAATAGAATTTGTGACACTATGTACCTTATAGTACCATTTATGTATTTATGCAAAGAAAACCTTTTAAGAAGTTAGTCAAAAGTTTGATAGTTTTATATTTACATATGACCTTATTTAGATTGAACCCTGTTTTGGGACACTCTGTATATAATTTGAACGATCCAGTTTAAACATTATTTTGTTGCAGTGAACCATACAATAATAGAAAGGTGGCGTTAGCCAATTATAAGTTTGGACATTTCATAATTTTTTCCTAAAAACAGCTGTTTTTTTAGAAAAAAATTCATCAGTTTTGTTACAGGGTAGTAAACAAAAAACTGCCAAAAACTTCCTAGGGTATTAACTTAAACTTCAAAATATCAATCCATTATAGGGAAGACAACCTTTTTGTAAAAAAATACACCTAAAAAAAAATATTGCCACACAAGCATTCCATATTGCTAATTCTACGAAACAAGCTTTTAATTCTTCTGAAAACCAGCAGTTTAGCTGGATTACACCTGCAGCGGCTACACCCCTGCCAGACCCCACAATGCGGGGGGACCCACTGATGCTGTGGAGTCCTGCAATAAGATGTAATGGAGCTCATTGAGAAAACTATAGATTACTTTTTTGTCATCAGTTGTTTTCCCTCTCAGTTGAAAGTATGAATGATTTTTTTGGTCGTTAGTTGTTTTACGGTCTTTAGTCATCAGTTGTCTTTTTGTCGATACGGGCATTGAATACAAGCTGGTTTCCAAGGATTATTTGAAAAAAAAACACGACGATCGACCCAGCTCAGAAGGGTCACATTTTGTGGTCTCTAGCATTTTTCAAAAGTAGCAAGGCATTTCTAGAACTTATAAATATTTGAATTTATTATTTTAGAGAATTGCAGAATTTCAGTATTGCGGTGCCATATAGAGCGTGTATGTCTAAAATATTAGTTCCTGCTTAGTACCCGAGGGCGGTGAAAATAAGCCAGAGGAACCAAACACTTGATAAAACATAGTTTGTGTTCTATTTTTTTCTCTGCTCCTGTAAATTCTTTTCTCAAGTACACTGCGCAACCGATTTAACGTACAACCGAAAATTTCACATAATTTTGATTTTGGTCCCTTTCGAACCTTTGAGGCAGAACTGCACGCAAAAAATGAAAAATCAGCGACAAGTTCTACTCAAATTCAAAGTAAGATGAAATAGATTACATTTCGGTTAAAGACGGGTTCAAAAGGGTTCACACGCTGCAGGAATATGAAGACATGAGTACGATTTAACATTTTAAATTTTGCAGATATGTAGACGAATGATCAATGTAAGGCGGTATAGAAGCATTTTGTGGGAAAACATTATATGTGGCGGCATATGCATCAAAAAGTGATCAAAAAATTGTAGAAAATGTACAAATCTACTTCTATTTTATCATTCATCATTCATATATCTCTTACAGCTTTGACATAATATTGCAGCGGAGGAATGCTTGCAAATGATTCATAACACTGCATGAATTTCCCCTTAATCCTATTTTGAGAAACTTTTTTTTTTAATTGTAGACCTAGTTTTTAGTGATCGATAAGTATAAACGTTGTTAACAGAAAAAATACCTCGCTTCATTATGCACTAAAGTACGTAATGATGCATTTTTCCTCAAGTTTAAAGTAGGTTGTATCAGTGACTATAGAAAATCGCTTTTAAGGCAAAAATGTAGCTCAGATTTTTTATCAGTTTGTTTTCTTTGATATCTTTATTATTAAATGAGATACGAGGTGTTTAAAAATGTTATGTTTTTTACTTGGTAAAATGTACATAAGTAATAACACATGCAGTTAAAGGTAACTTTTAATAACATAAAATAATAGTAAATAAAAATCTGATGTTTCCATCCCTGCCCCGAATGACATCTCGACCTCTTAGGTTTCATGTCTCGCAAATTTTCTCTCAGTTGTTGGGCTTGGCCTTGTCATTTCGTTGCTGTCTGTCAAGGAAGTTGCAAACATGTTCTATAGGATTGAGGTCAGGGCTACGATCTGGTCATTCCATGTAATTAATTTCAATTTCAGATAATTATTTACTATCACGCCCGTGTGGGGTTCTGTGAGAAATTACATCCAGCGTAGGGGGCATATGGCACGACAAGTTCCTGAAGAATTTCTGTAATTTACCTTATAAGTTTTCCATTTAAAACTACTAAGTTTACCCGTCTCTTATGACTTATGAACTCATTCCAAATCGTCCTATACCAATTAATGTGGTCATTGGAAAAGTTTAATCTGGCCATTTGATGATCTTGTATTAAGGCTGGATCTCTAGCAGGTATCCGTGGTTTTAAATTCGCTTCCATAAGATGCCGGCATACAATAAAAGAGAACACGAGTAGACCACCTGCATCTTGGATTGAGATTGTAACCTTTGTGCTGTCATGAATAGCAGTTTTACAGCAATTACTATAAAAATGTGGCCGTTGATCGGCATTATAGTACGATATCTGCCTTGACTATTCAGCCATTATGTTATATTTCTGTTTCCCTGTACCTTTGAATAATTCTCGATATCGTCGTGTGATGTACTCTCAACCTCTCAGCTAAGCGGTTGTAAGACCATCTTTTGTCACTTAACGTGACTACCACAACACACTCAATGCGAGATAAATTTCTGGTCTGTCGCTCCATAATTCACAAATTTATTAATGAAATATCAAAATCTCCGATAACTTAATGTGTTATATCATTCTAAGAATTTCTATGGTTAGCAGATTTTATGAAGCTCCAGCAACCGTTCATAACGCTCTTAAACACATCGTATCTCATTTAATAATAAATATATCAAAGAAAACAAAAAGATAAAAAAAGCATGGGGTTCATTTTCCTTAAAAATGATTTTCTATTGTCTCTGATATAATGTTACTCTGTATAATGAACAGAGGTAATTTGTTCTTAACAACATCTATACTTATGCATCCTTAAAAAGTATTCTTGCAATTCAATTTTAATCGGCTTAAGGGTTCGAGCGAAAATCAATATCACAATTATGTCAAATGTTTGATTTCGCATTAAATAAGTAGCATAGTGTATAATTATTACATAGAGATTTTGTATTGACGTTTCTTTATCTTAGTACAAACTAAAAATAATTTGGTAATACTATCAATTTTATATAAATAGAGACTATATTCTCTAATTTAATGAATATCGCAAGTTTGGTAGAGTCAAAGCAGTAATCACATTTTGTTTAGCAATAAACAAACAAAAATAACGTATAGCAAAACATTTTACCAACATTTGGTAGGAATTCCAGCATAAATATGTGGAGAGTTAGTTATTAGTAAAAGAGCTTGGATCTGTCTCAAAGTAGATATTTCGAACTCAGATGCACCATCTTTTATTGGTAGCTAAAAGTCCTGTCTTTCGTCTGCAAGTGCACAAACGTGTACGAATCTTTTCACATTTTCTTCTAATTTAATAATCCTAACGTGACTTTTCCGCAGTTTTTTGTGCTCGCCGCCTTTTACTTTGCTGAAAGACTACACCAAATAAAATGTGGCTGATGAGCACGATTATTTGTCAACGTGATGGGCCGCAAAAATATGAAAGCGTAAAATATGAGAATGCTTCAATGACATGCTTTTAGCAGACTTGAGTTTATAAAGGGGCCCCGAGTAATTTTGAAGATAAAAATAAAATGGACATGAATTTTATTTAGCTTTAAAATGGCCATTTAAAAGGTGGCTTTACTCCTTTTAAATGTCGGTCTTCTTTAAGTCTGAAAATACACTAACCTTTTTATTTCGTTCTTTGCAAATTTAATTTTAGTTTCCATTTAGTTTATTTATTTTATATTCCTCTTAATAACGTCAGTAGAGACTATTTAATGTTTCGGATTCTTACGGCAGACAAAGTGATGCGTTTCGTTTAACTTAGGAAATTCAAGAATGTACCTACAACCTTTGTTTTGATATTACCTTATAGGCCAATTTTTTGTTTGTGAAGTTTTGAATGTGTAATTTCATTCTATAAAAAATATTGATTATCACAATTTTTATACTTTCTTATTCTAGTCTCGTTAGGTCTCGATTCGTTTTCTCTAACGTAGTTAGAACCCAGCAACCCCCCGTAAAACTAATTTTTTTTATATATATATATATATATATATATATATATATATATATATATATATATATATATATATATATATATATATATATATATTTATATGATCTGATTTCCTCAATTTACTTATATATATATATATATATATATATATATATATATATATATATATATATATATATATATATATATATATATATATATATGTTGATTTTTACTCCTTCACGGATGGAAAAATACAATGTGTTATATATATATATATATATATATATATATATATATGACTGCGACGCTTCCTTTTATACCCCCACTCGGGGCCGAAGGTTATATCTGCGCAGGCGTTGGTATATTTATATAATATATATATTATTGTCTTCCATACTGTTGGTAGTTTTAATGATTCGTCCCTTTTATTTAAATCACCTTGCTTTTCAATTTCTATGGCTTCTCGGATTATTCTGGTCTTATAATGTTCTATATTGGCAATCTCCCTACACCCATCGAAATTTATTTTATGGCCGGTTTCCTGATGATGTAGGAATAAAGCTGAGGTTGTTTGTTTATTTCTGATGCTGAGTTTATGCTCTTCCACTCTTGCTGATATTCGCCTGTTAGTTTGCCCTACGTACAACTTTTCACAGTCCTGGCACGGAATACTGTACACTCCGTGGTTTTCCAGTTTGATTTTATCTTTTGGGTTTAGTAGTTTACCTATAGTTGTTTGTGGCTTGTGTATTGTTTGTATGTTGTGTTTCCTCAGAATTCTTCCGATTCTGTCTGTTGTGCCTTTTACATATGGTAAGACTACTCGTTGCTTTCCCGGTTCATATTTTTTGTTGTTTGTTGTTCGGGAAACTTGTGCATTAATAGCTTTCTCTATGGTGCGATTTGTGTAGCCATTTTTCTTTAAAGCACTAGATATTTAGTTCGTTTTGTCTCGTCTGTGTTTATATATATATATATATATATTTATTTAAATATATATACGGTGTATATCGAAATATCCGTTATGTATATATGGATTATATATAGTCAGAAATATATATATGTTGCCATATAATAAATATGTCATCCACATAACGAATCCATAATTTGGGTTTTAAACTTGCTTTCTCAAGAGCTTCTGTCTCGAAGTATATAAGTATATATATATATATATATATAGCACCATCCATTTGTTTATACATTTGCCCGTTGAAAGAAAAATAATATTTTATATATATATATATATATATATATATATATATAACGATTTGACATCTAGGCTTGCTATGATGTCGTTTTTTTCAAGGACGATATCTCGTATAATTCGAGTGAAATGCTCCGAGTTTTTTACAAATGAATCAGCTTTTTCTACAGTTGGTTGCATAATTTCAGAAAGGTATTTCTCCAGTTTTTGTAGCGGCGAATTAACAGCACTAACAATAGGTCTGATAGGCGCGCCTGGTTTGTGTATTTTTGGTAAACCATAGAGTTTAGGACATCTGCTCGACTTTTCCCGTGGTATGATTTTTTGTTGAATTTCGGGATTATTGGTGAACTTTTTATTTTATTTTTAGTTGTTTTTTCTAGGTACGTTGTCGGGTCCCTTGGAACAGGCCTATAACAATTGTCTTGTAGGATATCTTGCATTTTTTGTGCGTAATCTTGAGTATTCATAACCACAGTTGCGTTTCCTTTATCTGCTGGAAGGATTGTGATATTTTTATTTTTTCGGAGGTTTATTAGGGCCCTTTGTTCAGTGGCATTTAGGTTTTGTTTTGGTGTTTTGCTTGATCTTAAAATTCTTGCCACCTCTTGTATCTTCTGCTTTTGTTTCTTCAGAGGAGTCAAGGACAGCTTCCACTCCAGCTATTATTTCTTCTTTAGGGATTTCCTTAGGAGATATCGCAAAATTAAAACCCTTACTCAGTACGGATTTTTCACTTTCTGAGAGACTGTAGGATGATATATTATGTACTAATTTATCGACGTCTACTGACGATCTTTGTGGCTGACTCGACTTTCTTAGAAGATTGTCATACTTTTTCGAAAGTTTATCTGTCTTAATATTCTTATTTGTTTCTGTTCGCCAAAAAGCCAAAGTTTCTATGCGATTCCACAATAAAGGGTGAATGATGTTACTTAGTTTAAGGTGTAACTTTAAAAGTTCTTTCTCTGTCTCGGCTAGTTGTTTTCTAGTTTGATGGATTTGTTCTTTTAATAACGCCTTACTAGCATTTTGAAGTATGGTGTTAGTTTTTCTAGTTTTAGTATGATAAGACAACCGTGTAAAAGTAGGAAGTAAATCGCTGTCACGACACTTAATTTGAAAGGTTAGATCACATAAAAGATTAGTTTTCTTACCTCTCAGTCTCTCATACATCTTGATTGTCTTGAAAATCTCCTCCCCGTAGGTGTATAGTGTTGATTTTTATATATATATATGTGTTTTCATTCCGGGTGTATACTATGTCGTTCTATGACGTTTCGCCAAAATCACATTTGGCATTTTATATAGACTGAAGTCGGATATAATTTCTGACTCACGTAAATTCAATACAATTTACTCTAGAGTTAGAGGAAAACAACAAACTACCATTTTTAGATGTTTTGGTCACAAAACTACATAACGGACATTTCGAATACACCGTATATAGAAAACCAACACATACAGACAGATATTTAAATGCAAAATCACATCATCACCCAGCACAAATTCAATATATATATATATATATATATATATATATATATATATATATATATATATATGAGGAAACACAACATATATATATATATATATATAAAATATATATATATATATATATATATATATATGGAAGAGCATAAACTATATATCAGCTTTATTCCTACATATATATATATATGGGTGTATATATAGAACGTTATAAGACCAGAATAATCCGAGAAGCCATAGAAATTGAAAAGCAAGGTGATTTAAATAAAAGGGACGAATCATTAAAACTACCAACAGTATGGAAGACAATAATAGACAAATCTAAAATCGCAAAAACTCAAGCGCAATTAGCGCAACAACAACAGCACCATCCGGAAAACATAAATAACGGCCAACGCCTGCGCAGATATAACCTTCGGCCCCGAGTGGGGGTATAAAAGGAAGCGTCGCAGTCACCAACACTTCAGTCTCTATTCGGACGCGAGAAAGAAAGCTTCGAAAATGCCAAATGTGATTTTGGCGAAACGTCAGGAAAACTGTTCTTTTCAGAACGACAGTAGTGAACGGATGTACACCCGGAATGAAAACACATATATATATATATATATATATATATATATATATATATATATATATATATATATATATATATATATATATATATATATATATATATATATATATATATATATATATATATATATATATATATATATATATATATATATATATATATATATATATATATATATATATATATATATATATATATATATATATATATATATATATATATATATATATATATATATATATATATATATATATATATATATATATATATATATATATATATATATATATATATATATATATATATATATATATATATATATATATATATCAAACAAGTTTCCAAATTTTTGAAAAAAGAAAATTTTTATCCCTATAAAGTGAAATTCGTTCAAGAATTGATAAATGATGATTCAGATCGCAGAAACGAGTTTTGCGAAATTATGACCAACATGTGTAATCATGATCCATTATTTGTCAAAAGAATTTGTTTCACAGATGAGGCAACATTTTGTCTCAATGGAGAAGTAAATAGACAAAATTTTAGACACTGGGCACAAGAAAATCCTAACTGGTACAGGGAAAGTCATACACAGTATCGTCAAAGTGTTAATGTATGGGCAGGTATTGTAGGCAATAAAGTTATAGGTCCATAATTCTTTGATTCCTCACTAACGGGGCAAATGTATCTTCAATTTTTGGAAGAGAATCTTATACCAGCATTAGCTACCCTACATCCTAATGTAAACGATCCGGATCTTCCCAGTCAACTGTTGTGGTATCAATAGGATGGGGCACCACCCCATTTTGAAGCTGATGTCAGGAGATACTTAAATGAATCCTTTCCGAGACGATGGATTGGGCGACGTGGGACAATAGAGTGACCGGCAAGATCGCCGGACTTAAGCCCGTTAGACTTTTTTCTTTGGTGGTATGTGAAAAACGAAGTGTATAAAAATAAGCCAACATACTATTGAAATTCTTAAGGATCGTATTCGAACTGTTATAAGAAATATTCAATGTGATACAGTTACTAATGTGCAACAAGAGTTTTTCCATCGTCTAGGGCATTGCTGTAAATGGTGGACATTTTCAAAATTTAATAAAGTAGTTTTCTTATTTAATTTCCTGATATGTGTTTTATGTTTTATTTAGATAAACATATTTCGATAACTGTTGGTTTTCAGTATTGGTTATGTTATACCAAAAATGGCGTTGTATTGAAAAAATCAAAGATGACAGTTGTACAACTTTTGTGAGTGACCCTGTATAGTTTAAAATAATTTCCAAATATGCGTAAAAATAAATCTAAATCGACGGGTTCGAGTGTTTTTGTATTACCTTTTTAATTTCCAAGATAATGAATTTATTCCTTAATTTATCATAACCCTGTATATGTATATCTATATATATATATATATATATATATATATATATATATATATATATATATATATATACCACATATCAGTGGATTTTGACTGCAACAATATCTTTACTTTACCCTATCTATTAACCAATTATCACATTATATTTATATTTTCACGCAAAACTAAATTAAAAATAATAGAAATAAAAAAAAATGCATTACCTAATTAATATTTCATTTATTTGATATCAAATAAACATTAAAATTCAATATCCTTGGTAGTTCAGTTTATGTATCTCTGAATTTGTGTATGCAGTTACATTTTTTTAGACCGCCGGAATTTCACATCATATAGAACAAGCGGTCACCGCTTTGCTATTCAAAAAGAGTAATTTATATTTTTTGACTGAGACATTTTATACATTTTTGCTGCAAACCTTAAATTTACGAGGCTGGAATGCTGGAAATACAAAAGAATTTTTGAAACCACAGTATTTAAGTATTTATTTTATCCTATGCAAACCATGGGGTCCTATTTAACATTTTCCCCTTTACTTTTATTACAATATAAAACAACATGAGCTTCCAGTTTATTAATTAAGACCAACCAACAAAAAGTGCACCGAGGCTCATATAAAAGCCTTCAATGAATACCATTGAACAAATTCCCATTAAATAATTATCTATTGATAGGGGATAATGAAAAAGCTGCTTCGTATAAATTATTTAATATCCATCCAAAACAAGAAAGAAAAAAACGTCTTTTTAGGAACTTTCTTTACTTTGGCTGTGTTTTCATGTAGTATTTTTATATTTGCTAAGGGATCTTAAATGGTAATTTTGACATTAATACTTAATAATTACTTATAATTAATATAATTAAAGGACTATGCACATATCTTATTGAAAACCGGGTTTAGTGAAATTCCCTGAACTTTCTAAATGTACAAAAGACACCCGTGATACGTCAAAATTATACGAGCCCTTTTGGAGATCTAGTCCTCCAAAAGACCCTTTTTACAGAAGCTTAGTAGTGCAAACGTATGTAATATATTAATTTTGAGCTCGTATACCAGCAAGATTTAATTGGGATGATTTTGTTTAAGACTTTTGATTATAAGTAAAATACATTTTGATAGATTTGATCTTAATATATTGTGTTTCCACGGATCGATTTAACCTTAATCTGTATACACTTTAGTCGGTTAAACATGCGTTTTTTTTTGCAATTTTAGAGAAAAGCATTTTAGAAACGTTTTTTCAAAGCTATTTTTCAAGGTGCATTTAGTGTAAACTTTTTGAGTATCTCCTTTAATACAAGAAATATTTAAATAGGTACGATAGTTGCTTACGAAAAGTGCAATTTGTTCATACAAGATGTCCCAAAAAACGTGTGGTAAGGAGCAACTTTAGGTTTTTAAATTATATCTTATAATATATCCAGATTTAATGAGTCAATCTGGGGATTTTTATATAACATATCAAGTACAAACCTTCAAAGAGTTTCGAGATATTGACATTTTAGACTCTGACGGGCAGTTTAAAATCTCAACAGCCCGACTTAGAGCGAAATGAATTGAATTTTGTAATATAACCTATTGTATAAAAATTTTGATAAATGTATATATTCTTGAAATCAAAATATATTATAACATATAATAATATTATTATTAAAACCTACAGCAAAATGAGACATACATGGAGATAGATGAAGGCGACGGAGTTCAGCACAGTGAAATAAAGGAAAAAATCAGAAAAGATCACTACCGCCCTGCGTCTTAAAAGGAGAGACCGAAGCTTAGTTTTGATTAAGACCAAGCAACTGCAGAATGTGCCTACAACAAGAGAGCATATCACCCACATATTCGCCGGAGGCCAGATTATGGCCCCAAAAAGATTACACTCAAGGACACAAAAATGTAGCCCGCTAACTTCACTGGTCACTTCTGAAAGAAACTGGAATTCCAACATCTCATAAATGCTATGAACATCAAGCTGAAACGGTGGTAGAAACTAACGAAGTTACCATTCTAAATGACATGGCTATCCAGACCGACCGCGCTATAAGTGCAAGCAGGCCAGAAATTGTATATAGTATATATGGCCGACGGTGTATGTTTATTGCTGTCGCAATCCCAGATGATGCAAACATCGCTTAGAAGGAAGTAGAGAAAATATCAAAATATAAAGGCGTAGAAATTGAAGTGTCCAAAATCTGGAGTGCCAAGACGCGAGTGAATTGAAGACAGTAAAAAATGGATTCTAAAATTACCTGGAGGAAATATCGATAAAAGTGAGTGGCAGACAGGTTAAGAAAATTGCTTCCATGGGGACAGTCCACATACTTCGGAAATTTCTACCAATCTCAAATTGAAATACTTAGAGTTGAGGTAGAGCTCCGGATAGTCATTTCAGTCCAGCCTCAGATGGGGCAACTCCTTCAGTATTATAAAGTAATAATAATAATAAAATATTCTTTTGTTTTAAGGAATTTATAATAGAAGAACATAAATAGTTTGTGTGCATGGCAAATACTTTATTGAAATATCGTAGAAAATCAACATTCGAGTGCCTTGAGATGCTATATGTATAGACTCCTGAAATGGGTGTTTCTACCATGCGTGACACTTCTAGGTATAAACTTGTTGCAAATCAAACTAGAAAGCCCTACCCTATGCACTAAAAATGCATTTTGGAGCTTACATCTGTTAGTCATGTTGGGCAACCCGCATATACACGCCCTCGTATTTTCTAATCGAACAGACAAATCTGGTGACCATATAAAAATGAACAATAATTAAAGTGACTACACCAAGGAATTTGACAAAATTGTTCTTAACTTTTTAGATAAAAAGTAAAGTTGTACATAAAATAATCTAATACTATAAAAATACATTTTTTAATCGGTATCGGTACTCCTCTTACCTGCATTTTGCACTAGATTTCAATATTTGGATTTTTTTGTTGTCCAAAGTAGATGATTACATACTTATTGTGATTAAGGGTTAAATTATGTTTTTTTGCACTGTCATAAATTTTATTCCGTAGGCAAGAAGCCAAAATTTAATTGGGTAACAACTGCATTGGCCCGATAAGAACAATGCTCTATGCTCTTAAGGATATTGGATGTTTAAATAATAAATAATAGAAGCCCCAGTACACCTGAGATCACCGAACACACAAAATCATCCTCCGATGGATAAACACCATGCACCAACCAACAAAGCAAATCATGATTCATGGTGTCAAATACGTTCGAGAAATCAAAAGCTTCAAAGCTGATATTTTCCCATAATCCAAGTCACCGCGAATTGTATCCAAAACTTCAGAAAGAGCGGTAGCTGTGCTGTAAGACTTTTTAAAACCAGACTGTTGATAAGGAATCATTTTATTTCCATTAACAAATCTATAGATTTGGGAATATAAAATATTTTGGGTACAAGCGGAAGAAGACTAATTTGATGTAGATCTTGAAAGGAGTCGCTATTGCCAGTTTTTTGAATTGGTTGTATAATAGACGTCTTCCAAGAATTAAGGACGTAACTACGGTCAATACAGATATTGCCGAGGTCGGTGACAGGGATATATGATTAGGCAAGTCTAGCAGCATTAAGCGCGTAATGTCGCATCGAAATGTATTAAATTTAGTGCTGTTGTTGGAATCACGAACTTCGTCCGTAGTTGCTAGGTTAAAGCTGAATAATTTCTTTCTAAATGATGATGTTGAGTTGTTGTATTTGTTCACTACTTCTAGACACCTACTCGCTTTAAACAGATGATAAATGGGTCAATAAATGGCTTTTTGTCCGGGCTCAAGGTAAAGTTTCGCAATATTCCTCCCGGTTTTCACGAGACCATCTAGTCTTATGTCTGGCTAGTGTATGAGCCCGACTCCTCATAAGAATTTTTACGTCCTCTGTAAACCATGGTGTCTTACCGTTTGTGACCTTGACAGTTCTAAAATAATTCAGTTGCAAATTTATTAGACGATTTTTCTTAAAAATATTCATTTTTACAGTTATTTATTAATAATATTAATAACTTTTACTCAAACGGAAAAAATATGAATGAACAGCCATGAGAAGTATGGCAAAGTCTAACATAATACAGGTACTCTTACTTAACCCTCAGCTCTTAATAGCTAGACATCAAAGTTACTACTCGATAGCTTACAATAAAGTAGATCTATTGACAATATTCTTGATGAATCTGATTTAATGACTAAAGCTATTCCTGCGAAAATACACACACTTTCTGAATAAAAGAAAATAATATAACGTAATAATCATAATAATATACATTGGTGGTAATAAAAAAACAAGCATGAGAAAACACTTCAACCCCAGACCCATCCCGAGCAATTCCGACAGCAAACACAGTCTAACATAGGTAATATAACAGTAAATCATTACCTCCTTAATAGGTACGGACGAAATTTGAATTTAAATTTGTTTATATTAAGAAGCTTAAATTTATCTGGAAGAGTTATTGAATTTTGTAGCATTGTTTGTGAAGCCTCTTCTATTAAATAGTGCAGATTTATAATAAAGCACCGTATTATTAAAACGAATATTTGTGCTGTGAAAATTTTCTCTTGATGTAAACTTGGCGTAATACCTATTTTGAGCCATTTGCAATATTTACCTTATAACATATACAGCGTGTAACAAAAGTAAGGAGACGGCGAAATATCTCAGTTTCCGCTTACCTGAATTTAATGACAATATGTACACTTAGGTACGAAATTGTGCCGGATTCAATGGCGGCATTGCTGCCAAGTTTGCCGTTTTTTTTGTTATAAATGAAATTTATTAAAAGCACTTGTTATTAAAGTCAATAGTTTTTGAGAAAATAAGGGACTTTTATACATAATTTAATGTATTACCTTTTATTCAAATACCTGCACACAAAAGATTACCTGTTATTTTTGACAATGTCAGTTTTGCTGATTTACAAAAATGGATCGTTTAACTGAAATCTAAAGAACTGAAATTTGGATTATACTGGGTTATGGGGATAGAATGCGAAACCCGCAAGATGTTTGTGACATTTTTAGTGACAAATATCATAACAAAAATTCAATAACTAAATTTACCTTAAGTAAAATTAACAAAATATTTCGTGAAACTGGAAGGGTAAAAGATGCTGTACGTTCTGGCAGACCTAAAAGCGCAGAAGTTGGTGATAAGGCGCTTAATGTTTTAATCAGTCTAGAAGAAAATCTGCACCTTCCTATCAGAACATTAGGAAAATACTTCTAAAAACCGAAAAGATTCATCCATACACAATAACTTTGGTGCAAGAACTGTATGTGGATGATCACGATAGGCGCTTGGAATTTGGGAAATTATGGAACGTTAGAATACCAATCTAAATTTTGTCAATCAAATTATTTTTTCTGACGAAGCAACTTTTTTTTTAATGGAAAAGTTAACAGGCATAATTGTTGATATTGGGCCAGGGAAAATCCACATTGGATAAATGAAAATCATACCCAATTTCCCCAAAAGCTAAATGTTTGGTGTGGGATAAAGGGCACAAAAATAATTGGTCCCTTCTTCATGGAAGACACATTAAGTGGAAAAAGATTTTTTTAAGGATCGAACTTATCGCAGCTGTTGCAGAACTATTTCCGAATATTTCCTTACTTTACCTGTTGTATTAAGTATTTAAACTTTTTTTAGGAAGTGGTACACCAAATGATGAAATGTGGTTTCAGGAGATTGGTGCTCCACCGCATTTTGAATGTTTTTTTGGAAGACAGATTAGGGGGGTACGCCCTTCGATTACTTTTTGTGGGGACACCTTAAAAATGTGATAGAAATGAATATCAATAGAAAGCGAATGTAGACAAATCGAGGAGGCTGTCATTCTTTTTAATGTATTAAATGTTTACCCACAGTATTTAGCCTACCGTCAGGAAGTAAATGGACAGCAGTTTAAACACCTTACCTAGTTTCATTAATTTATTGTTTGTTTTATTAGGTATTTCTGTCCTTGTATTGTATTGTTTCCGTTGTCGTTTACAACCTACTTTTAAAGTTAAGACGCTGTTTTCTCGTGCTAGTGTTTCGATAGCAAGATGAATTATTGTGCTTTCCGGTCTGCCAGAACGTACAGCATCTTTTACCTTTCCAGTTTCACAAAATGTTTTGTTAATTTTATTTGCGGTAGTTTAACTTATTGGATTTCTGTTAGGATATTTGTCATTAAAAAAGTTACAAATATCTTGCAAGTTTTGTATCTTGCGCATCTATCAGCATTCTATCCCCATAACACAGTATAATTAAAATTTCAGTTCTTTAGGTTTCAATTAAACGATCAATTTCTGTAAATCAACAAATCAGGTAACCTTATGTGTGCAGGTATTTTAATAAAAGGTAATACATTAAATTATCTATATAAGACCCTTATGTTTGCAAAAATTGTTGACTTTCATAAAAATTGCTCTTAATAAAAAATATTGAGAATTCTATGCAGATTTTAAAACAGTAATATAACAAGTGTTCTATTAAAAAAATATCCTTTTATAACAGAAAAACGGTAAACTTAGCAGCATGTATATGCGGAACTCGCAATTGGATCAGGCATAATTTCATACCTAAGTGTACATATTTTCATTAAATTCAGATAAGCGGTACCTGAGATATTTCGCCGTTTCCTTACATTTGTTACACGCTGTTCATATCTTGTTATACCATAAATTAATCTACAACACGAATTTTGCAATTCTTTATACAGTTATTTTCAATTTGTTAAGTGCATAACATCTAAATAAAATCACAGGATAAGTAATGGAGTTAATTATAAGTTTTGAAGAACAAAACGCTTTTTTATTCATATTATTATGTGTTGCTTATAACGAAGATCTTCGTCTATTAATACACTCAGATTGTTTGCTGCTTCTACGCATGGAAGAGACACACCACCTAATGAAATATTGCTATCGGTTTTAATAATACTCTTATTTACTTTGTTCGATAAACAAAGAAGTTTAGATTTTTCTAAATTTTGTTATGCGTTTTAGAAAGGAAGCAAGGAGCTTCTAGGTTTTCATTGTCCCCGTACGCTATTGTTTTACAAAAATTAGATCTCTGCAGTATAAATAATGAATAATAATGGATATAATATGAAACCTTGCAGAACTCCGGAGTATATTGTGCAGACGTTATCTGCTTATATTTCTTGAGCGCCGTTGCTAAGGAATGACGATATAACTTTGACATTCAACTAAAACCTCAGCATATCAATTTTGCTCCTAAGAGCTTATATGCTAGTGTATCGAATACTTTTAAGTATTCAAGAAACACGAAAATCTGGCATGACTCTTATCATAGGTTACAATGATGTCGTCCGTTACCGATACCAAAGCAGTAGCTGCGCTTTAAATTTTGTCCGTATTGATGGTCAGGGATAATGTTATTTTTAATAAAGAATGAAAATATTTTCACCGTTTGTTTTTTTAACTAGCTGCTTTAAGTCCTAACACTGATCTAGCTGTTTTAAAATAAAAGATACTTTCGTTTTTGACTGCTCCTTTATATCTCTTGGTCTATCTTGTATAATGAAAAAAAAATGTTTATATACAAAAAAAATAAAAGAAAGTTGACATGTTTCCCCGTTTGTTAAAAAAGTTAAATGCTCTTGAAATTTTTTTTTCGTTTTCAGTGTGTTACTTCATCCTCCTAGGTCTACTTTGAATAGTTGAAAAAAATGTTTACGCAAAAAATAAAACGAGTTTGACATGTTTCAGCGTTTTTTTAATTTTTTTTTTCGTTTTCATGGGTTGCCTCATTCTTTTCGAGCTTCTGTGGATACTGGACAAAAATGATTAAAAATCAGACGTTTCGCTTCGAGGTCACATTATCAACTTTATTATTTTAAATACGCACCTGGATTTTTTTATTTCATTTTTAACAAGCGTGCGATCTCCCACCAACGATGCATCACAATTAATGTTTGAACCGAAGATTTAAAGTTTTTCCATACGAGAGAATCTGTTAGAGAGACATGGAAAACCGAAACTTGGCCAAATTTACGAAGGAATGAGTACAGTACATCATTGAGGCCTCGAAGACGAAACGCCGGATTTTAAATATGAATGCACCACCTTGTAGAGAGAAAAAGTGACTGAAAAGATGTAAATTGTATTTGTAATAGCCGGAATTGTCCAACTTTTTCAACGACATATTATTTGACCTTAAATTCCGCAACTTTACCCCAATTTACCCAACCAAGTATTTCTTGAGGTTTTTAAATTGCCAATACTATCCCACCGAATTTGTAACACCTTGTATAATCGAAAAAAATAACACCTATTTTCAGTTTGACTGTTATCAGTTTTTGCGTTCGCTGAATATGAATTTTTTACATTTTCATTCCTCTTCAAAAAAATATCGAGATATACGTTCATGACACTCAAAATCTAATCCACACGAGACACGAATTGATTTGACGATTTGACCGTTTTCAGCTTATTATTGACCAAAATTATGTTTGTATTCTAGTGACCGGGGAGGGGGGGTTAAACCCAAATTATATTTTTCGAAAATTTTTCTCCTATGTAGCCTATATAGTGTAAATATATTGACTGTTACAGGGGGAAGTAAAAAAGCCCTTCGGAGGACTATATTTTCAAAACTGCTCAATACGTTTTTGATGTACCCGTAGCATATTTTTCCAGAAGCTCAAGAACTAAAATATACAAAAAAAATTGCGCAGTTCGCTGAAGCCGATTTTTCTAAGATTTTGCTTTGTCGTTTATTTAAAAAACTCACTACAAATGGAATATAGTTATGGTTACTAAAAATAGACACAAGAAAACATTTTTAACAGTTCTAGTATGTTATGACAATTTTTAGGAAATGTTTAGAAAGAATAATTAAATTAGATTTATAAAAGATTGTCCCAGGAATTTTTCCACTTATTTTCTATCTGCTGTATGTTTGATAATTCTAGAAAGTTTTATTATTTGTAATTTAAAAATAAAGTCCTGTACTCGCATCCATGTGAAAGTAGCACTGTCCCTAAAATATTTGATTTGGAGGAAGTCAAATATTCATTAAATTGGATTTTCAGGACTTTGGGTTCAGTCAGGCGAAATTTTCAATATACTGCAATTTGTCCAACTTTTGTTAAACAAAACCACCTTGAGACTTGCAATTGTCGCTTCTATTTGCAGAGAAGCTTTTCATTTGTGTCTTATAGTCTTGCATGTCAGAGAAAAGGAAAAGATAAAAGTCTATTGTTCTATAAAATTTTTAATAGGCTCCATGGGAGACTTAACCAGGTATATTTTATTTCAGCTGGTTTAATTCATATATTTATGAGAGGCGATATAGCTAAAACAGTGATGTAAAGAAAACTGAGTGAATTTGTTTCAACTGCGCATAAACAGACACGAGATATATGTATATACTTCATATAATTTGATTTTCACATTGACATTGATCGAATGCATGTAAACACATTTTTTTTGTTTTATAATATTTGAATGCTAAGAATGGTTACTGGATCTTTAAACTTTTAATTGTGGCGTAAAGAGATTATGGACTCGATTTTACTCACAAATCTGGAAGCGAATACTTGAAACAAAAAATGAAAGATATTTAAAAATAATCCATTTCAGTATATTTAATGTTTTAAGAAGAATATAAGAGCAAGAACTACTCGTCTAAGCTCTAAAAGCCTGTTAAGCAGTCATCCTTTAAATTTCCAACATGTTTTAATTTCTTCTTAATATATGTACTGAAAAACTGTAATTAATGTTAAAATAATAGTGTTATTTAGGATTTTGTAATACTTTTTTGTTTAAATACAAGGTTTTAATAATTTTTATGCATATTTACCATATGCTTAGTTGATAGGAAGTAAGTTTTGTATACATGAATTTTGAAAATTGTTTTTATTTACTGGCATTGGCGATTATACAGGAACTATATTTTGGTGTAAGAATGTTTGCCAAATTCTCCGAATTATTTAGTTTGACTATTTTGTTCTAAAAAATATCTTATCGAGGCCGTAATACTGTTAGCGTCTTTACGGAAATGGAAATATAAAAACGCGATTGTCAGATGGTTACATGGCTGTTGCATATCTATGTAGACAATAACTGAAATTAAGTTAATTGCGTTTCATTATGAATAAATATAACAGATCATGCTGCAATAAAAGTGGGTCAATGCTTTCAGATTTACCGAACTTGCTGCAAATACTGTATTGTATATTTTAAATCTAACCCTATTTTTACTTCCCTCGTAAAAGGGAAAAATCACCCTCCGAGATTTTTTCAGATCTTTACGTTTCAGGATCCTTAGATTGATTGACCTCAAATTTTCCTCAAAAATTAAGGATCCTACGTGGATGACCTGGTAAAATGTTTGTAAAAATCCCATATGGCGAAATTTACCGTTTTTTTTTGTTATATACATATTTACGTCGCACTGAAAAAATAACAGTAATTCCGTTGTTAACCTTCGAATTATCTTAATAAATATATCCCTAGGTTTTTTACTTCGAAATTAATTTTTAAGTTAATTTGACTTCTCAGCGGGTTATCAGAAGTGATTGTAATTATTGGTGTTACTTTATTCCTCTCTATAATTTATTCGAGAAAACAGGGAATTAAAAACATAAGCCGGCTATAGAAACACAAAAGAATATACTATTATCTAGATTCTTTAATGAGAAAACCCGACTTTTAAAAATGATTAAATAAAATAAATAAGGTATTAAGCAACATTCTTTGACCTCCTTTTTTTGTTAATTATTTTTCTTTTTGTCTTAATGTAAATATAGGCAGTATTTAAAGTGTCATATTAATTTTGGCTGTGATTTTCATTAAAATTGAACTTTCGATATACCATTGGAAAGATAATTTAATGTAAATTTAAATGAGCAAACAAAAGATGTAGGATTGTATTTAACAACCAATCCTAATTTGATGTTTAAACAGTATTTTAAAATGTAGAAAAATAGTAGCATGTATGTGCTATATTAAACTGACACCTGAAGAGTTGTTCAGTGACGATTTATTGTACTATTAACACTAGAAATGAACAGGTATAATTGTGGTACGAATTCAAGATGGCGGAACAACATGGCGGCTAGTAGTATTACATAGGAATGAACTATTAATATATTAGTATGAATCCAAGTTAGCAAAACAAAATGGCGGCCTAAAATATTTTAAAAAACCAGCCTGAAGAAACTATTCATTAGATTAATTTTAAATTTTGTGCAAACATTAAGTGTGATATAGCGATAAACTGGTAAATTTCTGGTACGAATTCAAAATGGCGAAACAAAATAGAGACTCGTGTCACTGCGGAAACTGCCTATTCAATTTATTTTAAATTTTGCCCAAAAATCAAGTGTGTCATACCCACAAATTTGTAAGATTTTGGTAGGACACCAAAATTGTGGAACAAAATGGCGCCAAATAATAATACTTGAAAAGACAGTATATATGTGTTACTAAATGCCTAAATGCCGAACTGAAATGGGTCACACTTCTCTATTCCTACTAAAAGGAGAGACTTATAACGAGAGAAGTTGTGGGTAAAGGAAATTTATCGATTTTTTTTGTGTAAATGATGAATTAATTAATTTTTTTTTCTGTGAATAATGTAACGTTCTAATTTTAGAAATAAGACTGAAATTAATGGCAAAGTTAGCAACGTTGCTGAACTTTACAGTTTCTGCAAATTTTTTAAATTTTAAAATAGAAAATTAAGTTCATAGTTCTTGGGTAATCCCAGTGTGGTAAAATTAAATGAATTTTTAACGTCTAGTGTATCACAGACTGAACAACATGTTTCCTTGTAATACACCATTCTTATTTCTGGTGGATACAATACATAACTACATAAACTAGTGATGTTATGTACATCATCTGTTTGAAAACGATTCAAGCTAATATTCCAGACTAAAAAGACAGAAAGCTAAAGTCTCCACACTTTAGCGATCTTAGAATTCTTAGCATTTTACCAATTTTTTCCAAAATATTTTATACAGTTAATTATATCGGTATTGTATTGTTGGCAATATTATTGCAAAGATTTCTATCAAAATTTAGATACTATGAATCCAAGAATCATTAGTTGAGTTGAAAAAATTATCAATTCGATTTTAAAAAATTATTGTTTGTAATGATACTTATTCAAAACTGGCTGAAACCACTTAGAGTACTATAGAAGTCAATTCTTGGCCTTCTTCTTTTCATGATGTATACTTCAGATATAGCAGATGTATGTGATACTATTTGCTAGCGAACTAATATTGGAAATTTTGTTCACTTCCAGTTTAAGAGGAAGTGGCGCCATCTATAAATTTCTAAATGGAAACCCCCAAATTTTTATTCAAGTTCCTAAATGCCATTTTTCAGATATTTAAAATGGGTTAAAACTGGTGCAGCTATAGGCATTTGTTTTATATAGTTGGCCATGCCACAAAATTTAATGCTACTTTAGGTTTCTAATTCAGACTTGTTTAGTAGCGTAGCGAAAGAAAAATGCATTTAAAACAAAAACTGCCTAAATTTTATTGATATAAAATAACTTTTTAAAACTGTTTATAAAAAAAAAATGTTTTCAATATTTTGGACCTATTTAACTTAAATTAAAATAGCAATATTATGTTTTTATTCCGTTTTTTAGTAAATACTGAGTTGCTTTAGTGATTTTGAACATAAAGCCGCCTCTAATGATTTAAATTTTCATTATCCGTCGGAGTATCTGTAGTCAATTAAAATAAAACATGCATATAATTTTATTATTTATATTTTATTTTCAGTAATTATTAAAATTATTCAAAATACAAGAGTTGTAACCACACTACACCACAACTTGTTACGTTCTGGACGTGCGTTTCGCTAACCAAGTTAGCATCATCAGCAGATGATATAAATTGCTGATGATGTTAACTTGAGTAGCGAAACGCGCGTGCAGAACGTAACAAGTTGTGGTGTAGTCTGGTTAGAACTCTGGTATTTTGATGTATTTTCCACCACAGGTTCCAGTGTTAGGGATTAAATACGCAAATGTATTACCATTTTCATCACCAGGACTTCGTAAACATATCAAATTTAATAAACGAAGATATAAGTATATCGAGACATTTATCTTCATATAAAAATCTAAAACCGAATCCTTCAAAATCATGTGATATTTGGCTTAAAAAATAAAAGGCATTTTTATTAAATAAAGAACGACTGTAAATATTAACGGTATTAGGCGGTTACTTCAGCGCGTAATTTGGATATTGTAATAGACACTGAGTTACGATCAAATCTATATTAAAATATTAATTAAGGTATATAATGTCTTTGAAGATATTATAAGATAGCCACCATATTCCCCCCTTATTTTTAAGTATAAAGATTTTTGTCAAACTTTAGTTATTCTGATTTTGTATACGGTCTTTGTCTGGACGAGGCAGATGAAAACGCAATTCAGAAAGTACAAAATATATGTTCAAGACCAATGTTAGAAAATTCGAATTCTTTTAATGAACCGAACTGGTTAAAAATGGGTAACTATAGCTCCCTATATTTAAACAGTTACTTTAACGGAAATTTTAAAATATCGGGTGCTATCTCTATTTCGATCAAATATCCATCTCGAAATTTTAGATTTTGGGAATAAAATTACACTACCTCATCATATAAAACGAATTAAAAAACTCATTGCCCGATAATTTGATTCTCTGGAATAATCAATTTAAAATCAAATACCGGATTTTTTTTTAATGTTCAAAGGTAAGTTTTGAAATTTCATATTTCCTTTTAGGGGCTTGTGTTTCTACCAGGGGGACGGGTACAAGAGCCGGTTCTAATTTTGTTTTCTCGTAAAAAGTGTTCTATTGAAAATAAGTTTACTCGCAATGATTTGTCCTTGTTATTGTATTAATAGTGTTTTCGACTCAAATATTATTTTGAAAAAAGATATCTGTTATAATATTATTATTGTCTTCAAGTGAACGCAAGCAATTTTCTTACGAATATTGAATATCGACTCATGTTGGAACGTCAAAGTAACTGGACATTTGTCTATGATATACCTGATACTACACAGCGTTCTGATCTGGTGGAGTATATAGCACTAAAAATACCTCGTTCAACTCAAGACGAAATGTCGAATTTCCAATCTGACACGTCTAATCCCAAGAACTACGATAGCTTAATTGCCAAAGTGTCAGTTTACACTTAAGTATTTCGTTACACTATTCGGAACTTTGGCTAAAAAACACCCCGCTTTAATATAATTTCTTCCAAGACGAAAGTCGCGAAAGGCTAACAATATTATCTTATAATTAATCTCTATCTAAAGTCTAAACGGTATAGCTTAAATAACTCGTTTAAACAAACTACTTGGGCTAAAAATCGGTGTTTGTGCTAACAATTTCGCCTGTATACATTTCACCCGAAGATTAGAACTTGATCCCATTAAATCCTTTCTAAACTCAAAATACTGCACACTCAATTTATCGCTTTTGTTCTGTGTTGGATTCAATACTCACAGCTGTTAATATTTACGTAGGATCGATAGACAAACAGTTGATACGCGCCACTGGTTTAATTGGGCTTTCTCAAGTTCTGTTTGGGAACAAATAATTGTTTCGTTGTTTATCCTGTATAGTCTTTCCAGATTGTTTAGTTAGAAATTTGTGTTGAAGTCCTGTAGTACAAAAATATAGAATGAATACTAGAAAGAGAGAATAGCTAGAACTATAATAAAATTGCTGCTCAATTACGTGCTACAAAAAAAGAGAAAGGCCAGTCAACACTTGTGGCATCAAAATTCCAAAACGACACCCTTATGTATCTTTTAGTTGACCCAATTATCATTGTAAAGGGTTGGAAGGGAAGCAATTTGATTTTCCAAACTGACCGATATATTTTTGTCCACTAACTGGAGATTTTACACGAAATAAACATAATTTTTCAGATGTCTCTACAAGACTAAAGTAACGATAGACGCCAGATAATGGCTTTATCTCAGGACCAGAAAAAATCTTAGCATGGGAGAAAAGATTCTTATCTAAACTGTCCGACAAAAGTTAGGAATATTAATATTGTTCGTTTAAATTTAATTGTTAATATTTGTTAAATGGATTAATTAATTTAAAAACGACATACATTCTGCGATAATCGAAATAATTCAAGAATAAATTCAATTTTTAAAAAGAGACTAGTGTTTACAGGCAGTAATGAGAAGTAAATAAACATTTTTCAAATGGTTGTTACCGCTCATAAAAAAATCGCGAAATTTTTTGAAACTTCTTTTGCCTCGTCAACTGGATTTGAAGTATTTACCTCAATAAATAAAACATATCAAACTTTTTAAATTCAAGCGTATGCTTGACATATCCGTGTTAGATAGTAAATATGAACCTATTATTAGGTGGTGTATTTTAAGCAGTCCAAAGTGAAAAAATCTTCATTAAAACCAGAAACTTTTAACAATAATTAAATTGCAATGATATTTTTTAAATTAGAGTGAAAATAAGAAATATCAAATCAAATCTAATACAGTGTAATTCCACCCCTATTATTTATTGCAGCTTGAATTATCTTGGGCCTATCCAAAATCCAATTAATAATCTCATCTTGGTCCAAGGCATTCCAGAACTCCGAGAAGCTTCTCTTGGAATCCTTTGGTCGTGAACAAGTGGCTGCCACTTACTCAATGCTCTTGCACGTGCGTCCCACACTTGCTCAATGCAATTTATGGCAGGATAACGTAGAGCCAAGAGAAAATGTTTAAACTCATTGATTGTCAGTTATTATAGAACTATCCTAGCTCTATGTGGACTAGAACTGCCTTCCAGAAATCTAAAATTAGATTTTAGATTCCAACGATTTTCATGTATCAAATCTTATACTATATCTCTTGCATAAATGTTATCTGTCACTGTACATTAAATACATTCTTGAACGTGCCTGTCATTCACCCTTAAATTTTGAAGTCTCCATACACGAACTGAACGTCTATCAATACGAAGACAAAATAGAATCGAACTGACAGACAAACCAACAGACGGACTGAGGGAATTGATAAAACATATTTTTTGGCATCTAGGGACGCTAAAAAGTGAAAATATGTAAAACCAAAGAGGGTGATTTTTTTCAAATTACAAAAATTTTATTTGCCCCCCATTTTGTTGTGCCATCTTGAATTATTACCAGAATTTTACTAGTTCATCTCTACACCACAATTAGTTAGGACAGACAATTTAAAATCAAATGGGGTAAGTAGTTTTTTAGCTATACCCCGAACAGGCAGACCGACAGACAGACAGAATGAGCGAATCGGGAAAACATGTTTTTCGTCATATAAGAACCCTGAAACGTAAAGATCTAAAAAAAATCTCGGAGGTAGATTTTTCACGATTACAATACTTCCCTTTTACGAGGGAAGTAAAAAAATCAAGAAATAACAAAGCTAAATGATGCCTGGGTATAAATGTGTTTGTAAATATTCTCCTTCAAGAACGGGAATGAATTTTTTTTTAATTTCCCCAGAGATTGCTCAAGGTATGTGAACGATCTCCTCATTTGAGCAAACAAATAATATTACTATGAAAGGCTAATTTACTCTAAAAGACTAAAATAAAAATTTTATTTTTTAGCGGTTTTTCGTTTTACTTTTTGTATATAAATTTTTTTTCGACTATGCAAGGTGAACCTAGGGGGATAAAATATTTTTTACTTCACAAAAACAAACATCAATTTGAGAAAACCATTAACCTACATACATATAAGAGGAAGTACTATGTTTGCCATAACAATTTTTTTTTCAACTTTTCTGATTATTGAGAAAACAATTTTTGAGTATTTAAATTCTGTGCATTTTTTAAAGCAAACTACATGTTTTTCAGATACTCTAATTTAATGAAATTTACCTTTCGAAAATTGTCTATAGGCCACTTATGGCAAAAAACAATAAAGATAAAAAATGAACGGGACGCGAATTACAAAATTTTCAAAATCACCCAAAAATATTTAGAGTTAATATTAAAATATTACTCATTTTTATGTTAAACTTTGCAACCCAGATTTACCATCTGCAGATCAGATGTAGATACATTACACCCGAAAATTGTTTCAGCCAATTTTACTACCATTTTAAGCCGAAATAAAAAATTTTTCTTTGCCTCTAAACAATAAATTGATCTAAAATCTTCGTTTCGATATAATGTGTTATAACCAGTGGTCTTTTATTATGGACAGACTGCATCACAAGTATTATTTATTTGTAATTTATACTGACAAATACTGTTTAATACCTACTATAATTAATGTACGAAGTTTTTTGAAAATGCCGCACATACTTCTATTTTTCCTTTAGCAAATTGTCTACCAAATCTTTAAAATCATCACTATTTTTGCAAACACTGACCGTCCCGGCTCCGACCGTGATGTCAAATCAAATTTATACAAAAACCAAATAAAAATTCTAATGCTAATGTAATGCTTAATAGCCTGCAGTCAGGAGGACTCATGCGAAAATCGACCGTGTCAAATTGGAATTACTTTCCGACGTTTCCCCTGCGATTGCACGAGGCATCTTCAGGGATATTATCTGCACAAAATCAAAACACTGAATGAACCATGATTTCTTAATAGCCTATGCAACTACATCACACGTGTCTTCACTGCTAATATGGATACAAATATTTCACGAAATTGATGTAAATATTCGTTGATCTAAGTAGAAATAATTACTGTTACATAAACACAAAAAAACGCTACGCCCTGGTAATAACCTTATGGTTTATTACCAGGCCCGTAGCGTTCATTATGGATATAAAGTGCCTTTTATTATAGAAAATCAAATTATTTTTAACCTCTTCTAAATTTCGCACTCGATTAACTGGTTCTAAAAAAACAAAACCATTAAGCCTCTATTGATAAAATCATTTCAACGTATTAAACAAATATTTAATTGTTTAGCGTATTTTACCCTTAATGAGCTAATACCGTTAATTGAGCTAACATTTCCTTTACCAACTACCTGTTTTTTCTTATCTAAAGAGCATCTACAAAATTAACAAAACTCTCTCTATTTTTTAAAATATTACTCAGGCGGGAATATGTTAAAATTGTACATCAAAAACTGGAATCATTGCTTAAATTGTTAAAAAGTTAAACGAATCCCGATATTTAGCTAAATCGAGCGCGATTTTTCACGGCTTACTTTTAAATGAGGATCTTAAGTGATAAACAGCCGGTCAGTCAAAGTTTAAAATCGAGTTAAGTAAATCTGAAACTAAAACTGTGTTTCCAAAGTGATACGTGGGAAGAAAATGTAGGTAATTTTAGAGTAAAGTTTAAAGAAACTTCGAATTGTAGAGAGCTAAAAATTGGGCTCTTGACATATTTGAAGGATTACTGCAAAACTTGTAGTAACGAGGAATAATGAAATCTATAGAGAGTTAGATTAAATAAGTATTCATCATTTTAGGAACAACTAGTTTTAGCATACACAAAGCAAAAGGTACTTGGAACAACTTTGTGCAGAAAATGTACACATGATTGGTCAGAATTAGTTGTATATATTTTCTGAATAATTGTGCATATCTTCTGAACAATACTGTGTTGAACAATACTGTGTTGAGTACGTCTAACAAAATCTAAAATCGTTTCAAAGGAAACCTGGTCCATTATCAATGACCTCAGAAACAAATCAAACCCTGTTACTCAGATCTTGCCAAGGCCAAATTACCTAAATGATTATTTTATTAATGTAAGCAAAAATGTTACCTCTGGTATGTCGATAAGTTTGGACCCTCTTTCGTTTCTCCCTCCATCAAAAAATATCGCTGATAGCCTTTTCTTAAGCCCTGTTAGCAGCATGGAACTATTGAAAGAAATCAATAACATCACAAGCAAATCTTCGTGTAGCACTGATGCAATTAAAATATTCCTGAACCTGCCGCTCTCAGTCATAGAGGCCCTAATAAATGAATCCCTGATCAAAGGTTTATTCCCTGAATGCCTTAAAACAGCTATAATTATTCTTCTTCATAAAGGGAGCGAAAAAAACTAACTCTTGCAATTATCGCCCAATTGCTCTCCTACCAGTGCTATCAAAAATCATTGAAAGGTTACTGATTAATCGTATTTGCCATTTCTCCTTAAACATCAGATAATATCCCTGGATAAGTTTGGATTTTTACCCAACAAGTGCACCAGTGACACCATGTTCTCGCTGCTTAGCGACGTCTACTTTTCCCTCAATAACAACCACTCCACCGCCTCAGTTTTTTGGGACTAAGCCTTTGACTGTGTTAGTCATAAAATTTTGATAAGCAAGCTGAATTTTTATGGAATCCGTGGTATTTCTTTAAATTGGTTTAAATCTTATCTCGGGACTAGGCAACAATTTGTAAGGGCAAATGGTTCTGATTCTGATTGTAAATTGATACCAAGTGGAGTCCCTCAAGGTTCGGTCTTGGGACATATTTTTTTTTATTATACATTAATGATATCACCAAACTAAAAATTAACGGCAAAATCTCTCTCTTTGTTGGTTACACAATTATAACAGAGTGATTTTGATACATCGTCTTTACATTCTAATATTTCCAACGACCTTGTTATGATTAAGGCTTGGTCCGATTCCAATCTGCTTTGCTTCAATGTAGATAAAACGGTGGCCTTATCTTATAAGGTGACTTTACAACCACTTCAGCTACTTAACAGCAATAATAAATACGTTGAGTCGGTTAAATTCCTGGGTTTGAATATAAATAACAACCTAAAATGATCTAAGCATATTGACACCTTAACTAAAAAAATTTCTACCGCCTGCTTTGCCATTCGGTCAGTTTCAAAAGAACTGGACGTGTCTTCTGCCAGACTTACTTATTTCTCTCTATTCGAATCCCATCTCCGCTATGGCCTTCCATTTTGAGGCTGCTGTACCAACGAGCAATTTCTTTGTATTTTTAAGCTTCAAAAGAGAGCTATTCGCTTTTTGTTTGGTCTAAATAATAGAGCGCACTGCCAATACTATTTCAAAAAACATGAAATATTAACACTTCTTGCATTATTTATTTTTGAAACCGTCTGTTTGATGAGAAAATATATAAACACATTCCCGGAACGGCCACAACACGTATATCCTATCAGAAATTCTAGGCATGACATATACCTTCCCATTCCTTCTACAAAATTAATAAAAAAATCAATTATTTACAGCGCCAAAAAAACTTTACAATCATCTTTCAGAAAATTTAAAAACAATCCCTATGTTTGCACTCTCTCGTAAAAAAACCAAAGCGTACCTCATTGAAATACCTTTTTACTGCGCTTGATAATTGATTTTTATAATGAATAAGTCTCATTAAAATGTTTATTTTTTGCTTGTTGTTACTCCTTATACCTTCTTCCTCCGCTGGACCTTAAAACCTTTCGAGATCGACCATAAATCTCTGGTCTAGACAACAACTCGTTAATCCCGATTACGCTGAGTTGTATTCGAGGCTCAGTTATAGCGCTGTCTTGGAGTTAGTCTACTATGTCCTTTGATCTATTTGTTAGTCAAAGAATGTACATTGTATATTAGTTTTGTCAAAAAGATAATCTTGCAGAGGTGGATTTAAGGTTTTTAGTGTTTTAACTGTTCCTGGTGTTTTCATTCTTGAATTCTGATTTTATGTTTTTAATAATAGATTAGAATAAGTTTTCTATTAAATCTTAATATATATTCTGTTGATATGAGGCTAAAAATAATTCAAGTGATGAATTCTAAAAATGACAAAAAGAAATCTGGAATATTCAGAACGAAGTGTTTTTAATCGTCTCAAAGATAAAACTAAAAATTAAAATTATTTATTATCCGTAGATTAGATTATCTTTTCGGCTAATGTCTGGTGTTATAGATGTGCTTTTTTTTCTTAGGTCATCAGTTTTGTGGACGATTCTTGTACAAAAATACTATTTGTCTTAAAGTAAAATATATAAGAAACTAGTGTTACTAGTGTTAAGCAAAATAACAGGTAATATAGGAAAGATTCGGTCGATCAAAACAAAGACCTTGGAATAGATGCTGTATTCTTTGATGCTGTTTTATGAGCTTGTATTTCTGAGACCCTACTTAACCTTTCTAGTGTCTTTTAAACTTACTCAAACCTCGACCTTCTTACGGTTAGAAAAACATTCGCGTCGTGAAAATTGACTATTAATTATACTTCAACTAAAATAGTCTTAAGTAATCGCCATTAGATATAAATATAACAAAATTTATAGTATTAGTTTTTGAGTAAATTGCTGTAAAGTCTTTGATAAATTGATGATTTGATAAACAGTGTTGCAACCAGTGGCATATCGTGGCCTTTTATTATAGATAGGCTGCATCACATGCGCAATATTAGCGAGTTGAATTATTTACTGGCAATTTTTACACACAAATACTGTTAAATATTTATTATTAATGTACCAAATAATTTCAAAATACCGCACAAACTTTCACTTCCCCTTTTAACCAAGAGCAAATTGTCTACAAAATCATCAGGGTTTTCAGCAACACTAACGGCATCGGCTTCAGTCATGATATCAAGTCAATATTTAACAGAAACCAAATCAAAATTTGAATGCCAATGTAATGCTGACTGACTTGAGGTCATGAGGACTCATGCGAAAACTGCCAAATATTTTTCACCAGCTATTGCTGCTAGAGCTAAATCAGCAGTAAGTGTTGCTATTTCAAGGCAAAGCTCAATAATCGTATTAGTTTGGAAACAAATATTTCAAAAAATTAATCGTTTATCCAAGTAGAAATAATTACTCTTATTTTAACAAAAAAAAAATTAGTCGGCACATTACAGCCTTAATGGACGCTACGCGCCTAGTTATAATCTTGTGGTTTATTCCAGAAGACCAAATTATTTTTAACACGCTTTTTTGAATTTCTCAATCGGCTGACTGGTTCTGGGGCGAATCCCGTCTTTGTGGTGGCAAAATAAAAGAACAAAACCAACGAAGCTATTATACTACTTCATCAAAATCATTTCAACAATTTAAACTAATATTTTATTTTTTATCGTATGCTTATCCTTGATAAAATCAAATAATCAATAATTCTATTTACCAGCTAATTGCTTTTTTCCTATCTGAAGAACTCTATTTTTTAAAAAAATATTACCCAAAATGCAATAACTTAAAATTGTACATCAAAAACTGCAAGAATTGATTAAATAGTTAAAAAGTTAAACCGATCCCGACATTTAGCTAACTCGAGCCACGACTTTCAAATCAGGATCTTCAAGTGATAAACAGGCGGTCAGCCAAAGTTTAAAATCGAGTTAAGTAAATCTGAAACTAAAACTCTGTTTTAAAACTGATATGTGAAAAGAAAATGAAGGTAATTTTGGAGTAAAGTTTATAGGAACTTCGAATTGAAAAGAGCACTTAAAATTGGCCTCTTGACATATTTGAAGGATTACTGCAAAACTTGTAGTAGCGAGGAATATGAAACGTATACAGAGTATGATTAAATAAGTATTGAACATTTGAGGAACATATAGTTTTAGCGTACACAAAGCATAAGGCAAACCGAAAAGAATTGATGACGACGTGTGTAATATTGGTCTAGAGAACAACTCGTTATGTTCTATTAGGCTGATGTGTATTCAAGGCTCAGGTATACCGTTGTCTTGGAGTTGGTCTGCTATGTCCTGTGATGTATTTATTAGTCAAATAGTACTACATTGTACAGGGTGTTAATTTAAGTCCCGTTAAAAAATATTGGTCCCAAAATTTTATTGTTTTTTATCCCACACCAAACATGAATAGAATTCCTCCCTTGAAATTTAATAGTCTGGAACTTTTTTGGATTTTCAACGGCCCAGTGGTGACTATTATGTCTGTTGAATACTCCCGATGTTGTGAAAGTAGCTTCGTCGGTCCACACAATATTTTTGAATAAATCAGGGTCTTCGTTTTCTTGCCGAATTACCATTTGAGAAACAAATTGGAAGCGAAGTTCTTTTTGTGCCGGTGTTAGGTGCTGAAGTGGAAGGATACGAAAAGGCCTAAATTTATGAATTTTCAGAGCCCTGTGAACAGTCCCTCGGGTAACTCTTCTGCGCCTTACACCGCCACCGTACTGAACTTCCCGAACTGCATCCGAAATAGATTTGGTTGGATTAACTTGAAAATAATTTATAATGGCCTGGTCTCGATTTCTTCTTCTTTGTATATTTCTTTTTCTATCATGTAAAGTTTTATTTTCCTCAAATAGGTTTTTTGTCCTTAGAATTGTATTGATGGATATATTTCTAAGAAAATTTGCAATAAATCTTCTTCTTGCTTCTCTTGCATTTTCTTGGCAATTGTAAAATAGCATAACAATCTGTAGTCTCTCGTCCAAAGAGTATTTCATTTCGATCAGAGTCAAATGTATATTTTTTAGGTGAAGACTTCGACAATAATTAAAATAATGTCAATTTTTATTGACAAAGCATTCAAACGTTATTTTACCTTGATCACCTATACCAACCTATCGTATATTTTAAACAGGTGAAGCTAAAATTTTAGTTTGTAAAACATTAAAATGTAATATAAACAGCTATCGCAAAATCAAATCTTTTAATCAGAACGGACATAAAAAAAATCACTCTTTCCAAAAATCGTATAAAAAACGATACATTCCATTTAAAAAACACCTGATGCATAGCGTAACTCTTTTGTTTCTGGTTCAAATATTTTTTCGATGATATTTTTGGATTCTACAAGAAAAAATACATCGATTGGCTATTTTGAATTTTTCCAAAATACAAGGAAGGTCGAAAATAGGTCCCTGTTCAGTCCTCGCTGGAACACCCTGTATATTAGGTCTATCAACAAGAGTATTTTGTGGATTTGTATTTAAGGTTCTGAATACTTTAACTGTTTTTGGTGTGTTCATTTTTGAATTGTCTTTGTATATTTTTAATAACAGAATAATTTTTTATTAAATCTTATTGTACATTCTGTTAAAATAAGGCAAATATAATTCAAACGAGAAATTTTATAAATTAAGAATATCACAACGGAATGATGTTTACTGTAGTCAATAAGAATCCACAATTGTAATTTGCCGAAATGTTCGGCCACATCAAAGTATAAAATCTTTAAAGCTCCACGAGAATATAGAACAGATTTCGAGTGATCAATAATTTGACGCTGGTATTTATATTTCTAGCATGTCCTGCTGGGTCATTGTTTCTTCTAAGTGCATTAGTTTAAGAATAATAGTTCATATAATCCTCGTGTTCCAGGAGATTTAACACCTATTACGATATCACCTTCTGGTGTAAGAAATTCTTTTTGAACCTATAAGCCAAGCATCAGCTGTTGCATCATAATTTACATATGAGTAATTTATTTTATCTATCTTTGCGAAATATTCAGTCATTAAATATTAACCTCCTTTATAAAAAGAAAACGAGGATACAAAGATCTTACCAAAGAACCTTTCAAGTTAATTGTCGAACGAATAGAACAGTGTACTTAATTAATAGTGGTTAACGTAAAAAGGTACACATAGAAATATACTTGAATCCATTCATTCTCCCTCATTCTTTACTGATAATGAAAAAAAAAAATAGATGGGCAGTCGCCCTAAAAACTAACAGATCTAAAAGGTAGAGCTATAACAAATACGGACCCCTTGGGAGTCGCGACCCACAGCTTGAAAAACACTTAATTAAGGGAATCGAATTGTAGATATTTTTACCCGAAAATGATAAAAATCTATTCAACTTTTTGAATGCTGAATATCTTTTTGATAATATGAAATGCTGGGCAAGTAGTAAAAATACTACGCCGTATTGTTGGTTTCCATTTATAATAGGTAATTTTAACAATTATTTATTCAGTGGAACCTAGTGTGTTATAATTCAGTCTACTAAAATTTATGAATTGCTGTGCGCAATCCACTATGGATGAGAAATCATAGTAACCATGTAAAATTACATAAAAGTAAATAAATAAACGGAAACACGCGTAATCAAACAATTAGATCTTAAACATAGGACTTAGTCATAAGGACGTTTTTACACCTTAAATAAATAAAACATTTTGTAACATCTAAAATTATAGCAAAAAGAAAAAATTATAATTATAAACTTACAGAAACAAAGTTTATATACCTACTTATTTTGTCGAAATAAAGGTCCAAAGAAGTGTCCTTCTTACTGCATACATATATTTAGTCTTTTTACTAGAACTTTTCGGACTCTTGTTAACATCAGGTGAAGGTGTTATAAATCTGCAAATGTCTTCGATTCTATTCGACGTATCTTCTCTTATGATAGATGGATTACTATACACCCTCTCGTTTATATAACCCGATAAAAGGAAGTCTAATTAAGTAGTGTCGCTATATATTCGTGGTCATAGGATGTGACACAATCCTACCCATCTTGTTACAGTCACATGTTCCTGTTAGGATAAAGACTACACCAGACATTGAGTGAGCAGTTGCAGATCCCTTACCCAAAATAGCATAATAAAAGTTATCCTGGAGACTTACATTCCTCATTACTTTTAAAAGCAGTTTTATTATAAAACAATTTTTTTAATAAAAAACCTGGATTTAGTTCGTTCTCATTACATCACAAATATTTAAACGTCTTTCAGAGGCTTTACTGGGTAATTCTTGATGTAATTCAATATGGTATGGATATTATATGCACTTATTATATGTATATTCTATATTCCTGGTTGTTCTATTTGCAGTTGACTCTGAGGATTTACACAATGTAGATAACTGGCGGCTACTGATTTGGAGATTTTATTGGACATGCCTTAAAATTTCATGCTCCTTATAATGATAAAAACTTTAAAATGTTACACCCTGTCAAGAAAGAGAAAAAACTTGACTTTCTAGAAAATATAGAAATAGCTCTTTCTGAAACTCGTTTCCCCCACAATCTAAATGACCATTCTAACTTTTCGTATAGAAACTATATCAAAGCTATAGAACTCGTCAAATAATATTATCGCCATCTTTACTCTTTAAATAAATTAAATTCGAATATATAACTCCAAACTTCGTTGTCTCGATCTCTAATTAGATATATCCTTGACCATGCGAGAACCTACAGGAACCAAAAAAACTTCAAAATAACTAAATTTGCCATTAATATATTATATATTTAATGCCTTTGGTAATGGTACGACTACATATTTCCATTTTACCTTTAATGACGAATATTTTTTTTTAAAAATGCATGTTAATAATTTGATTTATTTAGTTTATAAAACGTTTTGGTGATATATTTGGCCGTTTTTTGTACTTTGTGATTTGCCCTATGTGATAAGTTTTTCATTATTTATTCCTGTAAGTTATTCACAACAATGTTCATTAATTTAGGTTAGAATAAGCAACCCTTAGAACGTTATTCGAATTACATCTCTATTTTACTTACAGACCATATACTCCTTGATGATGACCTTGCATGTGTGTCGAAACGTGTGGGATTTTTGTAAGATAATAAAGAGAAGAAGGTCGATATTGGACGTCTAGTACTTTTTGTGTATTTTTCTCCTTATCTTTATTGTAGTAATTCCATTAGGAAAAACCATTAAAAGTGGGTATAGGACAGATTTATCTAAAAACTAAAGCTTTTTTGATGATTTCTAAGATAATGTGAAAAAATACAGGGAGTACCATTTGAAAAAAATTAGATTAGAAAAAATTATTAAACGCCCTGTAACTCTTATCTGAAATATTTTATAAAAACATCTTTTTCGCTAACCTTAATTGTTCTTATTACTGAATAATATAAGTAAGCTTTTTTGCGCAAAAATAAGGACGGTACTTACCAAGATGCTTGAGTATACATAGCGATATAGACGTAATTACTTTAAGCGAGACAAGATAGAACTGGTAATATGATAAATTTATTTAAAGAGCACATTAAAATATAATCCTATAAATAACAGCAAAGATATTGAGGATTTATGGATCTCTATCAAGCTAAAAGTGGAGTCTCTTGCTATTGGTTGCCTGTACAGACCACGTAACTATCCAGTTAATGAGTTTTTTGAATATTTTGAGGATAAGCTTGTAGATGTACTACCTAGGGCGGAAAAAGTGAGTGTACTCGGCGATCTAAACATAAATTTGTTGGATTTTGATAATTCTACGTGTAAACATTTTATTGGCATACTGGATTCTCTTGGCTTAAAACAAATAGTTAATTACTCTACACGAGATATGATCCGATCCTCAACTCTACTTGATTTAATTATAATATCAGAGAACTGTAAATATTTTAATTGCTCAAACACACATTTGCCTCATCTGTCGGACCATGATTTAGTAAGTGCGACGTTGGACTTTGAAATTATATGTACCCAGCCTGAATACATAACATTCAGGGATTTTAAAAATATTGATATTGCTCAGCGTCAGTATGATTTGCAATCAATACCGTGGAGAAATGTATATGACTCGGATACTGTAGATACAAAATTGGAATTTATTACCTCAAACTTAAATGCCCTTCTGAATCTGCATGCATCCTTAAGGACGGTTGCTCATAAAAAAGAAAAAAAACCTTGGATTACAGACAATATTAAAATGATGATTAAACAACGTAACGTAAGTTATTTCTTAGATTTAAAAAGAATGAATGTCCTCATTTATTTGAAAGACGCTTCGATATTATATAAGTAGAGCTGTTGTGCGAGAAAAACGAGCTTTCGCGGAATTTCACGCAAGCAAAAGTAACAAAGATTTATGGGGGGCCTACAAAAATTAAATATATATTCAAAAAAAAAATAATCGTACTATTTCTAAAGAATTTGCTGATGCCGCTAAAATAAATGACTTTTTCAAAATGTTGATATTTGTTAGGTTTATAAAGGTCATATGGAGAGAACATAAAAAGTTATTTAAATTTTACCACCGTGAATGCCTGTAAAGTCGCAAAGCAATTGTACCCAAAGAACTCTCTCCACAGGAATTGATGGATTAAACATACAATTTTTATTGCTCTGCAGTCCCTTTATTATACCGTATATACGTCACCTTGTAAACTTTTGTCTCACCAGCTCGTCCTTCCCTTCTCAATGGAAGGTCGCAAATGTTGTTCCTTCTCCAAAGGTAGATAGAGTAAAAGGTTTCACCGATCTTAGGCCAATAAGCATACTACCTATAATGTCAAAGATTATTAGAACGTGTCATCAAAACCCAGCTTGTTACACATTTAAATCAAAACCGCGTACTCCACGATTTTCAATCTGGTTTAGGTCTGGCCATAGTTGTGCTACTGGTTTATTAAATGTTACCGATCATATTATTAGAGCGGTTGACTCCGGTATGCTGACCGTGATGATTATTTTAGACTATTCTAAAGCCTTTGGTACCCTAAACCATACTGTTCTTGGACTAACTAATCAGGCTATTGATCTACTTCACTCTTATCTTGTATGGCGACAGCAAAGAGTATATATCGATCAACGATATTGCAAAGTAAGAGGCATATTAACGGGTGTGCCTCAAGGGAAAACATTGGGACCTGTGCTATATACAGTCTACACTGCTTTTTTCACAAGCATGTTTCAAAGGCAAAACTTTAAATGTATGCAGATGATACCCAGTTGCTGCATTCATTCTTTCCCGATAAATTTATTGATGGGTGTGGAGTTGTCAACAACGAACTTCAAAAACAACGTAAATATATCAATTGGAGACGTAAGTGTACAATTTGTTGACGTGGCCAAGAATCTTGGGGTCTGGATGGATACCGAACTGCGGTTTAACAGGCACATTTCTGAATGCGTTAAAAAAGCTATTTATAAACTAGAAATTTTGTATAATTCACGACAAGTCTTAAATAGAAGACGTCGCCTTATGTTATGTAACTCTTTGGTTTTGTCCTCTCTCAACCATGGCGATACTGTGTATGATACTTGCTTGACCGCTGTTGTCTCTAAAAGAGTTCAAAGAATACAATATTACACAGAAGGCGCAAATCAGTTCGGCACAAAATTAGAGAGAGTGCATGGTTAATAATGTCTGCTTGGAGAAAACTACATCGCTCCGTTCTGTATCACAATATTATTTTTAAAAGACTCCTAAGTATTTGTTTATTAAAATACAATTTCGCACGGACGTTCACAACCTTAATTTGAGATTTAAAGGTGCAATAACTCCTCCTTCTCATAAAACCATCTTGTGTGAAAGATCTTTTTCATATTCGATATCTGCACTGTACAATGATATTCCCGCCGAATTTAAAGATAAATCTATAGAAAACTTTAAACAAGCCTATAAAGATTTTCTTTTGAGTAAACAGGAGTGAATTTCTTTGCGCCTGCTAGCCTTAAACGTAGTTAAATGCAGTTGTATATATTACGTTTCCTTTTCTATTTAGGTATTCTATTTTTTATAAGTAAAATAATTGTTCTTATTTGTCTTTTTTTTGTTTTTAATTCATTTATTATGTTGTTGAGGGTTGAGTGGAAGACTATTCTTTGGTGACATTCGTGTACCTAAGGAATGAACTTCGCCTTTTTAGGTATAGCACATTACGTTTATGTATACACATATTGTAATTGTTTTATTGTAATTTTGCAAGTGTACTTTATGCTAAATAAAGATTATTATTATTATTATTATTATTATACATTTTTTTTAAGAAATTAACCTCAAAAACTATTAAATTTAGTTAGGTACATCAAACTTTTAATAAAAAAGGTTTTAGAATTACACCTTTAGAATTCAAAATTTAATTATTTTATTAAATTCTTTTAAAAAAAATAAAACTTTTTTCTGTCCTACTTTTTGACGAGTCCTGTATACGCGTAAATATTTTTAAATATTGCATAACTGATATCTGCGTAATATATTAAACGTAGTTCGTTGGCAAACTTCCAGAGTGTACCAGTATTTTAAGTGCAATTTTACATTAGGTGCAAAAAGCGTCAGATGTTTGTTCATTCAGAAGATTTTTTATGAATCATTATCGAAAACGTTCAGAAACTACTTGTATTTATGAGTTTGTGATTATTCCCAATCCGGTCCTATTTTTCGCTGTGGCGTGTTGCAGCAGGAAAGAGAAACTTTTATCGCCATTCATAGGACATTACCCAAGGCCCCTGCAAAATGTAAATTATGCTCCTTTATTGGCAGTGGCACGATATTCCACGGCACACTTTCAATGCAAATATATGGAACATGGAGATACTTTATGACTACTTTTAATTTTATTGCCACAGATAAATAAAGACGCAACGTCCTTTTGAAGCTACTTCTACAATATTTGGGCATTAAAATTTTTATGGGCCCTCTGAACGATATATTAATATAATTTTATAGCTCAACGTTATTCATTTGAATGTAAGTTAACACCATATGGCAGTTTAGGATAACTGTTATGGCTAAGAGAACAACAATAACTACTAATTAATATATCTTGATTAAACCTTGATTTGGTTTATAACTTTCTTCTAGAAAAAGTCCCAGCATATTCTTGTAGAGAAGAAGATATCGTTTTTTTTTGTCTTATATATAGGTACTTAGTTACTCTAAATCAAGTATCAACTTCCTTATTTTAGATAGGGCATCATATATCAGAAGAGTACTTTCTTGAGTCGCGTTCTTTTACCGATATGGAGACTTGGCATCTCAGAAATTATCGACAAAAACCGTTTTTTTTTAAATAAAATAAAAAATCGGCAAATTTCCTTTACCCGGAACTTCCCTCGTTATAAATATTTCGTTTTATTAGGAATAGTGAAATGTGAATTCGTGCCAGTTATTTAATTTTTCTGCAAAATTTAAAGTCAATTGAATAACATTTTTTAAAATTTTTGTTTTATTCCGCCGTCTTGAATTCTTACCACAAATTTATCAGTTTATCTCTTTATCACACCTAATACTTACACAAAATTTGAAATTAATCTAATAAACAGCTTTTTCAGGTTGATTTTTTAAATATTTTATTAGACTGCTATTTTGCTTTGTTATCTTATACTCCTATCAGAATGTTACCAGTTCATTCCTATGTAACACTTGATTTTTGTTCAAAATGTGAGGTAAATTGGATAATTCGTTTTTAAGTAATAATTTTTTTAAACGTTTCATTAGGCCGCCATCTTGTTCTGGCATATTTGATTTCTACCAAAATATTACCAGGTCATTCCCATGTGACCCTCAATTTTTGACTAAAATTTGAAGTCAATCTGAGAAGCAGTTTTTAAGCTATGCCGCGAACTGACAGACAAACCGACAGACATACCGAGGGAATTGATAAAACATATATTTTTGGCATCTAAACCGTGAATATATGTAAAACCTGAGAGGATCATTTTTTCACGATTACAAACATTGTATTATGCCGCCATTTTGTTCCGCCATCTTGAATTAGTACCACAGTTTTACTAGCTCATTTCTATGCCACTATAATAATGGTACACAATTTGAAATCATTAAGTACTTTTTTCGGGCTGAATTTTTAAATATTTTATCAAGCCGCCATTTTATTCCGTCATCTTTGAATCGCAAAATTTATCAGTTGATTCCAACATAATACTAGATTTTTTTGCATAATTTAAGATAAATTGGATAAGTAGGTTTTTAATAATTAATATTTTTTTAACATTTCACTAGGCCGCCATATTGTTTTGCCATATTGGATGTTTTACCAAAATTTTACCAGGTCATCCCCGTATGACTGAACTTTTGACCAAAATTTGAAGTCAATCCGGTAAGTCGTTTATGCTGCGAAAAGACAGACATACAAATAGACCGACGGAATTGAGAAAACATGTTTTTCTGCATCTAGTGACCCTGAAACGTTAAGATCTGAAAAGATCTCGGATGGTGATTTTTTACGAACAATACTTCCCTTTTACGAGGGAAGTAAAAACAATTAAAACGACTCAAAACTATATGTTAATTTTCTTTTTGTAGACATTAGGATGCAGAAACTATTTCTTCATATCAATATTACATTACTGATATAAAGGGTGCTTTTGATAGATTGACCAATGTTTGACCAATGACCCTCTTGTGTTATGTTTTTAGATCCTCTATAAAATTTTATTATTATGTAATACTCAATATACCTAGTGTGTAATTTTTCGGAAATTGGGAAGAATATCAAAATAGATTAAAAAATCTCAGTTTTATTCATACATTTAATAAAGGTATAGAATAAATCCGGGCTTTTCGGTGGTCATGGGACAGCCGTTTGTTGCTATCAACTCTACAAAAGGGTTGCTCTGAGAATCCCTCCCTTGAGCAGTATTATGGCATGAAGACCCATCCATCTGTTTGATGTCTGTTTCAATGGTTGCATATTAGTTCTTGACAGACTATGATATCCTGAACCATTTTGGATGTAGGTTGGGAAAGATGGGCATAATTAACAATCTGTAGGAAGTTATACGCAATTTTCAACATAGTATTATATACTAGTCTTGACAGAAACTTTTTGAATCGAAATATTTAATGATTTTAGTTTTAACAATTTAGAACAACGGTAAATAAACCAAAACCACGGAGTTCTTGTGTGTGACAAAAAAAACAACTTTAATTTTCAATGCTATAATATTTCAGAAATAAATTGCATTAGATCTCACCACCTTAAGTGATGCAAAGATAGTAGTAGGAGACTATACATTTATTAATTAGTAAAGTGAATATGAAATGAATGAAAATTATATGAAAACGGTTTGAAATGATAAACAAATATACTAGAGTAGAAAATAGAAAAGAAAGCTGCATAAACCACTTATTTTTTTAAAGTAATTCCATTATTTCTCAATTCTCAAATAACCTATTATTATCGGATTCTATTAAAATATGAAAAATCAATCGATCAATTAAACTATCAGTTCTAAAGAATACATAAACAATAATAAAATTAAAAAATATTGGAAAACTTTTGAATAATAGCTTAAAAACTTCCACAGATAAGCTGGTAAATAGAATTAAAAACTGTATGAAATATAGCACAGTAATGTATAAACCTAAACCTAAAAGAAATTCATGGCTGACAGACAATGGAAATAAGGGACGAAATTACAAAACAAAACTATTTTAAAATGCCTGACCAAAATATAAACGATACTAACAAATATCGCAAATAATAAATACCTATAATAATCCTAATCAGATAGGTAACTCTGTTGACTTCGATGAGATTTTGAATGAAAATAATTTAATACCAACTGATCGGGTAAAAATTTCAGAATTTTTTAGTAAGCATTATGCAACTGTCGATAAAAATGATATCATAAAAAAGAATCCATTTGTGCCAAATACTGCAAATCGTTATTTAAATCCAGGACATGGAAACAAAGACATCAAAGAAATAAAATTGGCCATCATAATTGACTTTTTTAATTATTAATCTGTCTCAGGCATAGATAACATTACAATAAAATACAACAACACTCTAATCTCACCATTAAGCTATTTCATAAATTCATTCTGCCTTAAAGTCGAATGCAAACCTCAATTTAAAATTTCAATAATAAAACATATTTCGAAAAGGCTCTGAAAACAAGATTGTTATCTTTTGTAACATTGGAACACAAAACATTTTATCACCGATTACTTCAAATTAGATATCAGTATAAGAAGACAAGAAATGATGCCAATAGCAATATTAACAAAAAAAAATGTTTTGACCGAAGTTAAACCTTGTGCGACTATATTTTCGACATAGCAAAAGCATTTGATACTCATAGTCATCAAAAAATAAGGGCTTAATTTTGTTTCTAGTATATTTTAACAATCTCAAGAGTCAGTCGACGTAGATTTACCTTTTAGAAATGAAAACTGGACATTAAACCGTTCCAAAAACGCAAATATCTTGGTATTTATGGTATGCTAAATACTAGCAAAAAAAGCCAAGATCAACAGTGCACCCCGATAATTTTGTAAACAGATAAACAACATTACGATATTAGCAAATATGCTTCACCTTCCATTGAGGAACGAAATAAGGAAGTAAAGTAAGGGAACAACAAAAAAATGAGAAGACAGAAGAAGAAAATTTGAATTCAAATTTTCAGAAAAAATATGAATATTTAGCACTTCAGTCTAGTGTTGACTAAAAGGTTACATCAACAGACCAAATTCTGGGTAGATTCATCTGCCTCGCCACAAAAACTGCCGAGTTTAATCTCAGGGAGGTGAAATTTCACTAGCCAGTATCCAGTTAGCCCGGTAATGGTCCTTAGTGAGCCTCTTTTTCGTTTCAGAAGCCTGAAAGGGCTTTCGGTACTAGCCCTGATAATATAGAAATTAACCAGAGAGTATGTATAAGAATTATACATACTCTAATATAAGAACACTTGCTAAATGAATTTAGGAAGTTGTAAGAGCTGCATATTTGCTATGGAGCGTCCATAGTCAATCTTCCAGCGAGGAGACTGCAATGACATATCTGTCGAACAGGAACCTGAGGTTCGTAACAGGAATTCCAACTATGTTAACCTCACAATATATTTTAAAATTTATTTTATAAATGTAGGTTAGCAGTGATCAAGGTTTTATATACAGTATTTATTAGTATGTCAGCGTTAGTTCCATACAGGAAGGTTTTTTGATAACTTTGTACTTTATATGGTGTAAAAATTATTAACAGAATATTGATATTTTATTTTATTTTATAACGGAAAAGTGATAGAATAGCTTTATCCACAACTTCCCTGGCTATGAATCCTTACTCTTATCAAGGAAAGTGAGGCATGACTCAGTTTAGTACAGCACGTAATTATTTAGTAATATGTATGAAATGACTCGTTACAGAAGAAACTTTGGTTGAAGTGTTTCACAGATATTTTTTACCCAATTAGGTATCCGGAATTTTCCTCCGAATCAATCCTTTCATTTTTTACGGGAATAAAAGATAGCATAATTGTATTTTAACATATTAGTAAATAATTGCGTGACGAACTAAACTGAGTTACGCTTCACTTTTCTTGATAAAACGAATAATTCATGTAATGAGAGAAATTTACCGATTTTTTTTACAGGTTATTAGGCCGGTATTTTGGTGCGCCATATCAGCTTCCTAAAGTAAAATTTTATCAGATGATCTCTATATTACACTTTACTTTTATGCAAAAATTTAAGTGTTTACATTGATTTTGAACATTTCGTTAGGCAGCCATTTTGCACCGCTATATCACATTCATACCAAAGTCTCATCTGTTCATCAATATGTTACATTTGATGTATGAGCTATTGAAATCAAGTTGAAAAAATATTTTTTTCACATTGATTTTTTAAACATTTTATTGGCCACTATTTAGTTCTTCCATATTGACTTCATACGCAATTTCTACCGGTTCATTCTTGTATCAGTCTTAATTTATGTGCCATTCAGGTCAATTCCGCAAGTGGGTTTTTACACTGATTTTGGACACATTTATTACGTATCCATTAAGGTCCACTATGTTGGACGTTTACCAAAATACTACTGTTTCGTACCCATATAACCCTTAATTTTTTATCAGAATTTGAAGGTAATCGTGTATGCAGTTTTTTAGCGGTACTAGGAATAGGCAGATGGACAGATAGTTTGTCTGAGCGACGGAAATGGGAAAATATGTATTTCGGCATCTAGGGGCCCTAAAATGTAAAGATCTCTAAAAACCTGGGAGGGTATTTTTTTCACGATTACAATAATTCCCTCTTAACAGGGAGGTAAAGATACTGCTGAAAGAATTAAAAGAAAATAATGACATCAACATGCCATTTTTGTAATATGGGAATGTAGACACTTTTGTATTTCGTGCAATTTTTTTATTTAATTCAAAACTATTTATATACAGTTTTATATACTATAACAATAATATAAATAAAGGGATACTCTGAAAATTAATTAAATCTCATTCCAATTCTCTCATTCCTCGTTCCTCGTACATTTTTCACACATACTTGTCTAGTGTTATAGATTTCTTCACTCTACTAATTCTCACTAAAATCAATGTAACTCTGCATCTCATATATCTCCTTCTTCGAGTTTGCTCATTCTTATGAATTGTTTAAAATTTAAAATAATATAAAATAAATAAATAAAAAATATATAATGGTATAAATTTAAAAAAAATTGTCTAGTCTTAAAAAAAAAAATCATTTGAGAATAAATTAATGTCTACCTTTCTCTTTTCCAATTCTCTCATTCCTCACTCCTCTTGCGCATTTGTGTCTTAGCACACACTTTTTTAACAATTTGATTTCTCCGCTTAACAAATATGTCAATTTCCATTTAGAATTGTTCACTATTTTGTACAGATTCTTTACATAGAATTATATACATTCAGAACCATTCTAATTTTTACTCTTCAGCCAATCGACTCTATCTGGTTTCTTGTTCTTCTTTTAAATTTGTGACATTTTCTTTTCGAGGAAACCAATTGATGTGTGGTTTCCTTATGGTAACTTTATTTGAAGCATTGCTTTAACAAATTTATTTAAAATATTTAAAATTGAATTGAATTTTCTCTTTGTTGGATTCGCAATTTTGCTAGTTAAATACCCTTTGGTTTTTAATTCTGCTAGATCCAACCCTGCATTATTAACAAATTCCTCTAACAGTTTGTAACTAGATTTTAAATTTTCCAATTTTTTAATATTATATGTAAACCTTTGAATTTCTACATTAATTTTCTCCTTTTGATCTATTTTCTTAAGATTCTGGTTTAAACATTTCCACACTTTAATGACATTGTTTTATTTTATTACGTTTAATTGTTTTTACATGTAGCCAACCTCACGTAGTTAACTTCCCCTTTAGATTTAACCTACAAAAAGATTTATCATTTGAAGCGACCATGTGTTAAATTGTCTCATCATGTTTCTTGTTTGAATTTCCTGTGCTCACGTGACTAAGTAAGTACATCATACACTTTTGAATAGAATTTAAAACACAATTTTCCCAAATAGCCAAATAGCTTTAATTGTTGCAATTTCCAATTATGTTATAAATTTCATAAATTTTCATTACCTAGATATCTCAGCTCTATTAACAATATGTTTTTTATCTTCACCACTCAATTATATAAATAATTCATCTAATTCTTTCCTCAACTTCCTTTGCATTAAAAATGTTTTTTCTTTTCCCTTAAAATATTCAATTTATAATAATTTTATATTCTTTTAATCCTTACCATTTAAAGAAAGTGATTTCCATGCTTTCAGGTGGCACTGATGATGGCGAATGCCGAAAGCCCTCTGCTACGTTTTTAATTAAATACAAAAATTGCACGAAATACAAAAGTGTCTACATTCCCATTTACCTCTACGTGTACACAGCCGTTTCCTATTCTTATTTTTGTAATAAACGAGTATAATTTAGGATCTTTGAGGGCTCAGTAAGTATATAAGATATTTTTCTTGAGCAGTAAATATGTGAAGATCTATGAATTTTAACTGGCTTTTTAAAAAGTTTCTCATGAAAACTTTTTTCTCAAATGTATTTTGGCTTAGGGAGCCCAGTATTTTAGAGATATATTGATATTTATATATTTATTAAATTAGTGAATTTTATTTTTTAACAAATATTTTTGTATTTGCTAATAAATATTAACTGCATCTGCAATCTTTGTATTTGTGACTACTAATTCCCACTTAACTCCGAAATATTTGATGGTTATTTTATTATCTTCTTTTTTAACACATCCATTGGAATTCAATTTTAAAAAATCTTGTTTTAGTGCAACTAATCTTCTTGCCTTTCCACATGTATTCCATTTTACAGGTCGTAATCTGACTTTCTTGAACCTAACAAATATACAGCTTTCATTTTATGATCTTTATAGCCTTTTTACGATGCTGAGGTAATATCACCGTCTACTGTAAAATATATACCTAATTTCTTTCCGAGTGATATCCTAGGTATACATATTTTTTTCATTTTAAAAAAATCACGTGGTTAATTTCGACTTGAGTCTCGGATTTAATACATTTAGACATCACCCTAATTATAGCAAATTGTCAGTTTTCACATATTAAAAGCAGGAAGAGAAAATCCAGTTTTTAATAAATCAATTCACAACAAACAATTCACAACCCAAAAAGTAGGTTACGCTAAAATTTCTAAATCTGCAAGTTCTATATCAACAATTTTTGAATCTTAAAAATATGTAACCTAAGTAATTAGTTGAATTGAATAGTAGCTAATGCAAGTAACTAAACAAACTCGCTAATTTTTTAGAACTGCCGTTTATTGACTTCATACCACAGAATCAAAGTAGTTCGTTTGTGCAACTAAGAATACAGCGCAGGGGCGTGTCAAAATATTTAATTTTAGTTTTAGTAAATACATCAATAATACACAAAGAAAAAGTAGCGAGGATAGTGAGAAAGTGGATAGTTTGACTAAATACTCATAGCTTTTAAGTATGCTTCGAAGAGCTCTTAAGAATATGTAGAGACAAGTTAGCTAATCTTATTTTTGTCTTGGCGCACTCCAAAGCCTTCAGCACTCATAGTTTTTTATATGCTGTTCTTATTAGAGTACCGTGCCTGTAATCAGGCATTCGATAGTGTGTGCTTTGAAACGTACTTTTTAAGTAGATCTATCTGGTTCCTTTCGTGCACTGCACTAAACTATTATACCAGGGAATTTGTTAAATGTAGTAGTTTCCCGCTGTCTTCTACGCAGTTATGTGATGTGGTGTATGTGTTGACTAAGAGGGCTTGTCACTCTTCGCAGTCGACTTCAAGTTTTGCCTTCACTTTTCTTGTTATTTCTGCCTATGACCTGGCAAAGGACCGTTTAAATTTTTTATTCAGACAATATGAAGGGAAGGGGGAAAGAACCCAGCTCCGCCACATTTTTAAAATTATATGAAATTACACGCAAAATGTTAATATTTAATAACTTATATCGTTAAATAAAAAAAATGGATTAAGCCGGTTCTTTCCCTGTACCCTTTATTCTTAACATGAAGAGGAAGGAAAGGTGCGCAGAAGAGGGGGATTAGAATCACCCTTCAAGGTACCCGGAAAGGAATTAACGTCTTGAATATTTCGGCCAGACGGGCACTACAGTTTATCGGGGGATTCAAACCTCGGCCTTCCCCTCCACCTTATGGCGGTTAGTGTGGAGTTATTATCCCGTGATATTATGTGGGATAATATCCCGGGAACATCCGATTCCCCCCGACCTGATTACCGGCGTGAGTGACGGAAAGGTGAAATTCATTTTCCACTCCAGCTCCCGGGTCTAGCAGTGATGTAGTAGATTGACAAAATATTTTCAATTAATATTAAAAAATGATTTTGTCGTACCCAGGATACGAACTGCCTGCTCTACCTTTAGCCGCAGTCCAGTGCCTTAAGGCACTAGACCATTCGCAGGTCTGACTCCAGGTCCAGAGCCTGTTTATTTTTATAGATTTTAGCATTGTTTCTTCGCTCCAACCTGAAACAATTTTGTATAAGGTTGGTCAAAATCGTCAATTAAAAATTAAAAATCAATTTTCTAGATGAGATTTTATGCCGCCGCACAGTGCGCCTAGAGATAGAAAATTTTGGACAAAAACCAAAATAAGACTGTAGCTACAAAAAGTCTATATTTTTTGTTTAAATTTAGTGGAATAGGTGGTATTTAAATGAATAGGCTTCCATTATTTTGCAAAAGTATACAAATTATTTTACCTGGTAATATCAAATTTCTGGCTAATTATGATATCTGTATTTTATTTAAATGCAAAATCACATTAAAAATAGCTGGAATAGCGAGACGTTTTAAACAATATAATAATATTCTAATTAACCTAGACCTAGACTATTCACTATCTTCTGTTTCTGAATCGGTACCACTATATTCATGCGAACTATTAAAGTCATTTAGTGCAGAATCTATTTTTCTACCACAAGATATTATCCTTAAAATTAGGTAAAATTTATCAATTCGATTTTTGTTTATTTGTGTAATCTGGCAACTTATATCAGAGGTACTGAAAAATCTCCTAGCTGTATTCCCATCGTTACTAGTGCCAAGATCCTCCTACTTGCCATTTTTGAAAAGGAATCCTATATGATGTGTGGAGGAGGCATTCAAAAAACCTAATCCAGGAATTCAATGTTGACAAGCCAAAACGATTTTTCGGGTTTTGGAAGTTTTTCAGTAACTCTTTTTAAATTAATTTCTTTCGGTGTTGCCCACAAATGTAACACCTAAGAGTCGAGTTTGTGTCTGAAAGTGAATTGCTATACTACCATCTAGCATTGTAAAATAAAGTTGAAAATAAAAATGTACTTGACATGAAACTGAAATGTTTGAAGATTTCCTATTGCACTGTTTATTAATGCATACTGTTTTCTAATTAACTGCTCATTTCCCTTCATAAATATTAATTTGAAGAGACGATAATATAGTGTAGATGAAGGGTGGGGATTTACCCACAACTCTATATTATCTATTAAATTTATTAACCCAAGAGGTACTAGGGCAACTACAAAAAGAAATTCATCAGTATTCGTACAACTTTCGGCAAAACTTTATTTATAAATACTGTGCCCAGAACTTGCTTCACATCCCCACTTACAAATAAGTTTTAGATTATTTTCAGAATTGTCATTTATGTTAACCATATGTAAAATGCTTTGAACGGTTACATTTAATAAATTTTGTAGGAATACTTCTTCCGAAATTTCTGTCACAAGTATATTGGAAGGGTAGAAAATTTCTTTTCATATCTCTAAGTACTTTTACAGCAGAAAAACACTTATTATGCATTGAATTTACAAAATAACGAAGAATGGCAATTTTTCTCTCTGACAGATCTAACGCTAAATAAAGCGCAATCAGCTCGTGCGTGGGGTGTAATTTAGGATGAGTGTTTTCTAAAGTTGTAAAACTCTGAGGTACTTTAGTCGCACTAAGTAATTCTTCAGGTGACCGGGAAGAAAGTAAATCCTGAACTCGGCGTTTTTTGTTTTACTTGAGGCCTGCTCAAAAGGTACTTGGGGCCTTCCACGGCTCGGTCCCGCCTTAGGTTCATGAGAGCTTTATGTTTTTTTTTCAAATACTTTTGTTTAACCATTCGCCGTGCCGTTGCAACAAATAGTTTCTATTGCGTGAACAGTCTTTCCATTTCTTACTTACTTACTTACTAAGCAATAATCATAAGACATTTTTTTAACAATCTCATTAGAGACATGCGAACTTTCCGTAATATTTAATAGAGTTCTAATTTTGTTTGAAACGTTCTTTTTTCGTTTTCAGATTTATGGCTCGAAATCCAATCTTCAATTAAATCTATTTTTACACTGTAGGTACTTTCTAAAAAAAAATCACTGCAGTCATTGTCCCAATTTGTGGCAGAAAAAAAAAGTGAAGTTATAAATTTTACTGGTACGAAACAACTAAAAGTACACGATGTTTTTCGCCGAACTGAAGATATGCTTAATTAAAATTTAAGATCACAAAATTAACCTGATTTTCGTATGCTGTTTATTTACCTTAAGAATTCCTAAAATTTGAAGACACAATTTTAAACTATTATACAGAAAGAAAAGATACATACCTTACTGTATCTTTTCCATAGTCAACGGTTTTTCTTTTAATGTAAACAATAACGGACAGAAACAATAGAAGCAAATGCAAATGTGTGACTGATAAGAGAAGAAGAAATATTTATCTCATTTTTAAATGTTGAAACTCAATTTATTTCTGACTTATTTGTGTTGACCAATTCAAGCAACTTTTTTTTATGAGGAATTTGGTCAGTCCTCTTTAATTTTAGTTGGTTGGAACAGTAAAATTTGATACTTATTATTTCGATTTGTGTCCAATGGGGGCCGCACTGTGCAAAGCTCTTGCAATTGTTTTGCTTCTTCTTGGCATCGCGACGCCTAGTGTAGTGACGGCGTCGTTTTATTTTGGAAGTAAATAATTACATTTTACCATATTAAATAAACCTTTTTAAACAAACAAACGTGTTAAATCTAGAGAAAAAGGCAGTTGGAGTTTTAAGCACCCTGTATATATTAAATACGCCGTCGAGTAACACCTCCTTCACGTGCACAGTAGCGTAAATAGTTGCAGCTGTGTTTATGGCGATCCACTTCAAATTTGGGTCAGAATAATTTTTATTTGAGGTTCAAATAAATTTAATCATAGCAACATACTTATTAATATGACTGTTTATATTTTTGTCACTCAAATACAGACAATATTTAATAAATCCTGAAACAACAATTTACCAAATCAGGTAGATTATGTTTACGCTCATAGAATTTCATTAAATATTAGCCAATTTAGTTCAAATATTTGAAAGAATCTTCTATATTACTTTGTAAGGCTGCAGAGATATAAGTGGATACAAAAAAAAAAGGAAAATAAAGGGATCGAGTTTTATTTGTTCAGATATATAACACGTTTTACGTTAACTTTGGGTAAAAATATTGAAATACAAAACTGTTATGGAGTATAACGAAATATAAAAAAATGTATGGCTTACAGATAAAACAGCTCCTTTGGGGCCTTATATCTCCCAGGTTATAATCGAGTAAGACGTTGCGCTTTTGGTCGCCCCACAAATATAAGTAATCACGCAATTTGCCATAAAAACCCAGACATGTTTCCTAGCCAAGAAATATTTGGGATTATGCCTGAATTTAATATCTGGAATCTGTACATCTTTATAGAAAAATCTAAATTTTAATCATAATTCTGGAAATTCACCAAGTTTTACATATATTTTGTTATTGTTTATTAAAAGTGCATTTTATTTCAGTTCAGATAATGACAACTGGACTTGCGTGTATTATTTGGGACTTAAAAAACGTTTTATGAGAAAAATCAAACTGAATTCAAATAAAAACACTCAAATGTTAAAAATAATATTTTATTTCGTGTTAGAACTTTGACTTATAAAGACACATAACAAGACCTAATTACAGCCTAATACCTTAAGTTTAATGTCTATTTAGATTTGTTTTACAAATTCTTTTGTTTCACTATTTTTAGTTTTATTCATAAGAAGGTTTTCTGAGAGGTCAGGCTCAAAGTTTTCAAGGCCTAAACTTAGTCCCTAATAAAAATCATCCATCTGAGATTGAACTGGAGCTCTACGCATTGCAAGTTTAACGCTCTATCCGTGAATCTACCTGCTCACACCAGAAAGTAAATGAACTTTATTTAGAGTCCGATATTTTTAATGACGTAATGCGTGACGTTCCGCGTGCACTAATGATGCTGAGAGACGAGACATAATTTGTACTCTCGTCTTGTGTCGACCTAATCTCGTCTCGTCTCCACATGATCTCGTCTCATCTCGGCACCATTCAATGTCGACCTTTACTAAAATGTTGCATTACATTGCAATTACATTTAGGTTTGCTTCTAATATATCAGAGTTTTTCAGAAAATAAGTCTTATATATTTTTTATGGATGTAAATATAAAAATGTATTTTTGCGGCTCATAATAACAGCAATTTTTTAACTCTCTACACATGAGAGTATTTGATTATATTTTTAACCAGGTCTACAAGCTTTCTATTAAAATATACAGCGCGTAACAAAAGTAAGGAAACGGCGAAATATCTCAAGTACGGCTTACCTGTATTTAATGAAAATATGTACACTTAGGTCCTAACACTGGAACCTGTGGTGGAAGATAGATCAAGATACAAGAGTTCAAACCAACTATACCACCACTTGTTACGTTCTGGACGCGCGTTTCGCTAACCATGTTAGCATCATTAGCAGACGATATAAACTAAAGTAACTTATCCCAACCGAGACTATTTATAGGTAAATGTGGCCACACTTGGTTGCACCCGACTGCATCGTTGTCAAGTAAGCTACTACAGGGAATAGGCCCTCTGTCCTTATTTAGTGCTTTCTTACCACATTTAACTATTTCTATACTCTCAAATGCATCCAGTAATCTATTATTAGATACATTTTTAATTAACTTAAGATTATTTATTCCCATTTGGGATTGTTTTCCAAAGCATGTTGGGCAACGCTTAACTTTTCTGTTCTTCAGTATCTTAAATGTGCCATGTAACATCAGACTCATTTTATTGCCGTCAACACAAATTGGCAGCATTTTTTCTTAACTCACAGGTTAGTCAATTTTCCATTTAGTACAAAATTATCATTATAACCAAAGAAAGTGTTAACAATGAAAATGAACCGGATTAAAAATATAGCTAAAAGTAAATTTCCTATAAATATCAAATTCTAATGTTCTAATAACTAACGTTATAATGATAATTTTGTACATAAACTAGTAAATAAGACATAAGCATAAGAAAATGTTAAAAGATGCTACTACTCTTCTTATAATATAATTGTTGCTGAAAAAAATTTTGATTCATACATAATTTTGTGAGGCTCCCAATAAATTCAAAGTAATCCCAAAGTTATCGTATGAGGTCCCAGATATACGAGATGTCTAGAAAAAGTATTTAAAAACGTAGGTTTTAGAGTAACCTACAAAACGAAGAACATGAACATGTCTACTCTTTCAAAATAATCTGGATTAAAAATATAGCTAAAAGTAATGGTTATAATGATAATTTTGTACATAAACTAGTAAATAAGACATAAGCATAAGAAAATGTTAAAAGATGCTACTACTCTTCAAGCACCTGAGGCTCCCAATAAATTCAAAGTAATCCCATATGGTCCCAGATATACGAGATGTCTAGAAAAAGTATTTAAAAACGTAGGTTTTAGAGTAACCTACAAAACGAAGAACAGTTTGAAAAATCTCCTTGGAAACCCTAAAGACAAAGTCGACTTGAAGGAGAGTGACGTCTATGAAATTAGCTGTAATAACTGCGATCTAAAATATGTTGGGCAAACTAGACGCTCCATAAACTTTTGGTTTAAAGAACACATGGCACATTTAAGATACGGAAGAACAGAAAAGTCAAGCGTTGCCCAACATGCTTTGGAAAACAATCACCAAATAGGAATAAATAATCTTAAGTTAATTGAAAATGTATCTAATAATAGATTATTGGATGCATTTGAGAGTATAGAAATAGTTAAATGTGGTAAGAGAGCACTAAATAAAGACAGATGGCCCATTTCCCATAGTCCACTCTATTGGTTACTTGACAACGGTGCAGTCGGGTGCAATCAAGTGTGACCAGATTCGCCTATAAATAGTCTCGGTTAGGATAAGTTACTTTAGTTTATATCATCTGCTGATGATGCTAACTTAAGAAGAAATGAATTAAGAGGTACTTTTTCTCGATGGCCCATTCCCCATAGTCCACTCTATTGGTTACTTGACAACGGTGCAGTTGGGTGCAATCAAGTGTGACCAGATTCGCCTATAAATAGTCTCGGTTAGGATAAGTTACTTTAGTTTATATCATCTGCTGAGGATGCTAACTTAAGAAGAAATGAATTAAGAGGTACTTTTTCTCACGATTGAGAAATGGTTTATTGGTCGAATAAATATGATGGTCAGTTCTAAAATGGCACAGGATTGTTTTGTTTAATATTTCACTAAAATATTTCTAATGGTTTTATATTTAATTAATCAACCTAAAAAGTAAAGAACAAATTCCGGTGACCCGTTTATCTTGGAACTCTATCTTAATTCAGAAACTATAAAAGATAGAAACAAAATTCAAATTGTAAAAGATTTACACTTTACTATCTTATTTCTGAAAAATCTATATCACTTAATATCAATTTCTGGTTTTTGACACTTCAGGTTAAACCGAAACGCATGAAAACCTTGCGAACAATTAAATAAAAATTAATGAATAGTCAGGATAAACTATTTATCAATTCGTTTATCCGCCAAAGCGTTCATACATGTGCATTGACGAATAGAATTAACTAATCGGGTCGAAAGGAATAGTGAGTAGCGGGCTTAATTTGGATTCGTTCGTTTTATTCTATAGGTGTCATCCTGAAGTAATGTCTCTATTTTCTCTCCGTAGTTGTTCTTGTCCATGTACACGCTCGAATTTTCTTTATCTGTAGGTAGAATTATAACATCTTTGTCGTTGAGGCTCTTTATAGCTGTTTTTTCCGCGGCTGACAAGTTGAATTTTGGTTGCTTGGTTGTTTTGCTGTCAGTTGATGGTAAATACGCCAGAAGAGACTCGAAACTCTGCGCAGTAAGCACCAGTCAGTACAGCCACTACGGAATACGGTAATAAATGTATTATTTATTTCATTATCCAAAGCACAGGAATCGGTTCTCTGCAAAGGACATAACTTCGCAAATGCTCCGAGAACAATTCCAATATAGGACATAATAGCGGGTGTAGCGGATAGCATCCGAAAAGTACACCAAGAACAGACAGATTCAGTTCGATATGAAACGATGAAAATACTTCGCAGCTCTAAGCCATAAAAATTCAACTAATCAGTTGAATCAGCTATAAAGAGCCTGAATCACAAAGAAGATTATAATTCTACCTAAAGGTAAAGGGAGTGCAACGGAGAGCTATAGGATAATACGAACGGATCCAGCTAAAAAAAATTGAAAGGAGAATCTGCAGCTTTATCAGTAGCTTTCATTTGCCAGACCTAGAAAAGAAGAAATTGAAGCCAAACGGTCCGAAGATTCCGTGATTTCTGATATATGCCAACACAAAGCGTTAATCCGATCTTAATTGGAGTGATAAGATAATGCTTAACGTCCACATATTTCATTTTCCAAGGCAGTTGTTATGATCAAATCTCGGGCGCCGTCATGGGGTTTCCGTATATCTCCTGTGGTAGCAAATGCCTTTATAGAGGCTTTCGAGGAAACTGCTTTAAGCTCTGCTACTTTATAATCTAAATGTTGGTTTAAATATGTCGATGATCCTTTTGTAAGATTTTATTATTATTTATTGTTTTATTTTTAGATAATCTAAACCAACAGTATTCTAATATAAAATTCACTATGGAAATTGAGTCAGATGGTGCCATTTCCTTCCCTGATGGGTTAGCATAAAAAAGAGAACGGCATACTACTTACGTTTAAAGAAAACCGACACATACGAATAGATATTTAAATTTTTCTTCTTACCATCATCCATCTTAAAAAAATCCGTCATCAATTCATTAGTATTTGGGGCTTTGCTAATATCTGATGCTAATTCAATTCCAGATCAAACAGAAATACTGACTGAAGTTTTAAAATCATACGCATATTGCATTGAATGTATTAGGCGGATAAGGTATTATAATAATTTCAGACCTCAGTCAGTATTGGATACTCAACCTTCAAATAGTGCAGTTTGGCCTTTTATCTAGGGTACCACAGGTAAAATTGTAAGAATTTTTCTGGTATCTATAACATTCGCACAATCTTTACATACACAAAAAGATTCAACGATGCTTAAGGGCACCAAAATATTCCTCTGAAATCAGAAAAATCTTATAAATGTTTTCGTTCTTGCGGTAAACTGTATGTGGGTAAAACTGGACGATCTGTGTCTTTTAGACTTAAGGAACATCAAACATGGATAAGTAAAAAATAAATTGTTTAATCCGCTGTCGCTGAACACCATTTTCCCTGGTAACAATTTTTCATCCTATCTCATCGACCAGATATGTTCTTTGGTCATCTTATCTTTTACAAAATTTAGAAGATCAAACCTATTTTTTATAAGAATTTTGCTGACTGATAATTTCTAGCTTGTAAGTTCCTTTTTGTTTAAAATTACCTAAATTCCTTTACCCAACGTTCTCAAATTTGAAGATAAAATGATACATTTTCAACTTCCAACTTGGATTTGATAGTATCTTCAATAATAATCTTCAGACTTTCATTGTTATTTTCTTGTAATTCATAAAATATGAGTTTATCGAGCCTAGAATTATGTCCTAAATATTACAACCTCAACATATACAGGGTGGCCAAATAGTATGACAAAACTCGATAGCTCCGAAACCATTTACGATAGAGAAATACTTTACATATAAAGTTGTAGGAGGTTAAAAACTGCACAGTGCAAAATTATTTTTCCCTCTCCGCAGTAGTCCAAAAAAAGTTGCGGGGAAAATATGAATTTTTTTTAAACGGAAAATAATGTTTGTGCACATTTGAATTCCTCGCGAAATTCTCTATAGGACACCATGTTTAGTTTAACACAAGTTTGCCACGTTGCCAAATAATTCGGAACAATCCCTAAACTTACGAAAAAACATAATATTTCATAATGTGTATTAATTTTTTTCTAATATAATTTCAAACCAAATGAACTTATAATATTGAGGGAAGAACGGAGGGCTCCCAAGGTGGGGTATTTTTATTATTTTACATAAGATGTTTTCAGCAGACCAATATTACGAAATTCGATCCTAATTTACGTTGGTTTTTCAAATGAAACACCCTGTCTTTTGTCACTATCTCCTTTAGGAATTTTTATCTTCTTCAAAATGTATTAATGTATTATATCTCCTATCTATGTTAATTTTGAGTGTATTTTACTATTTTACGATTTTACCGCTCTAGTCAAGCCAGCCATGAATACACATAAAAACATCATTTGATAGATACATCAGTTTCGGGCATTTTTTGACAGTTTTTTTCAAAAGTTACCTTCACTGCCGCATTATATTTCATTAAATACAATCCGAATGATTTAAATTCCCAAAGGTCGAATTGATTGATATGATTTTTATTCTCGGAGCTAGCGACAGAAATTGCTTACTTGCGGCAAAAATATATTATGAAAAATAGCCAGAAAGGAGACAGCAAACAGAAGGGCATTTGAAATGTTATTTTGGCAGTAACAAATTCCTCGCATTGGCCAACGAGACCTCTCCGACCAAATGAATGTTTCACGAACATCAGTTCAAAGCTTTTACAAACGAACAAATTGCATCCTTACAATGTGCAGCTTCTACAAGACGTAAATGCAGAAGATTACCAAAGAAGATTGAATTTTTGTGAATGGCCGCAGCAAAAAAAAATAGGAGACGAGAGCAACTTCTCACATTTAATACTATTCTGAGACGAAGTAACATTTTACAAGAACAGTAACAGGCATAATTTTTATTATTATGACACAAGCAACAAACATTTTATTAGGATACACACACAAAATAGGTTGTCTTGCATCGTTGGGCCAATTTTTTTTGAAGCATGGGCAAGTGTATTTATTGGGACTTTTTACAAAATCATTTACTGCAATTGATAACTCGTGTGCCGAGTGAAACTCGCCAACGTTTGTGGTTTTTGCATGATGGAGCACCCATCTATTATACGCGACTAATTATTGATTTTTTAAAATCAAACCTTTGAACAACAGATTGGAACATCCAGCTCCAGGGCTGTCTAGGTTAAATGAAATTTAGGGTATAGGGATTTGTAAAGAATGACGTTTACAAAATACACTCCACTACGAGAAAATTCACAATATAAATTGTTTCGGAAGTATAAGTGCTGAAATGTGCAGGAACATGATTTTCTTGTTTAAAAACCGTTTTCAACTGTATATCGATGTTCACGGAGGAAATTTTGAATAGTTAATTAGGTTGAAATTTGCTTTACTTTACTGCCTAAGCCCCCAGCTTATTAGTTTACATAGTTAACTTTCGTTGTTATTAGTGATTTTGTTAGGACTTAGTTAGTTCTCGAGTTCTCATTATTGAATATAATGTATAAAATCAATTCCTCTTATTAATGTCATACTTTGTATTATAATTTTGTTTGATTTTGCATTGTCATAAAAATTCAATATTGTTATTATTTATTAAAATATCATATTTGTCAAAAAAATATTTGAACTGACGTTTATGCGAATAAGCGAAATTTTGTTTTTTGTTTTGTTAGCTCTTTAAGTAAAAAGAAAACTTTACGTTATTTTGAATTTTTCTGCTTGTGACTATATACCTTTGTTAAAAATATTATACCAATAAGATGAACCTTACTCTGTAACAGTACAATGTAGTGTTCAGGCGTCACAGAATTTGTTTAACATTCCCTTTGGAATATCGCGTCCTTTTGGAGATACCTCTCTATCCGATATAGAGAAGTTTGATTTTGGTGTACATCCACCCCCCCCCCAAAAGTGGTCGATCCAAAAATGTCTTTGTTAACAGTGTTAATTTAAAGAAAATTTGTTGCTGTTCAAAACCAAAACCATACAGAAATTTAATTAATTTATTATGTAATACCGTCCTAACTATATCTCGATTTTTTTTGAGCAATCGAACGCTAACATATAGTAATAGCTGGCTAGAGGTGTAAAATAGCTAATTTGTTGGTACATTTTTCATAAAAAGTAAAATACCGTCAAAATTAATAGAGATAGACATAAGAATATATTAATAAATGTTTCAGAGGATGAAAGTCCCTAAAAGAGAAAGTGAGAAAACATAGGATGTCCGGTTTGAAAAACCAGTGTAAATTAGATTAGGTTAGTTAATATTCTTACATCTTTTGAAAAAACCCTGTATAAAATAATAAATATATCGAGCCTTGGGAGCCCCCGGCGATCGTTGTTCCTCCAATATTATCAGTTACTTTGGCTTTCGATTACATTAGTAGAAAGTTATTATAGATTTTATCATAGTATGTTTTTTTCCTAAATTTAAGAATTTTTTCCGAATTATATGGCAACATCGCAAAGTTGTATGAACGAAATATGGTGTCATATAGACAATTTTGCGACGAATTTAAAAATGTAAAAATATATCTATTTAAAAAAAAATACCTTTTGTCCGTAAGTTTTTTTGGGCCATTGCATACAGTGGAAAATAATTTTACACTGTGCGGCTTTTGGCCTCCTACAACTTTTGAATGCAAAGTATTTCTCTATTGTGAATGATATTGGAGCTATCGAACTTTGTCGTACTATTGGGCCACCCTGTACTTGTATATGGTCAGCTAAAATCAATATAGGAAATAAGTAGTATCAAAATGATTAAAAGTTCCCCTTAAAACTTTAAATCCAAATATCTCGTTGTCGGGAGGTGATTTAGGCATGCCATATATATAGGCTGCTCCACTCTCCGCGATGCACCAGCCCTGATTTATAGAGAGGTTAGTCTAATCCTTAGGCACCCCTGGCTGGCTATAACTTTAAATTTGTACATCCACCATTCACGTCACATGCACGTGCTCAATATTTTTGGATTTAATCGCCAGATTTCTACCACGAATACGGCCTACAAATCCTTTAGGTACCCCTTAGATTTGACCAAAATTTGAATGCGGTAAATCAATAAAAAATATAATTCATTTCGAATCTTACAGTAAGTAATCACATATATGATTATTTTTATTTCCAAAATAGTCAGTAAACTTCATTTTTTAATAATCTATATCAAGACCTTAAATAAATTATTGCTAAAATTTACATGTGTCTAATGACTAATTTTGTAACCTACGCAAACAAATCTTATTGCCCTTTTAAGCGAAGTAAGAAAACCTTAATTAGTAGTGTGATGGTCAATATCGCACAATTCAGATCTTATAAGATTTCTGCACCAAATATGAAAGTCCATCCAGTGGAGAAGAGCCGTGGACGACATCTGTCATTCAAGGGGTTAGCGCGTCTAGATGCATAACATTACGAATATAATCCTAGTTGTATTGGAATAGAGTATTTAGCTTAAGGGCACACAAGCTAAGAAACCGAGTTTGAACCTTTTCTAAATTATATTTATGCATTTCATAATTAAGGGATCATATTACTGATACATATTCCATCACCGACCTCTGCCCTTAAAGGGCAATGCGCTAGTCTCAAAAGTAATATCAGACAAGTGTGCAATTTCTCTGTTATAAAACTTATTAATTTACTGATACTACACTACTACACTTATACGAAACAAAAAAATAAGAATGGGAACAGCAAATATATTTCGGAGACTAAGATAGCAAAATCTTACTTATTTTATTATATTAATTACCAATCTGTCTTGCAAAAGTCCCAGTTGGCTCCGGTTTTATAAATCCATGCTTATTATGATAATTTACCCACTTGCCCTTAATGTATTGGAAAGTTCGACCATTTAATAAGAAATACCTGGATTTATTATACCAGGTGTACTTTATAAGGAGTTTAAATAAATATAACAAATCCTAAATTGTTAGTTAGTTGTATTTCAACCACCAGTTGATCGAGAGCTGTTCGTATTTGATAAATTAGAGAGTTTTGAGCAACATGTCGCGAGATTGTGTAAATAAACCGGATCATTTTTGTTATATATGTGATAAAGTGACTTTTGTGAAACAAAAACGTACTCTGAGCCCTTGTATTTAGGCTGTAAATTTGCAGACCGGGATAAAGATTGGGGGATCCCAATAACTGCTGCAATAAATGTGCGTCCAACATTCGCAGTTGGCTAAGTGGAAAAAAGCCCTTCCCTATTCTATGATCTGACGAGAACTGAAATACTACGTTACTGACTGTTACTTTTGATTGACACCTCCCATCAAAAAAAGCTTTTCGGAAAAAAAGATCTGCGATCAAGTCATTGGGACGAATTGCCTGTACCTAATCCACCTCAGGATTGATTCTGATGATAATCAACCTCGCAAGACTCCGATTTTGTCTGTGAACTTCACAGTAAAAACCCTCACAAAATAAGTCAAAGTGTATTAAGTGATCTTATAAGGGATTTAGAATTGCCCAAGAAAAAAGCAGAACTATTGGCCACTTGATTTTAACAATGGAATTTACTTCTAGATGAAGTAAAAGTTTCTGTATTCCGAAGCCGTCAGGAAAACTTAACACCATTTTTTAACATGGAAAAAATTTGGTAGCCTGCAAGGACAGTGAGGGATTAATGGCAGCGTTAAATCTGGATTATGATCCAAAAAACGGGAGACTTTTCATTAATTCCTCAAAAGTAAGTCTTAAAGCTTTGTTACTCCATAATGGAAACAAATTGCCTTCACTTTCAATTGGTTCTTCCAATTTGAAATTGTTACTGGAGACCATAAAATATGAAAGATATAAATGGCAAATTTGTGGGGGTTTAAAAGTTGTGGCGATTTTGTTGGAATGCAGTTAGGTTATACCAAATACTGCTGCTTGCTCTGCGAATGGGACAGGCGTACACGATCGCATCACTACAGAAAGAGAGAGTCTTTTGAGCTAGGAATGAAAACTGTACCAGTGAGCCATTAGCTCCCCCTAGGTTGTAATATGGGGTTGAAAATTCATTTCCTGGACTCTTATCTGGATTACTTTTCGGGAAATTGTGGGGCTGTAAGTGACGAGCACGGTGAGAGTTTGCAATAGGATATTTCAAACATGGAAAGAAAGTATCAGGGAAAATGATACTGTGACTACTGCTGGTCTGTTACGAGAGATGCACCAGAGGCTGCTTTGAAAAGGCAGGCTAAGAAGCGGAAAATGAGTGTCTAAACTTTAGATTCAATGATAAAAATGTGCTATTTATTTGCTTTTTTTGAACCAACAATATATTGCTATCTGTATTTGCCATTACATCATTGTATATGCCGAAAAATTAAAATTTTATAACAAATAATTCAGATTTTTTTTGCAAGCCGACAAAATTCTTTAATAGGTATTTTTTAGTTACTTGGGTGGAGTTGAGTCCAAAAAATAGATTTTCTTCAAGAAACAAAAAAAATTGGAATTTATTCCCCAGTGTAATTAAACAATAGCTGCCTATTTTACCTTTACCTTTCCAAATAACCTCTAATGTCGGAAGCTAGGCCCAAAGCTTAGATAATAAAAATTCATGTTCAACCCTGTCAAACGCTTTGAGGATGTTCCTGTTAATAACATTGACTGAGGCAACTTCTAACAAAGCGTCTAGCAGGTATGACTGATAGACAGCTAAATTGGTGCCTGTAGATTGGCTAACTGATGATCATACAGAGAGTTGAACAATTTGCTTGTTTCACTACACTTCAGTAATTTTTATGGTTTCCTTTTCTCCAGATTTGTGAACTGTTACTAGAAACGCCTCCTTGAATGCTTGAATGCTTCTGAAAATTCCCAGCCTAAGCGAATTATTAAGAAACATAGGCAAAGCATCTGAAACAGTGAAGACAAAAGGTTTCAGGAAATAATTAGGAATACCATCAACCCTTGTAGACGCTCGACTTAGCCATACATTTTAGAACCACTAAAATACCGGCTATATATATATTGATCTTTGATTGATTTGAAACAGAATCAGGCACAATATTTTCATTATGATTTTTATAAACAATTCTTCTGGCATCTTGGCATCTTGGCAAAAAATTAGCTTTGTCTAAATCTCCTGATACATTCGTATAATCTAAGAAGAACATGGTTGGTGGTAAGCTAAAACTAGACCGATTATGACTGTCAAATGACCATAAACTTCAAAGATCAGTATTTTTACTAGCATAAACTTATGCAATATGCTGAGCATAACACAAATAAATCAAATCTTTATATTTTGATTTTAGTTCAGAAAAACTTAAATAGTGTTATTTAAATAAAATTTGTGTGCTCTTTTTTGTCTATAACGAACTGAAATGTCGATTAACCATAGGAAAGCAGAAGACAATTTGTTTCAATTAGTCATTCTGATGAGGTTGTCTAGACGGGCATAGGTTCAGGTCTCGTTGACATGAGTGTGGGTGCCCCATAGGGATTTATTTTGGGATCTGTTTAATTTTTTGCCTATATGAATAGGCTGGAAGCTTTTTCCTCGGAGAATGCCTCATTCACGTTGTATCCTGACGATGCTTCTGTGATATTGTCCAATCCAGTGGATAGCATTCTTTTTGAGAATGCACAGACCGTATCGAATGATTTGCATTCTTGGTTTTCAGATTATTTTTTGTTTTTTAATGTAGAAAAAAAAATATTGGACTTGATTCAAATTTAGGATATCCCACTGCAGATCCCTTGTTTCGAAAATAAATAGAGTTTCATATCAGTTTCGTAATTTGAAATTAGTATTGTCTAGAGAACAACTAATTATGACCTATTATGCTCAGGTGGATTCGAGGGTCAGGTGTGGCGTTGTCTTCTGGAGTTGGTCTACTCTGTTCTGTGATGTATTTGTTACTCAAAAAAATGTACTACATTGTATGTCAAGTTTTCCAGAAGAGGACCTTTCGGAGATATATCTAAGAATTTGAATATTTTAACAGTTCCTGGTATTTATATTTTTGAATTGTGTATTTATATTTTTAATAATAGGCATAATTGTTTATCAAATTTTAATGTACCCTCTGTAAATAGAAGACAAAAGATAATTTTACTGAGCCACCATATAAATCAAAAATCGGTAAATTTCCTTTACCCGGTACTGCCCCCGTTACCTTTCCTTTTATTAGAAATATTGAAGTGTGACCCAATTTAGTTCAGTATATAGTCATCGTCTTCAAGCACAAATTTAGTATCATATATGAACTGTGTTTTTAAACATTTTTATTGGGCGCCATTTCCATCAGATTGGACTCCGACCAATTTTTTACCAGTTTCTACTTATACCACAACTTGATTTTTGGGCATAATGTAAAATAAACTCGATAAGTAGTTTTACATTGACACACACCGCCATTTTGCTACGTCATGTTGAATTCGTACCAGCTTATTCCCATATCACATTAAATAAGTCAGTTGAAGGTTTTTTTACGTTGATTGTTTAAAAATTTTATTTGGCCGCCATTTTGTTTCGCCATCTTGTATTTGTACAACTTAACCATTTTTTCTTTATATCGCACTTAATGCTGGTGCAAAATTTGAAATTAATCTAATAAGTAGTTTTTTCAGACTGATTTGAAAAACTTGAAATCAATCTCGTAAGTAGTTTTCAAGCTATGCCACGAACTGACAGACAGACCGACGGAATTGATAAAACATATTTTTTGGCACCTAGGGACGCTAAAACGTGAATGGGGGATTTTTTTACGACTACAAACATTTTATTTGGCTACTTATTTGTTCCGCCATCTGCAATAAGTATCCCAATTATAGTAGTTCTTCTCTATACTACAATTAGTTATGACAAACTATTTGAAATCAAACCACTAAGCAGTTTTTCAGGCTGAACTTCAAATATTTAATATTTTATTAAACCACCATTTGGTTTCGCCATCTTGGATTCTTACCAAAATTTTACCAGTTGTTTCCTACAGCATACTTGATTTTTGTGCATAAATTGGATAAGTAGTTTTTTAGTTAAAATTTTTTTAACATTTCTCTAGACCACCATTTTGTTTCGCCGTGTTGGATTTTTACCAAAATATCACCAGGTCATCACCATATGACCCTTAATTTTTTACCCAAAGTGGTCAAATAGTCAGTCGTATTATTAGTTTTTTATTGAGAAAAAAAAAATTTAAGAGAATTGAGAAAATATATTTTTCAACATCTAGGAATCCTGAACCCTAAAGATCTGAAAAAATCTCGGAGGGTGATTTTTTCACGATTACAAGACTTCCCTTTTACCGGGAAAGTAAATGTGTAGATGAATACTTTGTTAGTTAATTTCTCGGTTAATGTTTAATATTATAACTGTACTGTTTTCCTTTAGGTTAAGTTTTGCTGACGCCTTATACAAAATTGTAAATTGTCTTACAGGAAAATATTTTAAATAATCAAATAAATAAATAAAATAGATAGTTTTATTGATTTACATTTATACCGAATTAATGCTATTAAGGGATTTGAAATTTAGTGTCTAGAAGACCTTGCTCAACGTTCAGGAAAAATATTAGAAATTTCCTAAATAATTTTTTATAATAATTTGGCTTAGTGACTGTTCTTTAACGACGTAACATATAAATGAGGTATCAAATAACCAATGAAAACATTTTGTTTGACGGTAAAGTATAAGATAATGTTCTTTTAAGCCAGTGAAAACTGTTTTTGAAAATATTATGTGATGGTAAGTACATTCTTCCTCAGCTCTGTCATTTAGTTTTGGACTTCTTGTTTATTTCACTTTTCATAAAACGAAGCCTGATGAGATACTTAATAAAATGAATGAAGACGTTTTACTGAAATTCTTGTCTTTGTCTCATATTTTCGTTGTGAAATGTATATTAAGTGCTTTCTGTTCTTTATATTTGTTTGTGATGTTATATATGATGTTAAATATTGTGTACATGTGAAGAGTAGGTGACAAGAAAAAGAAATATTTAGAAATGTAATATGAAATTTGGTACTTTGTAAAGTGAAGTTTTGGAAATATAAGACAAATTACTGAAAATGCCTCTCTTGTATATTGAATTAAAGGTGACAGTAAAACAATTTAAAACTTTTAAGCAAAGGAACATTAAGGAGAAGCGGCCCATTATTGTATTTTGTTGTTTAAATCACGTTTCAACGTCTCAGATCCGAAAAAACACAGGTAGTTCCTTGACTGCCAGTCCAGATATATATGCTAAATCTATATTTTCAACAGACTTTTGAACTGGAACAAAATAGATATATATATATATCTTATATATATATATATATATATATATATATATATATATATATATATATATATATATATATATATATATATATATATATATATATATATATATATATATATATATATATATATATATGAACGAACTGGCAACATTTTTGGCACGAAATGACAATCCAATAAAATGTTTAAAAAATTTGGTGATCGATCTCTTGTAACAAATCTTTTCTTTTATCAAGAAGAATTTCTCGGCCAACTTTGATTTTTTTTTCGTTTTGATGGCCAGCACAACATACGTATTTTAGGTTCGGTGAAACTTCCGTTAATATTTTAAAATGTGTTGTCGACAATATAAGGAGTTGTTTGGTCATTTCACTATACTTTGCAAACTACAGAGGAGTCAGAAAACGAGGACTAAAATTTGAATATTTTTAATTTAATAATTTTTTTGCATTTTTTTCAGGCGAAACAAAAAACATTTTTAGGCAATTTGGTACTTTTTATATTGGTTGTTGATATTACTTTTAATAATACAAATAAAATGTTAGGCTTCATCATTTCATATACATAACCAAAGTGCGAAGTACTAGAAAGAATGATCAGTAATCGATTAACCTGGTTCTTAGAAGCGAAAGGCCTTCTAATCCCGAATCAATATTGGTTTCGTAAACATAAATCAATAGTAGATCATCTAGTTAGCCTGGAAATGGATATCCAGTCAGCCAGCTTTTCAACGAAAACATCATTCCTCCAATTTAAAAGCCTAAATTTTAAAAAACGCTTCTCTGAAATCTAGACCTTCTCTTTTGGACCACCATAAGCTCTTCATACCTTCTGACTTAACCCGCCCAAATTGTACCAGAGGAGCAAACGACAGGCTTGAGGACTTTAATTCCTCCCAAAATATCACCATTCCCCTATTTAAGCCCCTTACTCCCTCTATCATCCCTACTTGGACTACCACACCCCCCGAATAAACTTTGATCTCTAGAAACTAAATAAATTGATTTTCCCTCACTCTCAAATCAGAGCGAAATTCAAAAATATCTTATCTAAGTATCCAAATCCTAATCAAATGCTTTCCACTGATGGTTCAAAGACATTAGCTAATTGAGATGGTCTTAAACATATAAAAGGCAAAAGAAATGAAATACCTTGTTCTGTATATTTACAACTTTGGATGAAGCAGATCAGCTGTTTTAATTGTAAATTCGCTATTTACCGGTAGATCTATTTCTGACGCATGATACAGATGGAGAGGGTAAAGCGAGCGATTTACTTTGTTTTATGGTGGTACAATATTTTTTAAAAATTTAAATTTGTGAAAGATGTGTCAAACTGTATGGAATTTTCCCGAAGAAACTTTTCCTGTCTTCTTGGCTCTGTTTAGAAACAGGCAAGATATGTGACCTGCCATATAAGTAAGTGATAAAATGTACGAAAGTGTTTATAAATTGTGCTTGTTTGCACTTTAGTTAACTACTAATGTAGTGCTTAAGTATGTCAAAGACTTAAGTCCGGCCAGTGATCATGCAGTTTAATTGATTCTGTTCCTATTTTTGAAATAGATAGTTCGGTCAACCACGTGATAAGATGAATCCAGTATCGTTCCTGGCTTTGTGCTAATACGTATTTATTTTATGTTGATAGAATGTCCTAAAAAAATCCAAATTTTCTATACAATCACAAGGAGATGTCTGTGTAACCTAGAGGTAGGGAAAAATTACTAAATTGTTTTTTTATTGTTAATTGTTTTTTCACATTCCGTTTCGATTTCATTTTAAGAAAAACAATCGTTCTTAGGGTTTTACGGGTATAGTTTAGTTTTGGGGTACATATCCACAGTTATATATATGGCTTCATTCATAAACCAGAGTCCCGTCCGGCAAGGCTGAAGAAATATATTGTTAATTTCAACATTTTGAAATTTTAAATAATTAGCAAAAACTAAGTAGAAATCTATTTTATGACACAGTGCTTTTATATTATAAAATTTTACTTGCGGCAGATGACAAAAAAATTCCTAAATTTTTAAAAGTTGTGATGCCCTATTAAACTTTAGTCAAAAAGACATCGCACACCGTTAATGGGATTTCGGGGATCAAGAGAATTTTATGAAATTTTAGTATGTTATTGGGCTTGTAAAACTGAGCATTTTTTAACCTTGCGCCAATCCTGTCAGTATACAGGGTGAGCCAAAAAACACGACTCAAAATGTAAACGCACACATATCGATCACTAATATCTTAAAATCTACAAGTGTCAAAAGAAAAAATATCTTACCAATAAATAGTACAAACATGGACTAACTATATCATAATACAAACATCAGTTATTCAGGGTGTCCTATAAAATATATAATATGATATTATATTAAAAGCAAATCGGATTTTTATTAATATATTAACTTATTTGCCGTTCTAGCCAAACAATCTATTCTTTAAATCAGATTTAAATGATCTGCAGATACTAAATATAAAGATTGCCGAGTGCTATTATGTTATATTACAGGATGTCCCCAAAAATTACATTTTAAGGAGTGAAAATTGTATGTAAATCGGTTTTTTTGGTGGATTGATCGTAACTCACAGCGAACTTATCGTAGCAGAATATATTTATGATAACTTGATAATCAATGATGGCTCACTTGTAATAAACGCGACTTTAGGCAATATAATAATAATTTGGTGCCTAAGAAAAACAATAGTATTCGCTAAGTTTATTATGGTAATAATAATACGTTTCCACTTGCGTAATGGCATTTTGAACAGGGAAACACTGACCATCTGTTTTGTAATATAAATAATTTTCCCATGGTTATCTACAAATAATTTAAAAAACATTTAGTATCAAATTATAAAAAGACATCTACAATTTTTTAGAATAAATTTAAAAGGTAATACTATTTATAAAAAATTATTACAATTAATAAAATTAGGTTACATACCTCGAAAAATTCATGCCGATTGTTTATTGATATTTCTTTGATATTCGTAGGTAACAAATTATGTGTGTATTTGTACGTACAAAAGTGTTCTTACCATACTTCCTTTGGGAGGAATTTAAAGATATATACATATTTTTATTTCTTCATTTTTTAATTTAAACCTTAGATCAGAGATTCATGATGATATATAACATTTTAAAAATAATGGCTTAGATGGAATTAACACAATGTTTTTTTAAACATGTTAAAATATTAAATTTTGGTATATTTGACTTATATTGTCTTGTCGTCGTTCACTGCATGTTTTTTTTACATGTATAATTTCTTTGATAATTAATTTTAGGTAGTGGTAATCTTCATCTATGATTTTGGTCCCCAAGAAATTAAATTCGTGTTTTGTGCTTTTTTCGTATTTGTGTAATGCAGTGGATATTCTTTGCATACTTTGTACTTTTATTCTATTTTCTATTCTAGGAGTTGGGTTCTCGTACCAATATATTTCATAGGGTAGTTTAAACAAGTAATTTCATATACGAGATTGGATTTTTTATTTTTGGGAGTTTAGTTTTTAATTTTGTAAATACGGAGCCTGTCAAATTATGGGCTTTACGCACACATTTAGGTTATATTTTCCTAAGATAGGTTTTAATTTTTCAGATAATCGAAATGTGTACGGCATTGCAATGTATTTTTTTGTGTATTATCTTGACTTGCGTTTTTGTTGTTGTTGTTATAATAGATATGTCCTTTGATAATTTTATTTAAAATACATTGCAATGTCATACACATCTCAATTATCTAAAAATAAAACATATCTTAGAAAAATATAATTAAGTGTCATAAAGACCATAATTTTATAGGCTCCATACTTACAAAATTAAAAACTAAAACTCCTAAAAATAACAAATCCAATCTCGTATACGAAATTCCTTGTTTAGACTGCCCTATGAAATATATTGGTATACAATCCAACTTTTATGAAATAGAATAGAAGAGCATAAGTATACAAAGAAAAAAGCACAAAACACGAACTTAATTTCTCTGAGTCCAAAATCATAGATGAAGATAACCAGTACCACAAATTAATTATCAAAGAAATGATAGATATAAAAAATCCAGTAAACGACAAACAAGACATACAAAATTTAAGTCAACTATAACACCATTTCATATTTTAACATCTTTAAAAAACATAGTATAGTTTCTAACTTCATCTAAGCTATTATTTTTAAAATGTACTATATCATCGTGAATGTATGAATCTATTCTAAGGTTTAAATTAAAAAATCAAGGAAAATAATATGTATATATATCTTTAAATTCCTCACAAACGAAGTATGATAAGAACTTTTTTGTACCTATAACTGTATACATGAGTTGCCTGGCAAACTACTACCTTTTTGAATAGAAGTATTTTATCAGTTTATTTATAAATTGTGAAATATATTTTTAGAAATATTTATAATCAACAGAAAAGTTATGTTATGGTACGAGCGGGGATCGAACCCGCATTTCCGGATGACTAGTCCATCGTTCTAACCAATTGCGCTATCATACCAGTGATAAGCAACTCGTTAGAGCTTGTACATATTCAAACCAACCAGCATCATAACCATTGGTGTTCCTGCCAAATATTGTAACCTTATAGTTTTACGTTATGCCCGTATAATATAATATAATATATATATATATATATATATATATATATATATACATAATTTTTGCTGTTGATTATAAATATTTCTAAAACTACTAACACGGTACCTACCAATATCAAAGAAATATCAATAAACAAACGGAATGCATTTTTCGAGTTATGTAACCTTATTTTATTAATTATAATAATTTTTTGTAAATAGTATTAAATTTGAAATTAGTTCTAAAATATTTTAAATGTCTTTTTATAATTTGATAATAAACGTTTTTTAAATTATTTGTAGATAGGAATGGAAAGTTTTATAAGTACAAAAAAAATAAAGGAACGACCAATTTTTGAAAAAGCCTGCTAAGATAGGTGAAACGTCAATTTATCTCTCTGATAGCAGCATTTTGGTACCTGGCATATCATATGTATCATCATGCCACATGCGCACACATCCTTAGGGCCCTTGCGCTAACTTTCAAGTACAGTAAGTTCCGGTGATGGGATCTATATCTTGGTTTACTGGTGTTAATAAGTAGGAGACAAAGAAGGTATGTTTAGTTGCTTGGGTAAATCTTAAACAAATTTGGGCTCTAATAAGTCAATGTTCGAATTGCTGTACTTAAAAACGAAATTCATTTTCTTGTCTATGAATGTTATCCTGGATATATGCGAGCGATAATTTTACTTGGTATATACCAAACGTTTTGGCTCTAATATATTCAATAGGTAAAACTGGAAATTCAATATTGTGTTTTTTAAATCTATGTATGGTCCACCTCCACGTTTAAATGAAGATTGTCTCTTTCAACTCGTGCCTGTAGATGATTTTCGCTATTTTGAACTAACATTCTCTGAGCCAATTCATCATTTGCATGTCGCATATGAATGGTTTCTGGGAAAGCAAACCTAATTTTGAGAAAATCGGAAAAACAGAAACAGTGCTGCATTAGAATTAGATCTCTAAAGAACTTAAACATTGATTTAAGTTGGTATATTGCAGCATTATCTACAATTAATTTTTCTCTTCCGTGATTGCTGTTACAAATATAACAATTAACCTTTTTTTTAATAAATATAACTCAATAAAAAGTTACAAAAGAAATATCTGTGAAAAGTTCTTACCTTAATAGATTCTTACACCTTTTACAATTATGCTGTATTCATAATTATTTTAATAATTATTACGCCCATTAGCGAATGAAATAATAATCAAAATATAAAAGTCAAAAATAAAGCTAATAGCAGAAATATATAGTTTTTTTTTTGTTTTTCATGGTTTCTATAGAAACGCATCTCATTTTTCATATATACTGAAAATTAAGAAATGCATTAGTTTAAGCAGTAGACTTTTTATGGATTCTCATTATTAGTTAAATTTGGTATTACATACTATAATATTTAAGGTAATATTGTTTTTCTAATACAATACATATAAATAAAGCGAGCCTCTACTGTGTTCCCCATCCCTGAATTATCAGTATCAGATCATTTAAATAGTATTTCCGAACATAAAACGTTTACGGTGCCGAGCTGTTCGTTTTCAGTTGTGGCGAGAGCAGAGCTATGAGGTTTTACGGCAGTGGCGATGGGTCTTGTTCACAGAGGAAACCACAATTGGACTGACAAATGACTGCAACAAGCAAATGGTATGTAGAGAGTCAAGTCGACTTTTCTCAGGAGGTTTTTTTCTATGAAGTGGGGACTGTCAGATTTTGGGAGGACTAATGTCGATTAAGAAATAATTATGGTTCTTGTACGAGACATCATCAGGGATCTTTACTCTACAAGATCTGAACACTTAATAGGCTTGGACTGGATTATTAAACTGTTCTTTGGGACATCCTGTAATAGAACACTCCGCAGTTTCTATATTTAGTATCAGCAAATCACCTAATATGATTTAAAAATAGAGTGCTTGGATAGAACTGAAAATAAGTTAATATATTAATAAATTTCCATTTTTTTTTGTATTACGAAGTACATTTTATTTTATATATTTTATAGGATACTCTGTATAAATAATGTTGGTATTAAAATATATAATTAAGCTGTGTCTGTGGTAAGGTATTATTTCGCTTTACACGTGTAGATTTTAAGATACAAGTGATCCAAAATATCTGTGCGTTTACATCTTTCCGTTCCAGGATTGACACAATGGTAAAATATACATACATTTATATAACATACCAAAATTTCATAAAAATCTGTTGGTCCCCGAAATCCCATTAAAGGTGTGCGATGTCACTTATATGATGATTTGGTGGTAATAATTGTATACTACATGTTACGTAAGTACCGGGTGAGTCAACGACTGAACAAGTAAATTTACGTCAAACAGGTACAACTTGGAAACAAACTGTTTATGCTATGGGATACATATGTAAATTGCGCTCATTCTAAAAATATTTTAAATTATACGGAGTGCTACAATAAAATGATCTAATAACCTTAAGGTTTTAATATCAGATCCTACAGTAAGCAAGACTACAAGAAAATATAAATATCAACCATTTCATATTACATTAAACCAAGAGTTACACGCTGAAGATTTTAAAATCCTTGTTAGTTTTGTAACCCAATGATAAAGCGAGTAGGGCCATTTCCGAACTTTTTAGACAATATTATGTTTTTGGAATTAATCTTACATTTCAAAGCAAAGGATCCGTGAACTGGCATAATATTATAAATATTTAAAGATTGTGTTGAAAAAGGGGTCTACTCGTCTAGTTTGCAAATATGTAAATATACTTCAATGAAGGAATACATTTCAATTTAGATAGTCGAAAACTTATATTAATAGGTACTAATTTTTACAGCTATACAGAAAAAAAACTTTTATCAGACTAAAAAAAATCTCTTTTAAAAGTTAATCAAATGTTGTCATAGTTATATTTTAAAAGATGCTCAAATAAGCGGCCGCCTTCACGAATACACATGTTGAACCTTTTAATAATATTTTGCCTAGTTTTAACTAGCATGTCTGGTGGTATAGTGGCGCATACATCCCTGATCCGTTCCTGCATGTTCTCCCTTGCTGTAGGTGGTTGGGTGTAAACACGATCTTTAATATAACCTCACAAGAAAAAATCTAATGGAGTTATATCGCAAGATCTGGGTGGCCGTTCGATAAAACCGCTACGACCAATCCTTTTTTGATTAAAATTAGCGTCCAAAAATTCACGAACGTTCCGATGGTAATGAGCAGGTGCACCATCTTGCTGCAGCCACATGTCTCTTCTTTCTTCTATGCTGAGTGGTCTGAGAAGATTAGGCAGCTCAACGTGCAAAAAATCTAAATATCTTTTTCCATTAAGTGGTTCATTATAAGAATACGGACCTATAATATGGTTTCCAATGATTCTACACCAAACATTTAATGACCAGTGATTTTGATGTTGTACCTCTCGTACCCAGTGAGGATTTGTTACTGCATAATAATGCATATTATGCCTGTTTACAGCTCTATTGCTTCTAAATGTAGCTTCATCGGAAAACATGATATTCGCTAAAAAGTCCGGATATGCTTCTATTCACCTTATCATTAAGTTGCAAAAGTTAACACGCCTTTCAAAATCTTCATCGTGCAACTCTTAGTGTAATTCCATATGATATGGATGATATTTATATCTTCTTGTGGTGGATTGTGATGTCTCAGTTAAACTAGCAAGTTGTCGACTACTTAAACTGGGATTTTCTTCTATATAAAGTAGAATTTCCAACTCTTTATCATGATTTGTCGCAGTTTTATTGACAACTGATTTCTTCGAATATGTCACATTGCCACTAACATCAAATATCTCCATGACATTTTGAAAGGTTACTTTAGAAGGCGCGCGTCGATCCGGATATTTTGCTTCATATAGCCTTTTGGCCAGAAGGCAATTTTTTTGACCTTCACCCAATATATAGACCATATCTATCATTTCATTTTGCGAAAAATTCATTTTAAATTAGACGAGGCTACGAAAGACGAAATACAATGTACTAATAACAACACGCTTTTGATATTTCATACATTTAGTCGCCAGTTGCTATAGACTGTTTTTTCCATGGCTACTTTGATTGATCGAGTTGATGATTTTCTAAATTACGCAAAAAAAAGGAAATTTGAAAATATTTCGAAAACTATTGAAGATCGGTATATAATATGTTAAATAAAAATTGTAGATTTTTTTATTCTTAACAAGACTAAATAAAAATATACCGGGGGTTCCATTTAAAAAAACTGAAATAAATTGGTTTGAAAATGTTAAAGTTGGCCATTTAAATTTGGACACCCTGTATGTGATATGTTCAATATTACAAAAGCAGCCTTTTGTTCTATGCTTATTTTGTGCAGAAGCAAAATATTTTATTTTTAGTGGCACAACTAGGCGTTATATTGCTAATCATAGATGTGCATCAAATTTAATTTTTTTTTGTTTAAAGCTAAATGTTTAAGAAATTATCAATTTTAGCCATATAACATTTTATGCAAAAAAGTGTTAGAATTTTATGTAGAATTTAAAAATCAAGTCAAATATAGGGTGTTTCATTTAAAAAGATACAACTTTTAGTTGCCCTACTTTTTTGACGCACCCCGTATAATTTAAAATATTTTTAAAATGAGCACGACTTACATATATATCCCACAGCATAAACAGTTTGTTTCCAGACTTTACCTGTTCGACGTAAATTTACTTTTTCCAATCGTTGATTCACCCTGTCAATGAAGTCTAACCCCATTTTATAATATTTTGGTATTACAGATTTTACCTGTTATTTGAATTACTACAATGTGATAGGTATATTAATGTTTTAATCTAAAAGAGATATTTGATATAAAACGTGTTGCTAAATATATTTATTAAATCCAGTAAAACAGTTTTATACAAATTATTCTTTACATAAATTTAAAAAATCTGTAAATTTCCTTAACTCCGAACTTCCCCCGTTATGAATCTTTATATTTATTACGAATAGTGAAGTCTGACCCAGTTTATTTCAGCGCATAGTCATTTAGTAACACATAACAATCTTTTTCTACATTTACATTATTGGGGCCATTTTGTTCCATCATACTGAATTCCTATCAATATTTTAACAATTTCACCCTAAGTCACACTTGATTTTTGGACATAATTTAAAATAAATTCAATAAGCAGTTTTTACATCGACATGCACCGCCATTTTGTTACGTCAAGTTGAATTCGTACCAGTTTATACCTATATCATATTTAATTTTTCTGCAAAACTTAAAGTCGATTAAATAAGATTTTTTTTACATTGATTTTTAAAAAATTATTTGACAGGCATTTTGTTCCTCCAATTTGAATTCGTACAACTTTACCAGTTTTTCTCTATATCGTACTTAATGCTTGCACAAAATTTGAAATTAATGTAATAAATAGTTTTTTCAGGCTGATTTTTTAAATTTTTGTTTTGTTCTCTTATACCATTAATACCAAAATGCTACCAGTTTATTCCTATGTAACACTTGTTTTGTGGGCAAAATTTGAGATAAATTGGATTATTAGTTTTTTTAGTAATATTTTTTATAACGTTTCACTAGGTCGACATCCTGTTCCGTCATATTGTCTTTTTACCAAAATATTTCCTGGTCATCCCTATATGACCTTTAATTTTTGCCTAAAATTTAAAGTCAATCTGATAAGTAGTTTTTAAGCTATGTCAGGAACTGGCAGACAGACATATTTTTTTGCAACTAGGGACGTTAAAATTTAAAGATATGTAAACGAGGGTGTTTGTTTTACGATTCCATTCATTTTATTTGGCCGCCGTTTTGTTCCGCCATCTTGAACTAGTATTACAGTTTTACTGCTTCATCTCTATACCACAATTAGTTATCGCACACAATGAGAAATCAGTCCATTAAGTAATTTTTCAGGCTGAATATTTACATATTTTATTAAGCCATTTTCTTCCGCCATTTTTGATTCCTATCAAAATTTCTCCAGTAAAATTGTCGAAGGGAGACTTTTTTACTTCCCTTTTACGAGGAAAGTTTGAGAATGCGTAATCTACAATCAACTATGTAATTAGTCGGCCTATTACAAGGTTTATAAACGAATACGAAAATAATAAATATATTTTTACCAATATTTTTTATTTTGTCCATCAGTTCAGTTTCGTTTTTTTTGGTGGGAAATTTACATATTTTTCACCATAAACCCACAGACATCTTCTTAAAATCGATGGTAGATCCATAATTATATTTTTAGCAAACCACTAATTATTGATTAATCGGGCTGTATAAACAAGGCAGCTGTCGAATTTATAAATAAACAATGTAAATATAACACTTTAAACTGTTTTAGATTTTAACTTTTATTCAGAACTTGTGACATATATTTCGCTGACACTGTAGCTTCATCAGACAAACGGTATTTAAACTTACAATTTGCTACAAATAAAAATATTTCTTTAAAATAATACACTTCCCGATGGAAACAGCATATTTCTAAATAAAATTGGCTTTCTAAAGTTTATTTAAGCCCAAATACTTACTGAAAAGCGACCACTAGCTTGCATATCTTGTGTATGATTTGGATCGTACCTAGAATATTTTGATTTTCCAACGAATTTTGCTTTAAGAAAGCCAGAAACATGACATTATTTCCATGAATTGTAATTTTGTTGGTCAAACTAAGGCTATCCGAACTCTTAAAATATTACAACAGTTGTTTGGACGAAAGGTAGTTTATTTTGTTAAATTAATTGCCGACGTATCGACACTTTCCGTGTCTTAATCAGGGCTAAAAAAACAAAGAACACATTATACACAAATATAAATGACAAATTCACGCAAAAACAATAGTTAATATTGAAATAAATGTATAGATGTAGTTTATAGTAAAATAAATAGAAATAAATAAATAAAAATAAAAGAACTACTTACATCACACAGATTTTAAAATCTAATGTACGTGGATATATAGGGTTTATAATAAAAAAAATAGGAACACATAAAAAATAAATGAATTCCTTACGTAACAGAGATTTAAAAATTCTACGAATACAAGGAGAGAGCAATGTAGTGAAAATATAATTATTTTATTTATAAACGAGGTATGTTTTTTACGCAAAACAACATTTTTGTATTTTTTATGCTCCCTGTATAAAAAATTTAAATAAACTTTTTGATAACACGAACCCTTTTCATTTTATATATATATATTAATTGGACTTCTTTCTTGGGTATAGGTTTATTTGCAAAATCAAACAATGGGATTAACTTGACGTTTTGTAGGTAGGAAAGGAAATCTTTATATACCAAAAAAAAATAAAAAATAAAGGAATAAGCAATTTTTGAGAAAGCCTACTATGATAGGCAAAACGTCAAGTTAATCCCGTTGTTTGATTTTGCAAATAAACTTATACCCAAGAAAGAAGTCCAATTAATATATAATATATATATATATATATATATATATATATATATATATATATATATATTTTTTTTGCTTAAAAAATATTACAAAACGTTAACAAAAAAAAATTAGTTACTTGACTGATATATCGACTGCTTGAATGCATACTACTAACAATTATAAATTTTATAAAGTTTCATTGTTACCCTAAAAGCGATACTACGTAACCAAGTCTCCTAACGAATTACATATCAAACTTATATTCTGGTTATGCTAACAACTAATAGCAAGGGATAACTTTGACATTAATTATCTTGTAATTAATATTATAGAGCCAGAATAAATTGCCTGCTTTATATTGCCTCAGTCGTTTCGTGGTTTTGCTTTAATTTGTCGGTTTTGTTTTAATTTAATTTAATGAAGCTTTTATAAAAGCCCTGCAGTATTTAAAGTAATAATAATAATTTGAGTGGCATTATATTACTTATAAGTTTGGTTGCATTCATTACAATATCGATAGATATATTGTATTTCAATAACAAAACAATTATTTTGGAACTTCATTGTATCATATCATATAGTTAGTGAAAAATGAACCTATTATAAGTTTATTATTACAGAAATTTTAAGAAAAATGTAAATGCCCCTATACTAATTAATGATAACAAAGCTTCACATCAAATTTCCATACAGTTTGGTAGGTAATATATTATATTGTTCGCTATGAGTATATTATAATATACTCATAGCGAACAATATAATAATCAATATTAATATCACAAAAATGGAGAATCCTGACTACAGAATTATTTAGATCAACTGAAACAAGCTGAAGTAGTGAGAAGTCTATCCAAATATAGGTTTATAACATTGAATATGTGGATTGGGTTTTGAGGGTCAAATGAATATATCAAGCGTAAAAGTTAGGTAGATAAGTAAGTAATTTTTCAGAAATAATATAATAGGGGAAGCTCTATATGACCCCTTTTTTGAGGGAACTTTACAAAGTTTAGAAGGAAACCACACATATGTACATAACCGCCTCGGAAATGTAAAAGTAACCGTTACAAAAACGAAGATATTCTTCAAAGTGGTGTGTAAAAGAGGAGCAAATATTAATCTATATATTTATTTAAAACACTAAGCCAAAAAGTTCGTGCACTGCTCCGATTTATATGATTTTTTTTTAATAATCGTCTGGTGACCGAGACCTTTCAACACTATTTTTTGTATTGTAAATTTATTCAGGGTGTTTCAAAAAATCGGGTCACTGATTAATCACGATTCTATTCAAACTGCTTGACGTAAAAAGCTGAATTTTGGCATACAGGTGGATTGTAGGATGTAGAGGTTCGATAAGAAGGATCTTTCAAAACTCAAATTTCAAGGAGGTGAAACCGACTCCTAAATATTAGAATCTATTTTATTTAAAAAACGTTTGGTTTTTTGGAACATCGCTTAAATTCGTGTATTTTATTTGATTATTTTAAACATTTTAAAACTTCTTAAAAATGTATACAGGGTTTTTAAAAAAAAAACATGACTTTGTTCTGAAATGATGGTCTGGTGACCGAGACCTTTCGACACTATTTTTTGTATTGTAAATTTATAAAGGGTTTTCAAAAAATCGGGTCACTGATTAATTATGATTCTGCTCAAACCTCTTGATGCAAAAAGCTAAATTTTGGCATATAGTTTGTTTGTAGGATGTCGAAGTTCGATAGGAAGAGATTTTTCAAAAATCTTCAAGGGTATGAAACCGCCCCTTAAATATTACAATATTTTTTGTTTAAAAACGGTTAGTTTGCGGATCTAAACGATACTATTTGGGAGGTGATTTTGGCGTATAATTTATAGAACGCGCAACCGTCCACCCAGCAGATGCATTAAATATGTTTGAAATTAAATTTGCCTCGGCTCAGGATCGACCGCAAGAAAATGCGTTTGCTTGCAAGCAGTAGGAAAGCAAGATAAATGAATACAATTAGTAATATGATGCCTAACAAAATTAACTTTAAAAGAACAACGTAGTTAAAACAAAGAGAAATAACTTTCATCAGTGCTAAATTTTATACATATCATTTCAAACACCATGTAACAAGTTTAAATTGTAAAAGAAAAATAATTGCAGATTTAAAATTGTTCTAATAATAATTTTTATGTATTTGGCATTCATAATGACGTTTTTATAACCGTTAATATGGGGCTATTGATAGAGCTATTAGTAAAAAAAATTATAAAAAAATTAAAACCGACTTGAAAAAATACTTTAAAAAGTGAAATAATCTTATGTAATCTAGAAATTTTTATTTTATGAAGTCGGCGCCGAACTTATTCTTAATTTCCTAATAATAAAAATATATTTATGTACTGAGTGTTTTGATGTTTAATACCATAAGTATAATGTCTTACTGTCTTTATTAGTTTGACGCCGACTTCACACAGTAACATTTTCCAGATGAAATAAAATATTATTTTTTACTCTGTAGTCGGTTTTATTTTTTTTTATAAATTTTTTTATTTCAACGAACAGCCATTAGGTCCACTGTATATTATGTAACATCATTGCATTGTATAACATGTTCTATTATAAAATATAGAATGGTAACATACATGTTTTTTTTTTCCGGACAGAATGGTGAACACATTAGTAAACGCATATATTGACAATATGCTAGCTATGGAACCACTCCGGTAACTAGTGATGCCGCGAATCGAGACGAGACGAGATTAAGGCTTTATCTCGTTTCTGACTTACGTCTCGAACGAGACCAGGACCTTGTCTCTTCTCGTCTCGAAAAATCTGGTCTCAATTTTGAGAATATTAACCTATACGGTTAAAGGTTAAATAAATATGTTCACTGAAGATGAAATTTAAGCCACAAATACTCACACTGTATCAGCGAAACGTGCGCGTTTACTAATTGCTACTCTATCGCACCTGTCTGGATGCTAGTCGCTTGAAAATGCCTTCTAACCCTTTGTTTGATAAGTTTAAATAGTCCCAATACGTAATTTATCGCTACATACAATTTTAGCCTTTATAAAAGAATCAAATACCTTGATGAGTGTGTACTTTAACATATTATTAAATAAATTGATAATAAATACATAAAATAATTTTTAGACATTTATTTCTGTTACAAGTATAAACTATTCCGGGGCTACCTGTTCTAACAGTGTGGTGTTTGCTATAGGAGCTGCATTTTTAATAAATATTTCAATATTTCAAAAAAGGGCATTTATAAATTTACCCCAACTTTTCTCCCGGGTTATCGGTAATTTTGACCAAAATAGACTGATACCAAAGAGTAACGTCTGTACTGATACCACAAGAATAATTTATCTATTTTTGTGACGATACCTTCAATTGCACCACATATATAATAACGGAATAAATGGCCCTTTTGTAGGAAAGAGCTTAAACGATTATTAGTTTATTTTTGTTACATGTTATTAGGTTTTTGTATGTTCTTGAAAGTTGTGAAAAGATTAAATAGTCAGTTGAATATAGATTTTTGTTTTGAAAGGTTTTTAGATTGAATCACCCTCCCTCCAGGTTGTTTGATCAGTAAAGAAAAAGTTACATATTTGTTTTTAAATCATTGTATAAAATATACAAGATTTCATTCATTTCCATGCATAAAATATCTTTTTATGTAAACTGTGAAAAAATAAAATGACATAAGGGGGTCACAATGAACCAAAAATATTATTTAGTTCATTTATTATTTACGGTTTGCCCCTATTGAAATGTAGGCTTTAGATTTGTAAATTTTTTTAATCAAGTACTTTAAAGCATCCAAACGTCAAATTCGATATCTTTATGTTCACCTATTGTGGCTAGCTAGAGGTCTTTGCGTTTTATAATGTATAAGAAAATTAATTAAAATTCCTAGATAGCTAAAAGCATATAAGTTTAAAAACCAACATCCAGTTGATTATATCGTGTAAATATCATAACCCTGGGCATGTAAGTTCATTGTATCAAATGACTATTATACGAAATAATACACTTTAACCCATACAATGCTAATATGAAATAGGTTTTGCGAAAATATTTTAAATTAAGTATACACTTAAAATATACATTTTTATATTGCGAACTTGTTACAAGAAAAATGCGTTTGTAGACAACACTACTGGAAAACTAGGAAGTATCTATTATAGGTATTTTTTATATTTTTAGTGTATTGCCATGTTTCGTATAAAATTGGATAAAAATTAACGCAAGTTACTCATTTTTTTTTTGTAAAATAACAAGATCGTAGACAAAATATTACGTGTAACCCATGTATTAAGGTATTTTTTTCACTCTGTGATTGCGGTTCAAAATTCCCAAACTTCTTAGTGCTCTAGGTTACATAAGTTACTATTATCGGGCTAGTTAATAAAAATAAAATGGATATTAATATTGTCAAACATCTGAAATATTCTCGATTTTGTGTAACATTTCAGAAGTATTTTTAATATTTTCAATAGCTAAATATCTAAATTTCTTAAAATAGTTTATTTTTTTTATCTTTAATTACAAAATGAATCTCATTTAGACAAAAGGGTTATGGTAATTTTTAAATGGAACTCCGTTTTAAGGAGCTACTATTTTCTGAATTTCTTTTTCAAGAGAAGGAAGTTAAAAACAAACAATTCTAGGATTTAGTCAAGGGAATTTTACACCATTAAGTGTACAGAAGGAGTATCAAAAAAAGTCTGTAAAAAACTATTAACATTTGATGGATTGGACTTTTAACTTTCGCCAGTCCTAAATTTAAGAAAAAATAAAACATATTCAAGCAATTCCATTTATATATTTAATTATGTTCTTTTTGAGACACCTTACACATAGGAACATTAATGAGCCAAAAATTAAGTGGTAATTATTTATCGTGCACCTGTGCATCATGTAGTTAAGAAATTGGTGTTATTATGCCTATTATTAAAATCAAAATCAAAATTTAAAATCAATAAAAAATATAAGAAAGACATTTTATTCTCTAAAAAGACTTGATGTTTTAGAAACAAAAACAATCCAAAATGGGTTAAATTTTTGCAATGCACTGTTTTTGGCAAAATAAATCCGAAGAATTTTATTGATGTAATAATGTCTTTTGACAGAAATTGATATACGTATGTATAAGGTGTGAGTTTCTTTTACTAAAAGTCGAGTATCTAGTCTCGTTTCGACCCCTTCATTCTCGTTTCGTCTCGAGTGTTGAGATTGAATGGTTTCGAGACGAGACGAGACGGGAAGAGCCGAAAGTACAAATTTTTGTCTCGTCTAGCGACATCACTACCGATAACATCCTGAATATTCCCTGAAAATTGCATCCAAATTGGTTAAACCATCGCAGAGTAATCAATGTACATTCATAAAAAAACAGGATCGAAATGATAACGTCCTCTTTACTTGTAGTCGGTTAAAAACGCATTTTTTTTTGTGAAATTGGAACACTCCGCTGCATGTCTCTTACGATTACACACTTTCGTCGACACAGTTCCAATAAAATAATTTAAACCCTTTTTTGTTAACGGTTTTATTTTTGTTGTTATAGGACTAAACAGATAAAATAGTATTAGTCTGATTCATTTGTAAACAGACGCGTACGCTGATTCTCTGTATTATAAAACTAGTGTAACAATAAACTTCAAGAGTTACAAATAGATTTAAAATTTAAATTTAACAGTTTTGCGTAGTAAAGTAACTTGTGGTTTGTTTGCTATTGGAACTAAAACGGAGTAAACTTTAATGCTGCTCGAAATGGACAGTATTTAAAAGTTAGCTGTGCCGAATGTTGGTTTAGAATGTTCATGTCAATCAAAACCAAGGTATCTCAGGATGCTCTGTTTCATTACAATGCATTTGGTACTTCCTTTTAAGTTTTTCTTGGTGAGTACAGTTATAGTCATAACAAAGAAATAATGGGACTAAATATTATTATACATGTAAATATATAAAACAAATATTTTTATCTAAATATTTTTATATTCTTATTTTAAGAATTTTACCTTGGAAACACTTGTAATTATTTGCACAAATAGTTTGTTGTGTTAGGTGTATATATAAAAAGGTTTTTTTTTAGTGGAGGCAATTTAAACTGCTATTTATTTAAATGTTTATTTGTTTAGATTTAACCAAATCGACATAATTTTCGAACACAGCAGACATATTGTAACAACTATTTTTTGCTTTTAATAATTATAATAATAATAATAAGAACGTTTATTATTTACCATATGTATACAAATAAAAATACAAAGATGTATATCATAAAAATATATACAACATATTTGTAAATTTGATAATTTCATCTTAGAAATAAGTTACCTTATTATTAACATTTTAATTTTCTGAAGGGTTAATTACGACCATGCTTATTTTATATTTATATATAAATTCAACTTATTCAGTAAACGATAGTGTCGTTACTGAACAAGTTGATAAGGTGATGCGATAAGAGTCACATGTCACTTCTTTTTCAGCAGATTGGAGGTTATTTATTATTAGCACACGGCAATTTGGCCAGTCTCTTCTGCTTGAATAACAGCTTGAGAGTAACCTCCAAAAAATGTTTTTGAGTATTTTTTTGTGATTTGTGCCGTTTGGGTCACGCGACTGTAATGTCGGATTGATTTCGCAAGTTTAATGCTCTAAATTAGTACGAGCAGAAAATTATGTCGACGTTCCTGTAGCTAAAAATAAAGCCATACGAGTAGGTAAAAAATTAACACATGACGCCATTTTGTGCAGGCATATGTAACACGGTGTTTTCCCTTGTTTCGGGTTTTTACGTTAGTTTGAAGATTTTTTTTATAATACTTTAATGCTGTTTTAATTTATGCTAAATTTCACCTTTAATTTATCATCGAATTTTTATGGTAATGTACCCAAGAAAATAGACGCGTCTACAGTATTTATATCTTTCTGTCCCATTGGAGTTGCTAGGACAATTCAGAGAAGATATTGTTGTTTTTTATGTTTGGGGGAAGCTAAAAGATTTTCCATCTATCGTCTGATGATCAGCTGCTATTCTAAACGTTTTTGGTGTCGACACTTTAGTTTGGCCGCTGCTGTTTGATGCATTTGTGAAGTGCAGACGCTTTGAATCTCTGCAGAAATTGCAATTTTATGATGAGTATTTTTCTTGATAAATATTTTTTTAATAAATTTTAAAATTCACCAACATTAAATATTTGAATCTGCTAGCTACTTTTATTAGTGATTTTAAAAATGTCTTGCCTTTTTAAGTAAGTTTTACTAAATTTAAAGTGATATTTAAAGTATTACCTTAGTGTTGAACTCGACGTTACTGAGAAATATTTAGGTTTTATGATATAAACTTGCTTTTCAGGAATAGGGCAACCTCTTAGCAAAGCTGAATACTTTTTAATTAGTTTGCTTTTATAATCACCGATCGATACTCAAGTTTTCATTTATCAACTTTAAGCACTCACGTTTAAATATTTTCATGTTTGTAATTCTGCTTAAGTATTTCGTCATTTTAAGTTTAAAGCGACACTACATATATTGGGTTTATAGTTTGCATTTGCCTTTGGTATTCAAACTAAAATTATAGAATATATTTCTTACAGGGTAATTATTTTTGTACTTTTTAATTGTAACAAATGCCACTGGCATTCATTGTTGCATTTTTACATATTGGCGACTCTGCATAAAAAAACGGTTACATAATTATCTTTAAATGTACGCTGGGGTGAATTATCTTTAGCTTTGTGCTTATAAATTTTGTATATTCTATATTGTCATTCTGTATAATTCCAGCTACACATTTTCCCGTGAATGTAAACTGCAGTATTTTTGTTTTAGCTTAATGCTTTCAAATTTTGCTTATTCAATTGTCATTCTGCTTATCTTTTTGTTTTATATTTGAGTAGCTTAGTCTTAGATCTATGATAACACTTTGTTAAAAATTACAATAGAAGGACATAATCATATCACATTGTAAATGTGTATGTATATTTTGGAGTCTAAATAATCAAATACTGGTTTATTTCCAATTTTGAGTATTATGAAAATTTAGTATTTAAAACTGTATGTAAAATAAAAAATATTTTTTTTACATTTTGCTTAATTTGGATTATTTTTGGTAATTTAATGCTATAATATCTAATTTCTGGAAAAGCTTTGAATAATTTTGATTATTTTGACTTTGATTGACGTGATTGTTTCTTGTCATTGTCCAAATTTTGTCCTGTATTTTAAAAATATTCTAAAATAAGTCTCGATTATTTTGAACTAAGCCCATTCTTTTTGTGGTTAATTTTTACATTTCAGGTTCCATATTAGTCTAAAAATTTTAAAACTACGAATTGCCTCCGACTACCCCAACTGAGGGGCCGTGCTAACCAGTGTAATAGATCAGTTTTAACTCTATTAAAATTCTATATTTCGTACTCATTTTGATAATAATAATAATAATAATAATAATACATTTATTTTTTAATGCCAAAATTATGTACGAAACAAAAAATTGGCAAAACAATTAACTAGGCTACCAATAGGCCTTGCTACTTCAGACATTTGTTTAGACCCTAAATTACAAAAATACTTTCAATATATAAATACATTAAAATTTTACAGTGATTTTGAAATAAGTATGAGGTACTAATTTTGAAAAAGGAACAAATGAGTAAGAAGAAAAAAAATAAATAAATAGAGATCTTGACATAAAAATGGAAAACAAGGAAAGTTAGGAGAGAAAAATAAAAGGATCTTGCAGAGTCGAAATAAGAACGAGACACTCATCGACTCGCAAGTAGCTTTTCTTATTTCTAATTTATCACTACATAAAATTCTAGCATTTATAAAATAATCGTAATTTTTTATGACATTATAACAGTGCTAACTGTAGACTTTCTATCAAACAACATCTTACTGAATGTGTGTACAAGTCTGATTTCTTCCGGGACTCCCCGTTATAATAGTGTTTTGTTTGCTATAGGAGATGCATTTTTTTGCTAAATAATAAATATATTTCAATATTTAAAAAAATTGCATTTATAAATTGACCCCAGTTTGTCTCCCGGTGTATAGGTAATATTGACCAAAATAGGTTGATATCAAAGTGTAGGTATGGACTGATACCACAAGAATAATTCATTTATTTTTCTGTCAATACCTTCAACACCATAAACGATTACTACTTTGTTTTTGTTACATTTTATTAGGTTTTTGTATGTACTCGAAAGTTGTAAAAAGAATAAATAGTCAGTTAAAAAAAGATTTTTGTTTTGCAAGATTCTTCGATTAAATTATGATCCGCCCCCCCCCCCCCCAGTGGTTTGAAAAATAATGGAAAAATTGTTATTTATTGTTTTTAAATTTTTATATAAAGTATGTAAGATTTAAATCATTTCCTTGCATAAAATGTTTGTTTATGAAAAGTGTAAAAAAAATAAAATGATTAAATAAAATGACATAAGGGGGTTACAATGAACTAAAATTATTATTTAGTTTCAATAGGTTTATTTTCACATATTGTGGCTAGGTAGAGGTTTTTGCGTTTTATTTCAGCAAGTTAACATTATTTATATGAAAATTAATTAAAAGTTTTAGATTAAATCAAATAAGTTTAAAAACCAATATCTACTAGACTGCATCGTGTAAATATTATCACCCTAGGAACATAACTAGACTGTATCAAATTATTATTATACTAAATAATACACTTTAAACCATTAACCCATACAATGTTAACATGTAATAGGTTTTGCGGAAATATTTTAAATTAAGTATACACCTAAATATAAATTTGAAATCGTATCTAAAATTTTGCTTATATGGCGAAACTGTTAGAATTTCGCAGGCAAAACTACTGAAAAACTAAAAAGTATCTAGTGTATTTTGGTGCTTTTGATTTATTGTCATGTTTCTCTAAAAAATTGACCACTCTGCGGCCCTGGCAGCGGCGATGGTATCACCCTGTATAAAAGTTATTCCAAGTTATTACACATTTTTTTTTGTAAAAAAACATTGAAGACAAAGTAGTAACTCATGCATTAAGGCATTTTTTTCACTTCGGTTATTGCAGTTCAAAATTTCCAAACCAGTGCAATGGTTAGATACATTTTTATTATCAGGGTAGTTAATAAAAATAAAATGGACATTGATATATATAGCAAACATCTGAAATCTTTTCAATCCGTGCTAGTTGTAATTTTTCAAAATTATTTTAATATCTTAAATAGATACATAACTAAATTTCTTAAATTGCTATATTTTTTTAAATTTTAATTAAAAAACTAATCTTATTTATAGTCTATATAGATATTTCTGAACTATATATACTATAGTTCAGAAATATATAGAGTAATAAAATGCGAAATTCTGTTTAGTTTTGGGGAAAGCATAACCGAAAAGCAATTTTACTGGAAAACTAAAATGATAAAATATATTCTGGCTGATTCGGTAGTGGTTATGAATAACGCAAGCTGTCATTCACGGCGCATAGCAAGACACATTAATTGTTGTATAATATATAATATATAATGATATATATATATATATATATATATATATATATATATATATATATATATATATATATATATTATGTGCATATTATATATAATTTTTATTTTGTTAAGATACAATTAGGTTAAATTTACATTATTTCTAAAAGTACCTATCCAACCACCTTTGGCATACTATTTTCAGAGTTTATGAACGGATAAGAATAGGCAAAACGCATAAATTGACCCAAAACCGGGTGGTACTATATGGGCTTGATGAAAAGAAATAATTTTGCAATGCCAAACTATGAAAGTAGCATACATTATTGGTGGGTCACCCTATAGTTCTTTTGCATACGTAATGAGGTTTTATTACTCTATACCTTTCTGAAACAGACTATAGACTAAAGAGTTATGCTAATTTTTAAACTCCATTTAAAGGAGCCAGTACTATCTGTTTCAAGACAAGAAAATTTAAAACACAATTCTAGAATTTATCAAGGAAATTTTAGGTTATTAAGTGTACATAAGGGGTATAAAAAAGGGGCTGTGAAAAATTATTAACATTTCGTGGAATATTATGTAACTTTTAAATTTCACCAGCTCTAGATTTAAGAATAATTCAAAAATATTCAAGCAATTAGATTTGTTTTTTTTTGAGACACCTTACACACAGAAACATTAATGAGCCAAAAATTATGTAATAATTATTTAATGTGCGCCTGTACGTCATGTAGTTAATAAATTGTTATTGTTATGCTTATTATTAATATTAAAATATATTTAAAGGCACAAAACCAAAGTCTAATAATTAAAAATATAAGAAATACATTTCGTTTTCTAAAAAAATATGATGTTTTAGAAACAATTCAGGATTTGGTAAACTTTTGCAATGCATCTTTTTATTAAAACAATCTGAAGAATGTTGTTGATGCAGTGATATCCCTTGATACAAGTAGAAGGACGTATGTATGTATTTATATCTATAAGGTGAGGGTTTCTATTACTAAAAGTCCTAAAACCCCTTCATTCTCGCTTCGTCTCGTCTCGTCTCGTCTCCAGTGTCGAGATTGAATTGTGTCGAGACGAGATGTGAGTACACATTTTATGATGTCTCGCGGCATCATTAAAAACAACCTGTATACCTACTATTCTTATTAAATTTGATCTATCATATCATAAATTGCATATGTTTGGCGCCCTTGTTACATTTTAAAACAAATTTCAAAACAAATACTGAACGTCAATACAAAAATTAGGATTTAAACTTACAAAAAATATAGGGTAGACCTAATAAAAAAGCTCCCGTATCCTGTAACAACATATGAAAATATATCAAATTTGCTAGTGCACATATTTCGCGTATTTTGTAATTATATGCAAATGTTTATTTTAGAGTGGAAAATACAGATATACATAAATATAAACAAACAATCGCATCAGCGTCGAAACAATGCGACTTGCGGCATTCTTATTTTTAAAACTGCAAAAAATCGAGAGTAAAATCTCCTAGCGTGTATCTAGGAAGACGGATAAATCTTTGGCAGCGCAGGATTGTCGGGTACCACCCATTAGATTTGAATGGTATAAAAAGATTAAAATGATCCTTTGCCACTCCCTCAGAGCACGCACATTGGGCGCTAGACAACCGCGACGCCTCTATGCTGACGTCGAACTACAAAACGATGCCAAGGCCCAGCCTCTAAATTTGTGAAAATAATTATCATACGAAATTGAAACTGGTTAGCAAAAAAATCAGTCCGCGAGAAAATGCTAAAGTGCATTAACTCGCAGGACGGATCTGTACAGCATTGGATCTTGTTGTGGCGTTGCTTTGTGCCGTTTCGAACTCGACAAGTAAATATAAACAAGGGAGGGGAGCAGTGAATGAAGGAAGGCAAGCTTGCAGTGACGTATTCAGGTTGCAAGGCAGTCTTCCTTTATTAATTTTGTTTTATTTTAAACATATCTAACTGAGATTAATTGTTATTTAAAATTATTAATAAGTTAAGTGCGATTATAATATATGGGAAGATATACACACATTTGTTCTGATATACAGGGTGAAAGGGAAATAGCTTCAAACATGAAAGTATGGGTAATTTTAAGAGAAAAAGTCTTATATAAAGAGGAATCAAAATTTACCCACTCCTGAGACAACAATAAAACTTTTTATAAAAAAATGAAATCGACTTCAAGAAAATGCACTATAAAGTGAAAAATAATATTTTAATCCACTTTGAAAATTTTACTCCGTGAAGTCGGCACCAAACTAATAAAGACAGTAAGACCTTATAAGCGTAGCATTGGTCATCAAAACACCGAATTGACTGAATACATGATTAGATTTTTGTGACTAAATAATTAAGAATAAGTTTAGCGCCGACTTTACGGAGTAAAATTTTCAAGGTGCAATAAAATATTATTTTTCATTTTTTAGTGCATTTTTTTAAAGTCGGTTTTATTTTTATTTTGTCCTTTTAGTTTTACCTATATGAGTTTTATTGTAAAAATCAGGTTTAACAAATGGTCCACAGCACAATATTTTTTTCCTGATATAACGGTGAACGCGTCGAATCGAGACACGAGAGTAGAATATTAAAAAACTTTTTGCAATATGTCTTGGTGCAAAAACAAAATGACGCCATTTTTAACACTTTTTTTAATATCCTTGCTATCGGATCACTCCGGCAATATCCTGAATATCGCTTGAAAATTTCATCTAAATTGGTCAAACCGTCGCGGAGTAATCGATGTACAAACAAAAAAACGGCAAAAAGGCCGCCATTCCGCCATTTTTAACTTTTTTTATACTGCTTGCTATGGGAGCATTCCGCAATATCCTAAATGTCCCCCGAAAACTTCATCCAAAATGGTCAGACCATCGCGGTGTAATCGATGTACAAAAGTAAAAAAAATACATAGGGTCAAACTGATAGCTCCTCTTTCGTTGAAGTAGGTTAAAAATTATTATGAGGGTAGTCTGTTAAGAACGTTTTATTCATACCGAAAGTTTTTCTAAAATGTTAAGTAAAATACTAGATTTTGAGGATGCACATTTTCATGGTCACCCTGTATACATAAAATTACATAACGGGATAAAAAAGAGATACCGTTTAGCAAATGGGGTTGTATGTATATTACACACCTCAATGTTTGAAACGGGTATGTAAAAAAATGTAAATTTAATTACAAAACTCGCTGCCTTTATCGCCCTTTTACCTGTGTTTTTTTAAATATTATTATTACCAAAAAACGGGTGAACGGATTTCGAATCAAAATATATGGGACTACCAGAAAAACGTCCTCTACAATTTGGCGTTTGACTCATCAAAATCGTTTAGACAATATTAGCGAACAAACATAAAAAAATTCATACGGGCCGAAATGAGAACCTCCTCCTTTTTTGAAGTCGGTTTAAAAGGATAATCATTGAGTATATTTTGATGTAATTTAAACAAATTGCTAAATATTTTGTTCATTTTATTATCCAATATAATTAGTTAAATCATTATTCATTTAACAATTAAGGTTTTTGTTTTTAAAGTCGCGAAATTAAAAAAAAATAAAAATTTAATTACCCAGTTATCGTAATTCCCCAAAAATTTTATTTTTATTAAAAATTATATTTGTACAGGAGTTTACCTATATTTTGACACCCACTAACAGAGTTTATTATTCAAGATAGAAGAAAATGTTGCATATAAAAACTGAACGTTAGTGGCTGTTACTTGGAATTCCATTACAAGAAAAAAAAACTAATATATTAATTAGAAAATTCTATATTATCAATTTTTACACGACACGTTTCGCTAATATTGTAGCTTCGTCATCGTCTGGTGTATACTACATACAAATTTTAAAAAAGAATTCTACATTAGGTTAGTCTAGCCTACGGTTACTTATTTAAATATTATAACCTAGTTATCCTAAGGTACACAATCTGGGTTTTTCTAACCACCATAAACTTGGAATTTCAGAAAATATTGGGTAAAAGAGAATTGTTAAGATCTATAGTCGTTAAGTAATAAATTTGTATCTTTTAAGCGGTTTATTTCTAAACTTTGCAAAACATTTAATTTAGGGCCTTTATTCTCTACATGCAGGATCTTAAAATCGTCGTTAAACACATGATTCTCCCTGATAATATGGCTTGTTGAGTCATGTTTATTGTGAATAAAACTGCGTTTTGTTCGTTTATCCTATGTTAAAAGTTCTACCCGTCTGTCCAATTTATTTTTTTGGGCGTGGGTATTATTACTTTTGGGTTTTGTGATTTTCAGACATTTTCCTAAGGAATTATTAGTTCTGAAAGCGATTTTCACATTCTTTCTGTTAATAAAACGTTTAATTTTTAAACACGGGCTTTCCCTATGTTATTATTTTAAAACATTTATTATCATCGCAACGATTGGTATATATTTCATTAATAATTTTGTGCCATAACGTGTTATTTTATATTTTTTCTACTACTGAAACTGGGTAGCCATTATCAACTGCATTTTGTTTAATTAAATTAAGCTCATCGTTAAAACTTTGCTTTGATAACGGGACGCTAATCAATCTATGAATTATACTGTGAAAGGCTGCTAATTTATGTTTTATGGGATGTGAAGACTCGTAATAGATGACAGTATCAATATGTGATGGTGTATGGTAAATTTGAAATTAATGTTTATGTAATTCTCTCTGGACTGTTGAATCTAAGAAGTTAATGGAGCCGTAATCTTCAACTTCTAGCACGAATTTAATATTCCTGTGGATCGAATTCTGAAAGTCTAAAAATTTGTTTAGTTGGTTATTTGTGCCAGAAAAACATGTAGTAATGTCATCCACATACCAACACCAATAGACACATCTAACGTTATCTAACAGGAAGAATGTAAAATTCGCTTTTAAAACTAAAAATTACCTAGGAAAATTTCTGAAAACACAAAACCCGAAAGTAATAAAAATGAAAAGTCATACATTGGACAGAGGGGTAGAACCTTTAAAAGACGGATAAAGGAACATAAACGCAGTTTTATTCACAATAAACATGACTCAACATTAGCAAGCCATATTATCACGGAGGATCATGTGTTTTACGATGATTTCAAGATCCTTCATGTAGAGAATAAAGGCCCTAATTAAATTTATTGGAAAGAAATAAACCACCTAAAAGATACAAATTTATTACTTAACGACCAAATAGAACTTAACAATTCTCCTTTACTCAACATTTTCTGAAATTCTACATATTGTTTGTAGAGTCTATAGTGGTTAAAAAAAACAGCTTGTGTACCTTAGGATAATTAGGTTATAAAATTATAATAAGGGACCTTAGACTAGACAGACATTGTTAGTACCAAATGTTGAATTTTTTTTTAAATTAGTAGGTAGTAGACACCAGACGAAGCTACAGTGTTAGCAAAATGCATCGTGTAAAAATTCATTTTATGGAATTTTCTAATTAATATATTAGTATTTTACTTCTAATATTAAAGTTATTTGGTTTTAACTGAACCATCAAAATCTGTCCACAAATAAACAATAAACAAAAAAACAATTGGAAAGTAAGAAAATGAGCATTGACTTTTGGAAAATGGAATACCCTATATGTGTAATATTATTTCAATAAATGGGCATTTTCTTGCTGAATATAAAATACCAGATTTGGTACCTTTATCTTTAAAAACAACCAAGAAATTTGACAATAACCCTGCCATAATGGACAATGTGTTAGAAATAGAGAAAACATACACATAATTAAAGTCATTATAAAGGAACATATTGCTTCTTACGGAAGGGTTTTTGTCGATTTTCTCGGCTGTGCTTAGAGAAGGGGGTATCAAACCTGGTATTTTTAAAATCAGCAAAAAGATTTATTGAGATGGTGTACAGGGTGTTGCATTTAAATTAACAAAGTTGAAGCTCAATTTTTTACTTTAAAATTGTTTGCTGTTTATCTTGTTTGACACATTTTGATAGTTCAGGTCAAACCAAATAATTTTATGTTCAACATTTTCCTTGATCTCGACTAATAATCTCTGTAAGTGGGTGTCAAAATATACGTGAACACCCTGTACCTACTTATTTTATGTAAATACATATTTATGTCGATGTATATTTTGGACACAGATAATATATGCTAATTTATTAAAAAGGATTAATTTCTTAATATTAAAATATAAAACAAAATTTTTAAAATAATTTGACGATAGAAATTTAAAAATAAAGCGCTAAAAATTAAAAAAATAATTTGTTTCATCTTCAAAATTAGACTTTATGAAGTTGGCTTGTAATTAATACCTAATTACTTTGTACCTCACAAGAAAACGTTAATGCCTACTAAATACCTCAAGGCTAATATCTATTTGCTGTTTTTATTTGGATTGACAAAAATGTAGCTAAAGAAACCTGGTCTATCGTAAATGATTTAAGAAAAATGTCGCTAAATCCTTACCTCTCCCTTCATATTCAAATTTTCAAAATGGCGTATATTATAATTTCTTACTTTTTACAAACTTTTATATAACTTGCTTTATTTGTATGTTTGTCTTTTGAGCTGATCTGATGATGGATCCGGAAGGTAGCCTTATGAATTCCTCAACTACACAACCCACGTCGTGTTTGGGCTCGTTGGATTTGTCTTAACCAGTAGTATAGACTTAGGTGGTGTCGAGGGTTTGATGATGGATCCTGAAGGTAGCCATAGTAACTCTTCAATGGTGTTTTATTATATTTAACTCTTTATTATAACATTCATTGCCTCGAGATATGTTGTTAGGTGTTGAGCCACAATAGACAACAGATTCGCAGTGGACGGTCGGTTTGATCCACTAACTTTTAAACTAACCTAGAGGTATGTTAATCAATCTATGAACCGAACTATTATAATAATATGCTGATATTTTATGTGCAAAAGTATTGTGTATGGTAATGTGTGTATGAGATGGCTTGTGGAAAATTCGAAATACGTGTTTTTATTCTTAATAAATATTTTTAAGTCAAACAAATTATTTTGTTTATTATTTTGTAATTCAACTGTGGAATTTATATTTTTGTGTAGGGTATTTATATAATCTACAAATGATTTTAATTGTCTGTCAGAACCAGTAAAATATGCTCAATATTAGGGACAAAGGAAGTAGATTTGTTGTCAAGACCGAAATTCAATACAATAACACAAACATTTACAACGTTTATCTTAAGCTAATCCGTTGTATTCTCTCTCAGGTTATAAATACCACCATAGATTTGTTTATTTTTCTGATGTTGATTTTATAATAGAAGAATATAATTTGTTAAAGAAAGTTTTTAGGTTATAATCTTAATGTAAAAGATAGTAAAAACAATAGCGAACAATTAGAAGTTGAGTGTTAATTAGCAGTACAAAATATGCTATTTACGAATATTGAAAAAACCTGTTATAAAATACTATAGTTAACCAAAAATGTCTCCAGTGGTTACTTTATAGTAAAATCAATAATTAATAAAAGTAACATATATAATATAATTTTTACAAGAGCAGATAAAGGAAAATCTATTATAGCTATAAACAAAAATCTATATATTTCTAAAACATTCAGATATTTAAGTTCCGATAAGTTCGAAAAAATTAATTTTGATCCGACAGAACTTTTCCAAAAACTATTAAAAATGTAATTAAAGATCTTAGCATATTTACCGAACAAGAGAAATATGAAATATAATTCATTAATCCTCAAGCCCCTAAATTATATTCATTCATTAAGTTACATAAAAATGATATGCCAATTAGACTAGTTGTATCCTATTCAGCACCAGCAGTAGTTCTTTGTAGTAAGTTAATAAACATTTTAATAAAATATTGCAATTTTAAGCCTAAATTAGTATAAAATATAAAAAAGTATAAAAAAATAGCTTTTATTTAATAAGTAAAGTCAATAATTTAACTATTCCTAGTACCGCCAAATTAATATCCTTTGATGTTCAAAATTTATTCCCGAGTATACCGCCATCTGATGATGTTATACTAGTGGTTGAATAACTACTTACAAAAAATAATGTTATTCTAATTTATAAACAGGATATATTAGAAGTATTATCGATTGGATCAAAATTATGTTCGATTTAACGAAACTATATATATATATATATATATATATATATATATATATATATATATATATATATATATATATATATATATATATATATATATATATATATATATATATATATATATATATATATATATATATATATATATATATATATATATATATATATATATATATATATATATATATATATATATATATATATATATATATATATATATATATATATATATATATATATATATATATATATATATATATATATATATATATATATATATATATATATATATATATATATATATATATATATATATATATATATATATATATATATATATATATATAGAATAACATTAATATATATATATATATATATATATATATATATATATATATATATATATATTTCGAACATAATTTTGTAGTTATTCAACCACTAGTATAACATCATCAGATGGCGGTATACACGGGAACATCGAAGGATATTAGTTTGGCGTTACTAGGAATAGTTAAATTATTGATTTTACTTATTAAATAAAAGCTATTTTTTATACTTTTTTTATATTTTATACTAATTTTCGCTTAAAATTGCAATATTTTATTAAAATGTTTATTAACTTACTACAAAGAACTACTGCTAATGCTGAAATATAGGATACCCACTGGTCTAATTGGCATATCGTTTTTATGTAACTTAATGAGAGAGTATAATTTAGGGGCTTGAGGATTCACGAATTATATTTGATGTTGGGTAAATATGCTAAGATCTTTAATTACATTTTTAAAAGTTTTTGGAAAAGTTCTGCCCGATCAAAATTAATTTTTTCAAAGTTATCGGAACTTAAATATTTTAATGTTTTAGAAATATATAGATTTTTGTTTATAGCTATAATAGATTTTCCTTTATCTGCTCTTGTAAAAATTATATTATATATGTTACTTTTATTAATTATTGATTTTACTATAAAGTAATCATTGAAGAAATTTTTGGTTAACTATAGTATTTTATACCTGGTTTTTTTTTCAATATTCGTAAATTGCATATTTTGTACTGCTAATTCACACTCAACTTCTAATTGTTCGCTATTGGTTTTACTATCTTTTACATTAAGATTATAACCTAAAAACATTTCTTTAACAAATTAGATTCTTCTATTATAAAATCAACATCACAAAAATAAACAAATCTATGGTGGTATTTATAACTTGAGAGAGAATACAACGGATTAGCTTGTAAATGTCTGCGTTATTGTATTGAATTTCGGTCTTGACAACAAATCCACTTCCTTTGTCCCTAGTATTGCACATGTTTTACTGATACTGACAGACAATTAAAATCATTTGTAGATTATATAAATAACCTACACAAAATTATTAATTCTACAGTTGAATTACAAAATAATAAAGAAATTAATTTCTTAGACAAGTCATCTCATACAGACATTACCATACACAATACTTTTGTACATAGAATATCAGCATATAATAGTTTGGTTCATAGATTGATCAACATACCTCTAGGTTAGGTTAAAGGTGAGTGGATCAAACCGACCCTGCGCTGCGACTCTGTGGTCTATTGTGGCTTAACACCTAACAACATATCTCGAAGCAATGAAAGTTATAATAAAGAGTTGAATATAATAAAACATCATTGAGGAGTTACTATGGCCACCTTCAGGATCCATCATCAAACCCTCGACACCACCTGAGTCTATACTACTGCTTAAGACCAATCCAACGAGCCCAAACACGACGGGGGTTGTCTAGTTGAGGATTTCATAAGGCTACCTTCCGGATCCATCATCAGATCAAAAGACAAACATACAAACAAAGCAAGTTATATAAAAGTTTGTAAAAAGTAAGAAATAATAATATACGCCATTTTGAAAATTTGACTATGAAGGCCGAGTCAATCCAAATAAAAACAGCAAATATATATTAGCCTTGAGGTATTTAGTAGGCATTAATGTTTTCTTGTGAGGTACAAAGTAATTAGGTATTAATTAATTAAATTAATGAAACAAATTATTTTTTTAACTTTTAGCGGTTTATTTTCGTGAAATTATTCTAAAAATTTTGTTTTATATTTTAAAATTAAGAAATTAAACTTTTTTAATAAATAAGCATAAATTATCTGTGTCCAAAATATACATCGACATAAATATATATTAATTTACATAATATAAGTAGATACAGGGTGTCGACGTATATTTTGACACCCACTTACAAAGGTTATTAGTCGAGATCAAAGAAAATATTGAATATAAAATTATTTGGTTTGACCTGAACTATCAAAATGTGTCAACAAGATAAACAGCAAACAATTGTAAAGTGAAAAATTGAGTTTCGACTTTGTTATTTTAAATGCAACACCCTGTACACCATTTCAATAAATCTTCTTGCTGATTTTGATACCCCCTTCTTTAAGGATAGCCGAGAAAATCGACAAAAACCCTTCCGTAAGAAGCAATGTGTTCCTTTATAATGACTTTAATTATGTGTATGTTTTCTGTATTTCTAACACATTGTCCATTATGGCATGGTTATTGTCAAATTTCTTGGTTGTCTTTAAAGATAAAGGTACCAAATCTGGTATTTTATATTCAGCAAGAAAATGCCCATTTATTGAAATAATATTACACATATAGGGTGTTCCATTTTCCAAAAGTCGATGCTCATTTTCTTACTTTCCGATTGTTTTTTTGTTGATTTTGTGGACAGATTCTGGTGGTTCAGTTAAAACCAAATAACTTTATTAATAAAATACTAATATATTAATTAGAAAATTCCATAAAATGAATTTTTACACGACGCGTTTTAAAAAAGAATTCAAGATTTGGTACTAATAATGTCTGTCTAGGTCCCTTATTTTAATTTTATATCCTAAGTTACAAAGCTGGGTTTTTTTAACCACTATATACTCTACTAACAATATGTGGAATTTCAGAAAATGTTGAGTAAAGGAGAATTGTTAAGTTCTATTTGGTCGTTAAGTAATAAATTTGTATCTTTTAGGTGGTTTATTTTTTTTTCCAATAAATTGAATTAGGGACTTTATTCTCTACATGAAGGCTCTTGAAATCGTCGTTAAACACATGATCCTCTGTGATAATATGGCTTGCTAATGTTGAGTCATATTTATTGTAAATAAAACTGCGTTTATGTTCCTTTATCCGTCTTTTAAAGGTTTTACCCCTCTGTATATATATATATATATATATATATATATATATATATATATATATATTTCTTGTTATGACGTTAGTAAGGAAGGACCCTTTAAGTCCATTTTTGACCGAGATATTTAGGAACTTAGAAAGTAAAATTCATGAATATTCTCTTAAATCAATACCAATAAATTTTCATTTATTGGTATTGATATGTTAATGATAAATTAGCATGTTTTACTGGTACTGACAGACAATTAAAATCACTTTTACATTATATAAATAACCTACACAAGAATATAAATTACAGTTAAATTAGAAAATAAAGAAATTAATTTCTTAGACTTAACAATCACTATTAAGAATAATAAACACGAATTACGAACCGTAATCCATCTCATACAGACATTACATTAAACCATACTTATAATCATCCTTTTGCACATAAAACATCAGCATATAATGTGTTTATTCATAGATTGATCAACATACCTCTAAGCAATGAAAATTATACTAAAAAGTTAAGTATAACAAAACAAATTGCGGTTAATAACGATTATGTTGAAATTCTCATAGACAAAATAGTAAAAAAGAAGCGATATACAAAGCATTACAGTGAGCTTGTCCTACTAATAAGTTCAAATAAAATACTCAATTTCAACAGGAAAAAAATAACATCATATGTTGCTAAGTTTTTCGTCGAATTCGTACCAGTTAATCCCGTCTCACGTTCAATTTTACTGCAAGATTTGAAGTCAAAGAAGATTTTTTTACTTTTATTTTTTAGACATTTTATTTGGCTGCCATTTTGTTTTTCGGTCTTGAATTCGTATGACAATTTTACCAGTTTATTTCTATATCACACGTAATGCTTGCCGAAAATTTTAAATGAATCTAATAAGTAGTTTTTAGGCTGATTTTTTAAATAATTTATTAGGTCACCATTTTCTTTTGTTGTCTTGGATTCATGCCAAAATATTACAGGTTGTTTTTAGATGTAATACTTGGTTTTTGTGGAAAATTTGAGGTAAATTGGATAATTTGTTTTTTAGTAATAATTTTTTTAACCATTTGTATTTTTACAAAAATATTACCAGGTCATCGCCACATAACCCTTAATTTTTTAGCAAAATGTGAAATCGATCGGTCGGGTAAGTAGTTTTTAGCTATGGCGCGAACTGACCGAGAGACAAACAGACCAATGGAATTGAGAAAACATATTTTTGGCATGTAGGGACGCTAAAATGTATAGATATATAAAAACCTGAATTTTTTCGCGATTACAAATATTTCCTTTGACCGCCATTTTATTCCGCCATCTTAAATTCGTACCACAGTTTTACCAGTTCATCTCTATACCAACATTAATTCTTGCACAAAATTTGAAATCAATCTATTAAGTAGTTTTTTTTCAGGCTGAAATTATTAATATTTGATTGCTACGTAATACTTCATTGTGCAAAATTTGAGGTAAATTGGATAAGTAGTTTTGTAATAATTTTTTTAACATTTCACTATGCCCCCATTTTGTAGTAGGGTAAGTAGTTTTTTTAGCTATGCCGCGAACAGAAAATTCAAATTGAAAAAAACATGTTTTCATACATCTAGAGACCGTGAAAAAAGATTTTTTTCACAATTACAATACTCCTCTTTTACGGGGGTTGAGTTCATCTCCAGGGTGAAGTCGGAACATAATGATTAAAAAATAATAAGATCAAATCTTCACAAAAATGTATTTATTTAGGCTCGACGCGTTTCGGTTAAACAACCATTTTCAAGAGCATGCGTAAATATCTAAAAAATGTCTAAATCCAGTCAGTCAGGAATAAAATAATATAAATAACATAAACATTAAATCAACACATAAAAGACCAACGTTTAAAACACCTACATACATTAAAAACTAATTATAATCTATCGAAAGATGAACTGTAAATGTGTCCTGGCTGTGAAAACCTATTCACAAGTCGAGTATATAAAAACAAGCATATAAAAATAAAATTCTTTTAGTTTAAGATACGAATATAATATAGGAATTGCTTACTATTTATTATTTAAATAATTTTATTATATGGGCCGCCTCAACAAATTGTCTACCGATGGGTTCATTTAGTGTCGTATAATTTTGGTTAATTGAAATATTCGCAATTTCCAAGCTCTCAAGAGCATCCTGTTTTTTACCCCTGGAAATATTATGTAACATCTTAAAGATTTTTCACTTTTGAACAATATCTTCAACATCTTCATTAATTTTTGGCCAATAGAGAATTTGTTTTGCTCTTCGTTGTGTTCTGACAACGCCGTGATGAGGTTCATGTAGTAACCATAACATATCCGTTCGCAAAGACTTTGGCACTACAACTCGGTTGTCCACTGTCCTGCTCATATAAACTATTCATAAATTGGTGATATGACCTTATGTTGAAAGGTATTTTGGATCTATCAGAATGTCATCCATGGATACAATAATATTTAACTCTTTTAAGATCTTCATCTTTTTCAGTTTCAAATTTAAATTTTGTTTTCTTTTCTTCAGTGAGGTTTATTGAATGCACCACTTCTGTTATAAATGTATCATCTTTAGATCTTTCTAACAAATAATTTCTTGATAATAAATCTGCAATGTGCATGTCTTTAGCTGGTGTATACTTTACCTTAAGATTATATTTTAAAAGCTTAACCTTTATTGAAGTCCTGGCGAATGAATGTCTGTAATATTTTAAAGATTTAATGCTTCAAGGGGCTTATGGTCTAATGTATATGAATGTTCGACCATAAATAAAATTATGAAATTTTTACAAGCCCATGATATTGCCAAAAATTCTTTTTCTATTTGGCCAAATCGACTTTCGGGATCTGATAAGGCTCTGGAAGCAAAAGCAACAGGTCTACCATTTTGAAGCAAGCAGCAACCCAGTCCGCTCCGGCTATTATCAGTCTGAATAGTAATAGGCATTTTTTCATGAAAATTTTCTAAAAATGGAGGAGAGGAAAGAACTTGCTTTATTGCATTTAGGGCATTTGTTTGCTTTCGAGTCCATATCCATGTGATATTATTTTATAGCATTTCTCTATAAGATATAAGATTAGATACATTTGAAATGAAAAGTTTTTTAAAAAATTTTGGAGCACAATTTAGGCCAAAAGGCATCTTGGTAAACTTATAGGTTCTAAACACATTTCCAAAACCGCATAAATTGCTTGTAGGATCATTAAGTTCTACTTGATAAAACTCTTCTCTTAAATCTAAAACCGTAAAATAACATTGAGCTAATTTCATCCAGAGTAGGAATTATACAATATTCACGTTCTAATGACTTCTCCAAATGATAATAAATCAGCATTTGGCGTTCACCTCAAACAAACAACACATTCTTTCGACATTGAAAATAATTTTAAGATGTTACATAACATTTCCAGGGGTAAAAAACAGGATGCCCTTGAGAGCTCGGAAATTGGGAAGATTTCAATTAACCGAAATTATACGACACTAAATGAACCCATCGGTAGACAATTTGTTGAGGCGGACCATATAATAAAATTATTTAAATAATGAATAGTAAGCAATTCCTATATTATATTCTTATCTTAAACCAAAAGAATGTTATTTTTGCTTGTTTTTATATACTCGACTTACGAATAGGTTTGACTTTCACAGCCAGGACACATTTACAGTTCATCTTTCGATAGATTATAATTAGTTTTTAATGTATGTAGGTGTTTCAAACGTTAGTCTTTTATGTGTTGATGTAATGTTTATCCTGTGTTAACGTGATGTAAGTGATTTATTTTATATTATTTTATTCCCGATTGACTGAATTTTGACATTTTTTAGATATTTACATGCTCTTGAAAATGGTTGTTTAACCGAAACGCGTGGAGCCTAAATAAATACATTTTTGTGAAGATTTGGTCTTATTATTTTTTAATCATTAATTTTTTGTTTGGATATCTCCGAAAATATTCAAAGTGTCTCAGATTTTAAAACACTAAAAACCTAACTTGGCACCAAATAGTGCATATTTTTCCATTGTATTTGTTGCACGTCTTACCATTTACAAGATCACAATATTAAGAAAGAAATTTATTTCACCTTGTACTCGTGAGTAGAGTTTCCCAAAATTATAGCTAATTCATATATTGATTTACTGGAAATCTAAATTATATAATATTCAGATTTAAAATCCCTTCTCTAATAGTCATATTTTTGATTTTAACTTCTAAAACAAAAAAACAAAAAAATCTAGAAACACACACGTGACATATGTGAGTCGTAGACTGAAGCCTAGTTAACCTGCCACCTACCATACAGTTTTAAAATAAACTAGAGTAGAATACTTGGTTTAGCGATTGAGTAAATCCCAACGAGCAAAACACCTTTTATAAAGTTTGTTAGCACTGCTACACAATATACCTATACAAACTTAAAAATTTTAGAACATGGTTAAATTCTCTACTTTAATCAATTCCTATATATCGAAAAAAAGTGCCGAATTTTATATAACATTTCGGTAATATAGGGCACCTATACAACTTCTATAAGACCATTCTAAGGAATAGTTATAAACACTTATAAAACTTTAAAGAGACTATATATTATAATGCAACAGTACACAATAAGACTATTTGACAGAAATATTTTGTTTTCTATGAATTTTATAATCAGTTTATCGCAAGCGTGGTTTATAATAAAATTATGGTTTTTAATTGTCATTTTAAATAAGAAAACTGTAGTGGCTTCCATTTTTTATATTAAAAATGTTAAAGTGTGACATTTTAGTAATATAATACATATACGATATATGCTAGTAGCGAGAAATTATCCTTAAAGCAAAGTTTTCTGATAAAATTCTAAAAAAAATTACGTGCTAAATTTGGTTTATAGACAAAATTGAAAAACTTTATTTTGGAAATTGCTTGTAATTTTAATTTAAGCAAAATATGTATTGTTCTTGTTGTTGACTTAACAACGTAATTATCTCAGTGTTTCTAGAAAAATGAATTTTAATTGAAATTTTTACAGTTCCAAGCGAAATCTTCAATATGTTGGCACTGAAGTTGTTAAAAGTCGTTAAAAGATATAGAGCAATATAATACAATATTTTTGTCCCATCCGAAACGATATAAAATGCTTTTATTTTATTGAGAACTCTATACGGTATTTAAGTCCTGCGGTGTTGGTTACTTTCGTCATTGACCCCGTTTATGTTGACATTTACTAGGACTGCTAGTAATATTGCATAGAGTTACGACGTATGGAAACCACTTATTATACGGTTTATATACTCCCTAACCTGATCTTATGAAATATCACTGGCAATCATAGATAATGATAATACTGAGCTCACTTGTAAATAATGTTTCTAAATGGTTTTCGTTAACAATCCTCTGATTATTATGTTAGAGTGGTGTATTATTTGGGGTTAGGATTCTTTAAAACAAAAGTCTTTTTTAAATTGTCGACGTTTCCTAACTTTATTTTTGCAATCTCAGGGCACTAAAATGCCACAAGAAGAAAAACATATTTATGGGCTAAAACAGCAGTTAAAATTAAACAATTAAATATTTTTAAGAGTTAAAATAAAAAAAGAACAAGATTTACAGAAATTGTTACAGAAAGGATCTGATAAAAATAAGGTCAGTTTTATCACAATGCAATCATCCTATGGCAAAGAAAGTTATTAATACAAAATAATTGTTATACTTACAATTAAGTCTGACTATTGGTGTCAAACAAACCCCCTTGAATATTTTTTTAGAATTGTTAACATGTGTATTCGAAAACAACTATTTCCAGTATGGTAGTGAATTTTACAAACATGTGATTCGAGAATAGGAAGCTCTTTGCCGCCGATTTGCTCTGATCTCTTATATATTTGCTTCCATTTCCATTACCCGTTTACAAAAGATACGTGGACAACATTTTAACCTCAATCCTTAAGTGCAGTGTGACACTATATTGCGAATTTTTAATAGTTATCACCCTAGGCTACAGTTTACTCTAGAAAGAGAGAACCAACAATATATTTCCTTTCTCGACATTAAAATGATCAGAAGTAACGGAAGAACAAAAGATACTAACTGGTATCACGAACCATTACTTTTAATGTTTTGGAATTACAATTCACAACACCCGTTACAACAAAATTCAAAATTTAAAATATGGAGCTTTATCTCCTTCTTCAAATAGATTCCATAAAAAGAACTTTCAATATATTGAGAATATGTTGGTTAAAAATAGTTGCCCTGTTTTTCTAGTTAGAAAAATATTAAACCAAAATAAAATACGAAGACTGACTCAAAACCAGATCCAAGTGCGCTTACAATTTATTGCAAATTACCTTACATTGAAATCTTAATAGAGAAATTAAGAAATGTTTTTGTTTGGTCATACTACTGTTAACAATGAAAAAAATCAAATTGCACAAAAGAGTGAACCTACAGTAGGGATACATTTCTATTCAAAATTAAAAGCAGAGACAGAAACTGAACTTAAATCTAACATAATATACAACATCCCTGTGCCCAATGAATAAAGAACATAAAAATGGCCAAAAAACTGTCTTACAAAAACAAACCCAACGGCACTAGTTGAGCACAAAATTAATACAGAAATTTGATATTGCACTATTTTAGATGCCAAAACTGATTATAAAAATAAAATAATTTTTGAAATGATAGAAATACAATAAAACAAAGATAATGTAAATAAAAGAACGGATATTGATAAATTAAATACGGCCTATTTTAATATAATCGATAAAATAAAATAATATCTCTTTCAACTCTACCTATATATTAAACTATTTACCGTATAACTACCACAAACATACAAATGATTCTTGAAATTTTTTGTGTTGTTTTTTTTATATTATTCATGTGGCTGAGCGTTGATAACTTTATAATATATGTAGATATTCACAGAAAGGAGACCTAAATAGTTGGGTTAATATTTTTAACATTTTCCAGTCCTTTTTGTTGTAAGGGTTTCCGATTGATATTTTTGTGTGACACTATATAATTAATACTTATGTTTTTCCTAGTTTTAATCATTTATTTGACAACAAAATTCAAACTTAGTTGTAAGTGTAACCAATAATTTCGTATTAATAACTTGTGTTGCGACTGTACCATAGGTTAATTGCATTTTAGTAACACTGATCTTATTTTTATCGGGTCCTAATAATAATAATAATAATTTCTGTAAATTTTGCTTTTTCTTATTTGGACTCTTAAAAATGTTTTAGTTGCTTAGTTTTACCTGATGTTTTAACCCAGAAATATGTTTTTCTTTTCTGGCATTTTAGTGTCATGCGGATACAACAATATAGTTGCGAAACGTCGACAATTTAAAAAAAAACTTGTTTTTTTTACTGGATCCTAATAATACACCACCCTAACATAATAAATAGTGTTGTTTTAAAAGGTTGACCGAAATAATTTTCTTTTCTTAGCTTGTTTTAAAAAGACCTACTCCTTCTAATTTTATTCCACAGGCATATCGCAGATTTCATTATGTAAAACGATACACTTACAGGATTAACCTATTTTTTATAAATTTTTTTTTAAATTATAAAAAATGTACTTATAGGTCTCATGATTTGTACTGATTGTGTAGCGTATCAATTACTGCTTTAAATAACGTATTTATTACTAGCTTTAGAGAACTGTAATACAATTTTTATATAACTTTCAAACAACTATTTTATTGTTTCTAACAGTTTTATTATAATAGGTAGAAAACTGGAATTTTCATTCAATTAATTGTTAAAAAATATTTTTAGAAAGGTTTAAATAAACTGTTAAACAACAGTTATAAAACTAGTAAATGTATAACATTGCTTCTGGGGGAGGGGTGGGGGTTGAGACGATTAAAATTTTGAACAAAAGAAAGGTCTTCAGTTTTTTACCTAATTTAACGTAAATAATATTAGTAAAAGCGGCTCTGAAAGGGGTGTTTAAATCCCAAACCCCCCCCTTATATATGCCACTGGCTTACGCAACGATATTATAGAAACAATTTTTGGTAAGAC